>CM070036.1:27827552-27867973 GCA_036250615.1 Ptychadena robeensis | reverse complement strand
AGGGAGGGAATTGGGACAGTTATTAGTGATGGGACGTCTATTAAAATGGAGAAGCTATGTAATTACAGGTTTTAGCATGTCCTTGCAGTAGATTACTCTTTTTTTTCTCTACTTGTTTTTATGAGATCGATTTACAGAACAAATAAAATGCTGGGCTTTTATTTTCAACATAAAGTGACCACACGATCTTATAAAAAGAGCAGTAGCATCCTATTTGTAAAAGGAATACTCATTGATTAACCCCTTGGGTGCCAAAGGGGCCCATGACACTCCACATCATAGGAAGCTATAAGAAAGTACCTAGACCAACGCTATGGCTGTTCAAACTCTAATACATTTGTAACACATGGGACACTTTGGATGTTAAACGTTAGCATGGGACATGGACAGGTCTGAGATCAGAGATGTTTGTGCTGGACTGTAAGAAGGAAGGGAGGGAGATGACAGGAGCACATATAAGGAGAGTGAAGAACGTAGAGGGCATTCGTGAAATAAATGACCCTTTTCTTAAGCAGATAGAAAATCTAAATCTAAGCAAAACAGTAGCATCTTAACAAATAAGAGGGTAAAAATATAAAAGAGATACGTATGGGATGCTGTTTAGGCACATCAGGCAAGGGGTTGCAGTTCACGTAAGAAGGAGGTGTCAGATAAACTAAGCAGCAGATGTAAAACAGAAGTACAGATTTGCATAGCTGTAACATTGCCAGAGAAAGGATGCTCACCAGATAATCATTTGAGTCTGATGAACTTAGTGTTCAGGGAAGAAGTTTAAGGGACAAGTACATTTGGGACAGTAAACATCTGTACCAAAAGCAACACACTTCATAGGTGAGTGGATGGGGGATCTATAAAAACAATATCAAAAGAAACAAAGAAACATGTTAAAAAAACTAAAGGAAATGAGTTAGAAGGGGGAAAAAGATTATTAATAAATAAATAATAATAAACATGATAGAGGTGTATAAAACAAACCTGAATGGGTCTGCCTAACGCTGCCTGTCTCCTTGCTTCCTTCCTTGCTTGCTTTCATTCATCCATACATCCCTCCCCTCCTTTCTCTTCTCCCGGGTCGCTGCTGCCTCCTCTCTGTCCTCTCTCTCTTGCTCTCTTCGTATCTTCCCCTTCACATCTGCCAACCTGGCTTCTCTCTCTCCGCTTTAACCTTCTTCGATTTTTCCTAGATCCCTGGCCATCCCTGATTTTCTTCTAACTGAACTTCCCGCAGTATCTTTTTTTTTTTTTCCCCAGAGCTACTATTTTTAGGAAGAGAGAGAGAGAGAGGGAGAGAGGGCAGAGAATAAAAGGGTTAGGAGGGGCAGTAAACATTCACAGGGGAAAGAATGAAAATGGGAACTCACCTCTTCACATTCCCTGCCTTCCCTTTTGTCCATTTAGCTGTAATTCAGTAACACTCAAACCATACTTAAAAAGATATAAAGAAAGCTGCGACAATACAAAGGACAGGACTGATATGTCCTTTTGTGTTTCCTCAGTCCCTTTTTTATATCACCATGCATATATTCTCGAAACTGACCACAGGCAGCGGACATACATACAACTGATTCATAAACACCTTCATTGTCTTTTTTAAATATATAGGCTCTGTGTGCAGTATCTTCAGTCATCACTTAATATTCACATTCATAGTGAGTGTCCCCTCAAACTTAAATAATGCTTGTACCTGTTATTTTCATTTTGTAATAATAAGCAATAAATGGAAATTTTAGTATTAATAAGTATGAGCAGTTTATATCTGTGATATTGGTTAAAGAAAAATAAAATATATGTATATGTTTATATATGTGTATATGTATATAAGTTTGCATATAGATCCATATCTATCTATCTATCTATCTATCTATATATATATATATATATTACACACACATGCACTCCAACCATCCTGCCCAGAGTGCCATTTGTATTTGTGTTTGCATTATATATGCACACCCATCTTGTATTACTGTGTAATTGTTGCGTGTAGGTGTGTGTAAAGATAATAAAGAGAAATGTAGAGACCACTTGAGATTTTCACAGAAATATACATGGGAAGACCAGGAACGATTTTACAGCCACTCCGCTCAGTTCCTTCTCCGTCTTCTTGGCTAATAAGGTACATATTTGGTCTGGTAGAATCATCATACAAAATATGCTTTTCCTGTGTTCAGATTTTTTTCCTTGAAGAAAAAAAATATATATATTTTTGCCTAACCTGTCTATTCTCCGTACTCTTAGCTTTGGCAAACGTTTTTAATTTGCAAAGTCAGAAGCTTTCAAATAGTATCGCTTGCAGGACTTTGCCAAATTGTCTACAAGGATTCATTCTGTTGATCTGAGATTCGCCAAAATTCTTGTCTGTGTTTTCTGTGATTTTTTTTTTTATCCTTCTGAAACCATCCGGGAGCTGGATGGTGCTAACCCTTTCCGTTGGTATTTGGTACTTAAGGCCTAAGACAAGTTTTTGACGTCTAGCCCAGGAATCCTGGACTTAAAAGGCACGTCAGTTCCAGCATGGGGTTATGGTTCACCTGCTTAGGCTTTTGACATTGTAAACATCCTTTGCTCTGAACTTGTATTTATTTTTGCTTTGTGGAACTCCCATTTCAACGGCGTGTTTGAGAATATCTATATCACTGTCATTTACACGTACTTAGCTATCTTCCTTCTCACAATTAATTCATTCAAAACTAAATGATAAAATAATATATATAACAAAATATATAAATATGTATATGCCATTTTCATCTGTTAAAATTAAAAAAAAATTATCAATACCATGGCACTATTGAACAAAATAAACCCCCTAAATACACCGGTAAATTCCTTATGTTGGGATACTCTTGGTGCCCAATTTTTTCCTCCGGCGCGAAAATGCTCCGGGGAACGTGCGTATCGGAATCTGTGCGGCACGAAAGTAAAATCACGTCTTGTATACCTTTCTTATCTGTACCGTACCCACGGCACGCCGGTCACAATATATAATATTTGGGGTTCGCGCTTTCGACAATGTTTTAAAAAAAGTGAGCAAAAATTTCCAAAATATTTTTTAAAATACCGCTACCGCAAAAATAAAAGATGTGCTTTGAGATGGTGTTGGAATTTCTTTTCCAAATGTTGGCTTGTGAACACTTAGGAAGTGAGTGGACTGAAGAGGCTCCTACGTTATTTCATTTAAATTCTTTACAAGTTAAGAGAAGATATTTTTTTTGATACATTCTTCTGGCGTGTGATTATCTTAGCGATTGTGTTCATTCACGCCAGCCCTATAGTTTGTATACATGTGTGTGTTAGTAATTAAGTCTTCAGCCAGGAGTGGATGGGCTGCTCTGTGATCCTGCTTCTGATTATTGTTGTGGTTTCTGCAGCCCCAGCGAGCGGCTCTAAGTCCGGGCTGCACGTCATTTGCAATCTGGAGACTGTTGATCACCTCACTAATTACACCTCCCCCTCTCTCTCTCTCTCCTCTCTCTCTCTCTCTTTCTCGCTCGCTCTCTCATTCCCAGAGTGCATATCAGGAACAGACACACAAAGACATGCGCACTCAACTTAATCAGCCATTTTTTTAAACAGGGCTAAAACGATAATAATTAGCAGAATAAAGACATTCATTTCCTTTCCTCCTTTTCCCAAGCCCTTCACAAGCAAACAGCGAGGCAGCGGATGGCACATGCTTTCACACCCTGCGGACCCAGAACAACAAGCAGAGCCCCCTCTCCGCTCCAACCCTCGCCTCTGCACTCCTGCAAAAAGTTCCAGGATTATTCCTTTTTTTGTATGATTGTCCTTTTTTATCCTCATACATATTTTTTCTTCTCTTGATGAACATTCTCCTTTTTTTTTTTTTTTTCTCTTATTGGATGGGATCAGCAATTGTGATTAAGCTTGAAGAGAGAGAAACGCACACACAGTCTATATAAGAAGATCGAGTGAGAACTGCAAAGGGGGAAATGGAAAGTAAGTTTTTTTTTTCTTTAACTTTTATTGAGCAGTTTGTGTTAAATTTAGGTCGAGTATTGATTATCTTTCCAGGCTGATCTTGCACAATCTTTGATATTTCGCTCTCTCCCACTCTCACTCTCTCTCTCACTCTCTCTCTCTCTCTCTCTGGTTGCTAGCTCAGAGCCTCACTTTGTTTCTTTCGCATACACACACACACACATTCCCCATCTGCACAGATCCCGGCTAACTCCCCCCTTCCTTTCTTTTCTTTCCTACGAGCTGACATACCAGGGAGCAGTCCGCACTCATTGCTGCTGGGTGTCCGTTCATCCTTTTCTGTTATTTTCTCTTTTTCTCCCCCCTCCAGTTTTTCTCTCTGTTTCTCCATTTCAACTTGGATTAGGCATCTCAATGCAAGGGTAGGAAAAAAAAACTGTGAGGATCCTGGCTGTCAAAAAAAAAAAAGCACAGTGCCCACATCTCTCAGCCAGGGATGTCTGGAAGCTACTTTTCCCCTGTAAAGATAAATAAAAAAAAATCTGCAGCACCAGTTTCCAGTCTGGCACTTCCTCTCGGTATGCACAACACTGTATTTATGTCAGGGGCTCCAGGTATGTGTCTTGCTTCCAGGAAAAGAAGTGCTAGTAACCATCTGGGTAGTACCAAAAACTTAGAATGCCTACCGTCAGCGTAAAATAAAAGCTTTCGGAAAGCAAAAACATCCTGGCATTTTCACCCCTTTTGCTACGTAAAGCTGCTATGGATTGCTACAAAGGAAAGGCAGACCTGCTAGCTCTAGGTTCTGTTTTTCCCTAAATGTTAATGGTATGGTCTGCTAGGTTTAGATGACCTTGCTGGGGGTGGCCGGCAGAGAAAGGCCGTGGGGGATGGTTTTTTAGACTGTCTCCTGGAGCTTCCTTGTCCTGTGCTGGCTCTCGGCATCAGGGGCAGGCATAACTCATCCCTCCACTCCCTGCTATCAGCAAACTGACTCTGTGCACACAATGCAACTGACATATAAGTCACTAGCTTTCCCAGTACAGCAAAAAGAGACAAAACAAAACAGACCATTTAAAAAAAAAAAAAAGGTCTCCTGGTCTAAATGTTCTTTAGCCTACAGAGCATTTGGTATAGAGCAAACCCAACATTCCACACTCAGGTTTCTGTTGTCATCAGTGCCATGGGGAACTGCATAGTCATTTTCTGAGTCTGTCTTTCTGCTCGTATGTTTGCGTTCCTCCGATTCCAATCTCCGTTAATCTGATTCCAAATCCTGGCTTTTGCCCGTGGAGTGGAAGTCGTGGTGTAGGAGACAAGCTTATTGTGTTACCTGCAAGTTGCGCGTGAGGTTTATCGGCATCTGCCTAGGCAAGAAGCTGGAAGGGAGAGCAGGGCAGGCAGCTTCCTTCTCTATTAACCCTCGGCGCTCTTTCGGGGATTTATCCATATTTCTTTAAAATGAGAGGAATAAATGATCAGGCTCATGCCAAAAAAAGGAGGAAGAAAAAAAAAGAATTTGTAACAAAGGGGAGGGGGGCTTGATGAGAGTAAAACAAAGCCAACTTCATGCTGAAGATGGTGGGTAATATTTATCCAAACAGGCTGCTGTGACGGAAGTCTGACCATCCCGTTGTCTGACAGTTGCATTTCCTCTCCATTCCATTTTCCTTTTTTTTTTTCATTAACCCTTCTCCCTTTTTAATCAGTGCTGATGTAGATGGCAGGCAAAGGAGGTTATACGTTTTGTCTTCTCCTGGATTTTCAGTGGCTTGATCCTTGTGAGCAATCAACGCTGAAGAGCCCAGAAAATGTAATATTTGAGGTATTGAGCAAGCGGAGTCTGTGAAATATGCAGCCCAGCCTGTGGGGCTGCTGCTTAGATTGAGGTAGAGACTTGGCTGCGATTGGGACACGACAGTGACATGGGCATCGATCGCTTCCATTGAGAGCAATGCAAAAACACAGTCTGGGTATGTAACACTCTCAATGCCATCAGCACTTGTTCTACTTTCTGTTTACAGATGATTCTGACAGGGACCTATTGGGCTCTGGGTCAGCTTTTCTTTTCTAAACAATCCATTTTTTTTTGAGTTTAAGAACAACACTTACTCAGATCACCCTATTAATAGGCTTATATGCTAATTCTGCTTTTAATTTAATTTTATTTCATTTATGTAAACAAAACCATTAGGTGGTTAGCCAGTTTAAAATGACTAAACAATAGCATTCACAATTATTGTGACAATGTTATTATTATAAGGTAGATAATGTGTTTTTTTGTATGTGATCATTGCTTTACTCAGCAGGGGTGCTGAGCCTATCTGGTGGAACAGGACAGCTGTTTAAGCTTGTGGCTTCGGAGCAATGGCCCTTAAAGACTATGAGTTTTCATATTTTACTCAATTCACATATTTTACAATAGACTTAAAGGTAGAGAGGTAGACAAATAAGTTGCATACACTTTAAATACATTCTTTAAATTTTAGCTAGGAATAATTTTTCTTTGATATTTATTTTCCTTGTTTACGATAACAAATGTAATTTCCACGAGGAAACAGAATATAGTCATAAATCAGTTTTTTTTTAAAATTTGAATCTAGACACAGGGAACAAAGAGAGGTCAGGTGGACCATCTGTAAGGCAGCATAGTACCTGCTGTTGCCTTATGCAGTGACACTTGCTTAATTGTTCCTCCAAATTGAAGTTATCAATTAGGCTCAGCTCAAAATAAAGAGGAGCTCAGCTGATTGTGAAGTCTGTTCCATAGCTGAAGCTTCTCAATAAAAGTGGCTAATAGCTGTCTGTTTGGAAAAAATGCCTCACTAGCAACTTTTAGTGTAACCGTGTTGTGAAATCACATTAATATGGCAGAATTCGCTGCTTTGAATTCACGGGCCTAAATTTACACAATGAAATTTGATTATCTCTAATAACAATATTAGATCCTGCACTGGATGGATGAGAATTGAGGTGGTTTTGTTGATTGCAAGGGTTTAATGTTGCATTTCAGAATCTGATGTGGTTTAGACTCCCTTCCATTAACAGGAAAACCCCTGAGGTTTTACAATTATTTCTTAAAGATAATACATTTAAGATTGCATTGCTAGGCTGAAGAAATGTCATAAAGGCAAGGAGGGAAGCCCTTAATAACTCTTGAGAATCAGACATGTTCAGCAGTTAAATTGGCTCTGACTTCACCAAGGGTCGACAATGTGTCATTTCCATGAAGCCAAATTGCCCTCTGCCTATATGATATTAATGTGCAAATCAATATTTCAGGGATTAAATTTCCCTTCTTCATTTTTTATGGTTTCTACCTCAATAAGTCTCAAGTCTATTAGAAGAGGTTGGATGATTTAAAACCTTACACTGCGGAATGACTTGTCGTAGTTTTGTTGCATAGCCTGATTTGGGAGTTTGATTGGAAAAAAACAATAGAATTGTAATGGGCAAACGTTATACTCCACCGTAGAGGGAATGGATCTTGCAAACTGAAGACACTTGTTTTCGTAATATGTCTTCATTCTCTGGCTTTAAAAATTATGTGTTAATCACCTATTGATTTATTTTCTAAATCAATTGCAGCACCCGTTTTCTCCAGCAGTACTAGCTAGCATACTTAATTTTATTAAACCCCAGGCATTCCTACACCAGGTTTCCGAAGCATGCAGAAGCTTGGGACATTCTACTAAAAATCAAAGCAGTAAGGAGGTTAGATAATCGTGAATAGACTGATCGATTTGCCACTGGTGACAGGCTGAAGCATTATACTAGGAGTAGTGTGCCATGTTTACACTGCATGCTTGTCGTACTCCAGTGATAGGCCTCTACAACTCTTTGAGGGGTACTAGTATTCTAAGACTTTTCCATGCATGAGAGTTATTTTCTTCATTTTATTAAAATTGGGGTTCCAAAAAAAATTGTTGAGCAAAAAATCAGAGATGTAACTTAAAGAGATGTTTCCTGCAAATTCTAGCGAAGGCCTAGTGTCTATCAGTTGCTGTTGTTTTAAAGTCTTCTACCAGCTGGGCCAAGTTCAGTGCAGCTGCATGAATTTCATGTGTGATAGAACATTTTTTCCATTCAGTGTGAAATGTTCCTTCCGAAAAACCATACTGCAGACTCGCTTAATTTAGTCTGCTAAAAGAAATGCCCATGAAAAAGGACAAAGGGTGCTTTAACCTCAACAAGCTGCTTGTATTTTTTAAGGATTCCTTTCCATATCGCTTAAAAATATATATACATTTTTTCAGAGGGTGATAGTAAGGTGTTACACTGGAATAGAACAGTATTGTATCTTCTCTCTCTCTCTCTTCTCGATAATATGCACAAACTCTTTCTATCCATGTCAAAACACTTAGTTAATCTATTCTTATTTACAATTAATCTCAATAAAATTATTCTTAACTGGGCTTTATTCAATGGCTTAAAATATCTAATTATATTCAATTAACTGCTGTCATAGTAATTAACATTGCTTAATTGCTTTAGCATACATTTAGGCAAAGATCATTAGTTACTGCTTGCTCTTTTTTCTCATAGTTTCTGTGGTTTGTCACTTTTATTTGGTGATGTTAAAAATGGTAATTTGAACCCATTATTGTAATTTGTTGTATTAGATAGATAGATAGATAGATAGATAGATAGATAGATAGATAGATAGATAGATAGATAGATAGATAGATAGATAGATAGATAGATAGATAGATAGATAGATAGATAGATAGATAGATAGAGACTTATGCTGTAAGGTGTCCCTTTTCTAGCCATGAGCTATTTTCCTGGAGGCTTTTAAGTCCCAACCTTCATGGGTTTACATTGTTTAGTGCCATCCACATACTACACTGTTGTAAGAGTGTGTAAGCATGTGCCTCTTTATGTATAGTGTGTGAGGGCATACGTTCTTTCAGTGTGTTGTTAGAAATATGAGAGGTTAGGCTGAGCCTAGTGTTTATAGAAGAAGAGCCTTTCTGTGTCTGCCTTGGGGCTGCACCCAAAGGTAGCGCTTCCTACTCCAGACCCATCAGAGGGTTAAGGACTTGGCCATCGTTCAAAGGGAATAACGCTTGGGGAAGGTGCATGTGAATAAGTACAAGTTTCATGTAATTAGTGCTTAATTATATTAACATATGCAAATTGTCAACTTTAGAGGCTTGTTGAACAAGGCAGAGATCAGACGAACACAATTGCTACATTGTTCTGCCATAATAATGGATTTGGAGATGGATTGTGGAAACATAACTAGCGCTCTAATTTAACTCATACCATGGTAAAATTTCATTAGTAGTCATGGAGACTGGTTTAATTGTGCTGACTAATGTTCTGGGTTGCAGAACGTCCGAAGAAGAAGTAGGAAAACGTTGTTTGCCTAATCCACCTCACAATGACACTTGTTTGTACACGTTTCCCCTTGTGTGGGAATTTGCATATGCAAATAAACAGTTCCTCTGCTCCATTTGTCATGGCTGTTCATTACCCATGAAGAGGACGTTGTTACAAGGCTGTTACTGGGGCTTCCAAGACAGGATAGTGTCAACCAGTCGAGCCACATTCTTTCATAATTTGTCTCTGATTAATAGACGTGAGTGAGGCTTATTCTACTTGGGCCCCTGCAAAGGGCAGGTCAGTTCTGCGACTGAAAAGACTTCCCTCAGCAGCTGAAGATGTTTTTTTTCCTTTCTTATATCCCTTTGCTTTGACAAGCCCACTCATACCCAGAAAAAAAAATGACTCCTGCTCTCACTAATACCTTATCCAGCCATCCCTTCGTCTTCCACCGCTGAAATAGGAAAAAATAGGAGATTGTGCTATCTGAATATTAATCCTGTTTTTGACAGGAAGGTAAACTGATATAATTACTTTTCTGTTGAAGGAATGGTGGTTTATACAAGTGTGAAAGCATCGGAAAAGGATTAGCATTTTTTTGCATAATGAAAAGCTCCACTGAATAGGCCACTGAATGGTTGACTGAGTGACCGAGATGAAAGCAAGGCCCCTCTTTCTCTCTATTCTTTTTGCCTGGCTCTAACTAAACTTGTATTTGTCCAAGTGGTTGGGATACAAGCAGAAGCTCAAATTTCAACGAGGGTCTAGATGTCCTCAGCTTTCACCGTCACGTGAAGTGGTACATGTGATAAAAATCAGTGGAAGGATATCGACTTTGGGTCCATGTGTAGTAGTGTAAGTCAGACCTATGGTCACCCAGCTATGGACTAGACCCCCAGCTCTGTGGATTTTACTTTGCTCTGTCCTCATGGAAAGCCTTATTTATTTTGTTTTTAGAAATGACATATTATAGAGTGAACTGTCATTTAAACAGTATGATAAACATTGCATGCCTACTATATATTCATATGTAAATATATTAAATGCTGTGCACACACTGATATCTATATATACTATTCTGTTTACCTTTATATACTTTATATCAAGGTAATAAGCCTGTGCTAATCTTGATATTTAGATCTATGACTTGACTTGGTCTTTGTTATGTTCTTTCTGTGGTTAGTCTTCTTATTGTCTATAGTTAATAAGCCTGTGCAGTTCTTGATATCATATAGGACATATGACTAGGCTGGTCATTATGTTCTTACTGCACTGTTTTATTTTATATAGGTAATATAACTGTGTGTGGAACTACAGCGTGTATCTATATTGTATATCGTCAATATAGCTATATTTATTCACATCATATAACCAGCTGTAGGCCTTGTATACATCATGTTACTAAGCTTTATATCACATCTTTATAGGACCGAATCTGACCTTATGGTATATTGCATACTGAGCTAGACTACCCGTTACTCCTATGACTGTTATTTTATTATGCCGTTTATGGAACCATGGCTGCCTTTATATTATTTACTTATTGTTAATAAGTTTATCTGTGTTTTACTGAGGTATACACACACACATGCACATATGGATTTATTGCCTTATTATATTACATAGGCTGTGGTTCTTTTTCAAGGTTTTCGAGCACCTATAGTTTTTTGTCTTTGATTGTGAAATATAAAATATTCTGTGTACAGTGCTGCTGTGTTTTGTAGCTGGCTTTGCTATGTCTGGAAAGCTTTTAAGTACGCATTTTCTAGCATTGTATATCATGTTCACTTTGTTCCTTTATTGTGTTAGGAACATGATTTACATTTGGATGGCGTTTTGATATTTTTCTAAGTAAGTTTGAGCCATGCTGTAGCTGGCTAGCTGTTGACAGTGTGATCAGTGATTCTAATTATGTGCTCTCAACAGTAATTAGAGCAGTTAAAATACCCTGAGTGTTGAGACACTTTTGAAGGTGGGAACTGGTCCTTTTTGCACATCTGTAAATTGAATACAGTGAGGATAATTATTTATCTGTATGTACATTAAGCAGCCTCTTCCCTAGTGTCAGATCACCATAATTATCAATTTAGTGCCACCAAAGACAAGTGTTGGCAGATTCTGCCAGATGTGACCTGATTTGTTTACTGCTCGCTCCCTGAAGTTGCCTAACACATGCTATCAGTTCACTAGGGATTTGGCTAAGTCTGGTGTTAAAAAAAAAAGTTACTGCTTTCTGCAGTTTCTTTAGGAGATCGCTAAGATGCATGTTCTTGTACTCACTGAGGTCTGTAAACCATGATACAGAACTACAAGGCCCAGTATACTCTGCCAGCCTATGGCTTTCTTAGAAAAGTGGGTCACTAGTAGTTGGACAGTTGGAATGACTTATCAATAGCATTGTCAGTAAAATGGATTATATACAGCGATCTGAGTTTAAAATCCAAGCTGTATTTTTGTAAACAGTGGCTTTAATGGGATCAACACGTCAGGATATTATTGGTATATTTAAAATGATACAGTAGGTAATGGTATTGGTGTGACATGGCTTAGTTTCTGTTCAGTTATCATATAACTGTCATTAAATGTCATCATTTGCTTAAAGCGGCATCTAACAGGTCCACGGCTGCCAAGCAAAGTTACAAGTGCTTAAAATATATCTGTATAGGCATGGGAATATATATGGGTTATAGGTCATTTTTTTTTCCAACATATAACTTTTTGTTAAGCGTAACTTGGTCTTTACAATCCCTGCTAGCTTATTTCATATCAGACAGTATTTTGAGAACATATTAAATGTTAAATCCAAAAAGAAAGTGTACAGTATTGTGTATATAGTCTATGCATCACTGTGGTACGGTACTTTGGCGTATGTATTTGTAGATCCCCACATTTTTATTTTGACAAAGTCCTTAAATGAAAATCCTAGTGTTTGTCTACTTGGATGGCTACTAGTTCATTCTTACAAGTGCATAAGTCTGCTGGGAATTGTGAAGGCCATGTCTATGTAATTGTTCCTTTCTCTGTTGCCTTTTATTACAAGCTGAAAACAAACTTTCTGGGCAAGCTAAAGTATGTCTTTACAAAAGCTGGATTTCTTTAAGGAAAATATACCTTCTTTTAGTTAAAAAAATCTCTTTTCTGTTTTAAAACATGGTTAAGCAAGCAGCATGTGTTGTCACTGGCAGGTCTCCAGCCGCTGGAGAATTGGATAACACATGGGCTAATGGTAGCTTATGTGCTGTCTGCATTCTTACTGAGTGGGCAAAAGCCCAGAGCATAGTCCTGTTTTAGACCGTGCAGCAGTGTGCACAAATATTACATGGCTTTCTTATGGTGTCCTCGCACTGGAACTGGGGACATTAATCTTTGTTGGAATTTCTGTGCATCAAAAGCCCTTTGGACCTGAAACAGTTACATCCTTACACCTCCAGATGTGGGCCGATCACAATATTGTAGCGCGGTGGCGCTGATCGTGCGGACTGTTGTGATCAATCCGTAACACAAGGGACCATGAACATAATTTGCATCACCTATAGCCATACTCAGCAACCTGACTCTAAAGCGAGATCCAGTTGTCTATTGCATGTTACCATAGTTGGCCCAACATTGTTAATCTGGCCAATGTTTTAGCAAATCATCCTGCAACAGATATAAAACTGTATATGAGCGCGATACATTGAACTAGGATTTAAACACATATTGGGTTTATGTGTCATGTTTAATATATCTATAATGTTAATTTCCTGAACTGGAGTAGCAGTTAAACAATATGCATTTGGAATAATATGTTTAAGGTCAGGATCAGTATCCTTCATCTTTATATGCTTAAGGCCTAGTAAAGACCTATAGAGGCATAAAGCATAAATACTATTTGTGTATAAATTGTATAACATTACAAAAACTGTATTCTGTTGTATATGTTTGGTCCATTTGTTTACCTGCCTGCACCTTATAATACAGTATAGTTTATAAAGCCACATCATCTATAGTGCTTCACAATTAAATTAACATCTTGCGTTGTAGGAAATGTATTTTGTCTAAGAGCAAAAACCATGACAAAAGTCGGGAGTGGCCAGTCTTTGTTCCATGCAGGTGTTTCAAATAAAAAGAGTAACTCATAATTTCAGTCTAAATAACCAAATGCCCTCCAGGACTGATACTCAATGTTTATGCAAAAAGCTCTGACATTTCCATATCTTTATTCACTGAGAAATGAAAACAAAAGGCATGTGTCTTATCTAATTAAGATTATGTGTTAATTATCATTGCCCCCAGTTGATATTTAGACTGAAATGTATTATATTAACTTACTAACTTTGTCCCTTTACTGTCGTAGCTACCCATTTTAAACATTGTTAATTAATAGGATTTACAATAATTTTCACTAGACCTAATTTCTGCGTCATTAAAGAACCACATGTATTGGTTAGATGTTAAACGTAGTCATTAAGGTTAACAGACCAGTGAAACATAGACCTTGATATGGTAGTCAAGACTATATTAAGTATGATTCTGTTAGTTTAGACTCCTTTCTGGGACTGAAGAGAAGGCTATGGCTTACAAAGCATAGAACATTATAGTGCCCTAATTGCAGGTCAGACAATAATTATATATATATGATAGGTAGGTTGTAGGTGTCCAGATACAGACAGAAGATCTGGCAACCCTATGCATTGTAAAGCTGATTAACACATCATTTATACAAAGCCTTCTGAGTGCTGGGTGAATTATACAAAATGGTACATATTCTCCAGGCCTGTTGCAACATGTCAGACAAATAGGAAAGTGTTGTACAAATCTTTTTTCTTAATTATACATGCTAAGTGGATTAGATATTGCATTTCCTTAGCTTCATGCTAATCTGCTTTTGCAGATATAGGGTGAGTAGTTCATTCTGTCTGAAGGGCAAGAGAATTCACTGCAATTAGGTTGACATACCATCCAAGTTGCGATGCCGAGCATAGGTAAATGACAATTGATAGCATTATTTTGAAAGCCTATGTTTGGTAACAAACAAAGGATGATTATGTAAAGTTAGGTTTAGTAATGGTTCACAAGCCTTTCCAACTGCTATTTTTTCTAGGTTATTAAAATGTATTGTTTTAATACCTTCGTGAAGATGGCACCTTAAATGACATAGGTGGGGTCAGTGAAAAGAAGCATTTCACTCACTGACCTCCCAAACCTCACCAATGATCATACATGAAAGATAAACACAATATAACAGTTGGCAGTAGTTCCCGATCACAGAAGACAGTTCAAGTGCTCCCTGTCAACAAGGACTTCATGGGCAGCCGGTAGAGTGGCTCACCTCTGATTTATTCATAAACCTCACACAAGCACTTGGCTTTGTTGTTTTCCTGGTAAGAGTAGGGGGTGGGTTTGTGCCAATAGGAGCAGAAATCGGAAGCCTCTTGCCGAGCCCAAAAGTGAATAGCACTCTAACTCAAAGCCAATAACCTGCATTTGCAAGGTCTCAAGTGCTACAGTTGACTCTAGTTGTAAGCTTTGAGCTAAGTAGGAAGGGGGAATCAATAAAGCCTCTGCTGACAGTGATATGGAACTTATGTGCCCTCATGATCTGGACTTTAATTGTAATGGTTTACTGGTTAACAATTGGGTAATCCATAACTGCATCATACTTCCTAGAGATGCCATATGCAGAGTGTGAATTCAAGTGTTAATAATTTAAAGGAAACATTGAGGCTCTCTTGCTCTGAAATTCTAACTTCTTGGTTTTGATACTGATCCAATTGCTTTTATACTGTTACATCAGAGTTGTTGCATGCTTTTTCAGCATTGTGGCCAAGAAGAGGAACTTTATGGAAAGTCAGCAATGGCATTCTTTCAGCACAGATTTTGTGACTAACTGGGTTCTGTACAAAATGTATGGCGAGTGTGGAGATAAACATAGATTTAGACTTCCATGGCTGGGGAGAACTGCATAAAGATCATTTAGTCTTCTTCACAAAGCAGTGCAGAATAAACCTAGCCCAATCTGCTTTTTTTAAATATAAACCCTTTTTGACCATTGTTCTATTAATGCTCTTCTCCTCTTCTCACTTATCTATAGTAGGGTGTCACAGACCACAATCTACAGCCTCCTCAGACAATAAATATGATTACTCTCCAATTATTGGTGGGCTGTTCAAAACCATCCTTCCTGTAACAAATTATTCCTGTGATCCCTTATGTTGGAGAACCGTACATCAAACAGAACGCTGAACTTTTGCAAGAGATTCAGCAAGGGAAGGAGCTACATTAGGAGATAGTGATGAGAGCTAATGATATATCTTAGATAAAGCGCAATGTGATCACAGCCACGGGCTCGTTTGTCAAGGCCGGAGTGAAAATGTCAGGACCAATGAGCCCATGAGTGCTGAAGGGGGCAGAAGGGCTTTTGGAGACAGTTTTGTGCTGGGAGTGGGCCATGGCTTAAACACAGCTCTAGGGACAAAGCGGGATTAGCCAACTCTCTGCTCAAATCCCTAGCATAACAGCATTAGTTGGGAAATCAGGTTTGTTAGGGAAGGGTAGAAAATAAAATCTGTAAAATAGCTTTAGGCTAGAGCCCAATAACTATGCAAAGCAGTGAGCCATTTTATGAAAATAATTTTCACTGATGTTATCTTGCATATATTAAACACAGAGGTTTTAGTACACAGGCGCCAGGAGGTAGAATTTCCAGCAATATAAAAACGTCCTTTCTTATGTAAATTATTTGTATTTTAATGAATAAGCAGCACAATAAAAACGCCAGCCTTTAAAAATAAAAAAAAGTAGTGAATTGCAAGCTAAATAAATAAGAACCTAACCATTCCATCGTGGCAGGCAAATGATTTAACCTATCTGCAAAAGAATGCTTTAATTACGAAGCGGATAAATACATGCTCTAAATAGACATTCTCATAATCAGCTGGCTTGCAGAACATTTTATTGAAACATATCCACTTTGCCTTTTTTTGTGCTCATTGAGTGAATGGGTTCAGGATCTCGTCCATCAGGTACAGTAAATTGTTCTTTGCTAGATAATGTACTCAGACAACTCCTGCTTGTTTAATTCTATTGATTTACAGTGTTAAACTGAAATAATCTGATACCTGCTTCCTGCCCTTGGAATTGTTGTTGTAGGGAGAGAGAGAGAGAAAAAGAAAAGGCTGATTAGTTTTTTTCAGCTCTTTTAGCTGTTTTGAATGTATAATTATCATTGCAGGTCATTTGATAGCAGGTTCTAATTGCTGCCAAGCATTGTCTGCTTGCACTTAATGCTGAAACACGATCAACATCCTACTTTGGTGGATGTTTGGTGGTAAACTTTAATTAACTCTTATTGCATTGAGGAGAAGTTCACTCAAAGTGCTACACGACTAATCATTCACCTCCATTATGTCCTGGCAGATCTACTTGTTCTTGCTTATAACAGATGAACCAGCCTGTAATAAAGGCTGGCGACTCAGTTCCATAAGGTTGCTTTTGCAGTGATATTTTGTTGCTTTTCTTAGGAGATAATTGGGTAAAATAATTATTAGAGGCCTGTATCTGATTTTTCATACACCTATCTCAGATTACCTTTTTCCTGCCAGGCAATATCATTTTAATAGAAAGGGTAGATTTAAGATAACATTATTCCGTCAGCTCTGTCCCACTCTGCCTGGTTCTCCTGAATCAATACAATTAAGCCTGTCTCCTGTTGGAATTCTGGTAATTATTTATCTTAAAATACTTTTCCTGTAATGATATTGAAGTTAAGGTAATCAGGTTACTGGCAAATCATGTAGAATTCAACTCCGAATTGCAGGCTGCTTGATTATAATTTGTGTGACATCAAGTTTGTTTGAAAAGGGATAATGTGTGGGTAAGGCAAGGAGCTCATAATTGTGCCTGACATTTGTTTGTTTATAATGAAATCTAATTAAGGTTCATACATCTAAAAACACAAAAGTTAATTACCGAATTGCTTATTTCACTTTTCCACAACACACAAATTATGCCTCGGTGTAAAAAAAAAAAAAAAAGGATGACAGTAGATGACGCTTAGCAGAGGTGAACTGTCTCCTCTCATTTCTGCATTATAAGGACAGAGCATACTAAGCAAATTAATAGCGCATTAACAAAAGAAGACAAGTACGGGAATATGACATGATGTAACCAAACATGTAACTGATGGCATCCATTTTACTCCCCTCCAAAAATGGACTTCTGCGCATTGGTTTTACATACATATGTCTTGTCTGTATTCAGCTGCCGGGTAAACAGAGGTAGCCCCATGTTTGGCTTCATGGAAAATTTTTGAAGGGAAGAGCACTATATAATCTCCCCAGCTTCATTAGATATACAGTTAGTTTATCATCTTTATTAAAAACTATATTGGTGCCTTAAAAGCCCCACATAGGGTATGTGGACCCACAAGTAAGGGTATCCCCAAAATTTAAGGCATGGTCCTAAGGGTTTGAACAAAACTAATTTGCTACTTTGAGACTATTTACTAAATTTTATTTGGTCCACATGAGAACCTGTCTTCAAATTAGCATTGGTCTACAGGCCAAAACACAATATGAAGAGTAGCTGGACCTATTTTGCAGAAGCAGTTCAGCGCCATTTGCCCTGTGGCAACAGAAAGCTCTTCATGTATTACAAGGTCTTACAGATTAAAGAATGTTGATGGATAAATATGTCTACCGAAGAGTAGAGTATAGAAATGTCGCCCACAGAAGCCAGTCGTATTTCATGTGTTGGTTTTGTAATATTAAAATAAAAATGAGGAGAGAGTTGAATTTTATGAGTTTTCCTTTAGAAATATTCCTCTTTGCTGAAACCTTGGGTTCTAATAAACCATACGGCATTTTGGTAGTTGTGAGGGGTCTGGACGCCATCTGTTAATTGCATGACTAGCATCACTAGTTAGGGTGTTGAATGGACTGTTTAAATATGTACTGAAAGGCTTTAAATATACTTTCTCCCAGTTGTATTCAGCCTGGTTTTTTCATCATGACTTGGAGGGTTGCTAATAGAAATGGAATGTTTCCCAAATACCTGGCCTGTGATTAGTTTTATGAAGATAATTACAGTGGTGTTAGGCTGCAGACAAAGTTTTTCTTTAAGTAACCAGAGAATAGAAACTTTATTGTTTGGGATGTTGTTAGAACATAGTCGTAAATTATGGTTTCATAGGACCAACTTCATCGTCTAATTGTTTAATGATGCCTTAAAACCCTAACTTGCTTTGTTAAAACAACAGGGGTCCCTCCTCCCATGTGGATATGAACACACTACTTTGTATAGCTGTAGCAACTATATACATATACATAAGCATCACGAATCCTTCTTCTATCAAAGAATGGAGCCTTAAAATTACTTTTGATTACTTCAGAACCCCTGCTGACTGAATGTCCTTCTGTTCTCTAACCACACTAATAATTATTAATGGGCCATTATTGCAGGGCCACTACAATGCCTAAGTGTTTGCTCTTCAACAATGTTCAACTTTACTTTTTTTGTTCATACAAACACAGTAGATATTTGTTTTTGAATCCTTGTTGTTTATGTAGGAAACTCCACACACAAACACTGTGTACGGAAGGGCAGGAAGAGAGAAAGCTGAGTAACATAAAAGTGCAGATAAGGATTTAATTATAATAAGAAGTCACAACCATAGTAATGTTTTTTGTTTTTGCTGATACTACTGGAATTGATGGGTTTCCCAACATGTGACTCTACTGATAAGAACCATAGGAGTCCATACTCCTCAAATAGTTTAAAGTCTGTAAAAGGTAAAGAACTGATCTACTGATCATGTAAATATATGGCATACCTAAAGCAGAAAAACAAGTTAAAAAATAATAATTTATTAAATATAATATCATTTTAGGACATTGCTAAATGGTAAACTGTCACCATAAATGGTTTTAACATAGATAATATGTAGGTACATTCTGCAGTGTAATGCTATGGAAAAGGTACATTTATCAATACACTCTTTAATCATCAATACACTCTTTAATCCACCCTAAAATGTATTAATTCATGATAAATAGAACTTAATATTCAGCAGTCAGATATCAATTTAGCACATGCATATCCCATATACTTGCTATAGCTCCAAAGAATGAATAGGTGTTCTATGTAGAATCCCTAGTTTAGAGATCATGGTTATATAAAAGGCCAACAATATTAATGGTTACAAGCTTGTATGGTTTCCCCACTGGTGGACCAATATTAATTGCTCTGCAATCCTCTGCATTCAAGAAGCTTGTGCACTTACAACCACTGCAGGATACCTGCTTAACTAAAATTCATTGATTTTCTTTATATGCCCTCATGCTGCAACTTAATACTTTCACTGTACTTTTAACAGTGGTGTTACACAAGTAAATTGATAGTTTTAGTGAATGTTTAAGCAGAAACGGGGCTGCAGCAGAACTTTCGCTAAGTAGGGGTGCATTCAATATTAGACTTAAGTATGACCACTACGTACTTAGAATGTATTTAGATATGGACCTCCATTCCACTATAATAATGTGACTTAGAAATAACTCTCAAAATGTAGGAGTCATGTACAAATGGTGTATCAGAAATCCTGTGCTATAATAAATAAAGACGGGTGAAACAATTAACAAGTATAACCAAATCTGGCAGCATCGTGTAGAGTTTTGACTTGACATTTCTTCAGCTGAAGTTCTACCAGGAGAAGGATTATATTGCATGGATTTACAGGTTGAAAGTATTGACATATAAATAAACATGGTAATATGATTTGTTAATTCTCTGACATGATTAATGCAGTGAATTTCTTTCAAGAAAGACTTAATGGATTCCAAGGTTAATCTTTCTGTTTAGTAGGATTATGAACTTAAACTTTCAAATCTGAGAGGGATTTTTGAGGGTTGAAGAGGAAATGGATTGGGACCAGTCTCATCAATGAGCAGCTTGTAAAACTGAGTGCAATTTACATAACCATTAAGTATTTTCTTAATGTACATTTTGTGCATTGTAATACCTCCCAGAACCTTTCTGATTTGTAGTTTAATATTTATTTAGTAAAGGAAAATCAAAGGGATTAAGAAGTCATCATTTTATCTCTAATCCTGCTTTGCATAGATGAGACCAAGAGATGCGATTAATGCTAAAGGCTCAATGGGTCACTATCTTACAGAAATACATGTTATTTGCATTGTGTGTCAGTGCACTTAGTGGATTTTTCCATCATTGCTCTGCTTTGATTAGATCATTGAGAAGACAGGAACCAATGTTTTCATTGTTATCAACAAGATTGTCGATGCTATCTTATGTGACTTTTCCATTGCTTCTCCTACATGGCTGGATACCACTGGGCAAGACATGGAGTTCATCCTTCATGTTTTTTTATATGTGTATATATTCTAAGATTAGAAATACAGTAGATAGTATTGTACTAAGTAAAAAGTCCATCATTTTAATGCCATGGCCAACACCTATTGGTTTTAATTTCTCCACCTCCAATAAATGGTCTCATAACTCCTGCCCTTGTTTTGAAGGCAACAGGTCCACCATGATGTCAATCATCATGACATATTTGGTATTTAACAATTGGTATTATTTATAGGAAACCTTTTGGCAGTCATTTGGAAACTCTCCAACGCAGATCTCCCGTGTTAATTTTATGGAAATAATTATGTCTTGCACTCTTGCCTTCTGCTCATATAAGACAGTGTTCCAAATACTTCATGCATGTTTGTTTACTGAGGCAACTTACGAGTAATTGCTCTCACTTCTTGCATATTGATTCTGAAATGTTCTTGGAAGAAAAAAGAACATGAGTCACAGCTTAAACCCAGACTAACAGCTAAATCTGTACAATGATCTTGATAACCCCCCAACTCATTAAACAGATCAAGCCTGAGCATATGGCAATGTTTGCGCCTCCCCTGCAGCCTCGAATGAGTTAATACCTCATGAAGCCTGGCGAAAAGCATCAGCAATTCAAGACTTTGCTATTCTTTTCATCATATTTAAATAAGAAGCCATTACACATTTATGCATAAGGTACATGTTCCCCCTTTGATTCAAATGTAAAAAGAAAACTTAGAAGTCATCAGTCACATAAGATTTGATTAGAAAATTAAAACAATCTGGTGTGTTAGCTACTAGAGCCTAGAGGGAGAAGAGAAAGAAGATGAGAAGGCGATAGGGGTAGTCATCAGGTAGAATGGCACTCTCCAGTCTGCCTTTGTAAGCTATCTCTTTTTTATGTGCCTACCATTAAAGGCATACTATATTTGGTTACATCCCTCTATTCAAACTTAATTACCTTCTCTCCTTTAGTCGTGACATGGGTGGAAAGTTTTTTTTTCTTTTTGCAGTGTCAGAAGAGGTCGTCACACATTCTTTTGCAGTTCTCTTCATTAATTCCTCCTTGCAGAAGCATTTTCTATCGTGCTGGGAAGGTAGAAGGGTGTAATGGAAGAACCCTGAACCATCAGCAGGAAGCACTAAGCTGGTTAATGCAGTATAATTGTCTGGACATAGACTGGCCTTTGTTTGTGCGGTTCACTACGAATCAGCTGTAATTAACTCCAGAGTGTTTCCAGATTGCCAGCAAAGAAAAATTACAGCTTTTCTGTTTTAAATTGGAAAGAGCACAAAGACATTAACTATGCAGATTGCTTTTACTTTGATATATTTCTGTCCAGTAAGGAAAAGCTTATTTCTCTCCCACTCTCCCCCCAAACGTGCCTAAGTTATTTGATTTAGGGTCTTTCAAAGTGTAATGGCTACTTAATAGTTCATCTGTTCCATATTTTTTTCTTTATATTTCTTGGGATTGTTCAGGAGCCTTTAAAACTTTCAACTTGTCTTTGATTTCTATGTAAAAGTCTTCAAATTTAGTGGTATTGTAGTTAGTGGGGAGCATACACACAGATAATGTTTGAATGGGCCCTCTGTAGTTTTAGAGGTGCTGTATAAACCTGATGAGATTTACAAAGCTATTACAGCCTAATAATCCAAAATGATCTTCTTATTCAGAGAACATTCTTTTGATATATGGAACCATTTTGTATTGCAAAAATCATGGGAATGGATGAAATTGGATATGAATGTTGTTTTCTTGAAGAAGGGCTCTCCGATATCCCGAAAGCTTGCTTCTCTAATGACTTCAGTTAGCCAACGGTATCACTTGAACTCCAAACTCTCTATATTTATCGATGGCTAACACGGTACAACACTCTACTATTGCTAAATATACAAATGAAATGGAAAGGCATATTAGGTGAAATTTTTAGAAGAGATCTTATTGTTTGTGTGCTACTTACTCTTCAATAAAAAGGGTATAAATCTAAGTTAGCCTGGCATTCTAGACAAAATCACCACCATTACGTCTGCTGTCCAGTTTGTAGTGCCCATTTCCTTGCACTTATTTTACTGTCGTATGTCCTCTGACCTTCCAGTAAAATTCAACAACTGAGCTGAGCACAAGTCACTGGCAGCCAAAGGAACAGCTGGTATCATAGAACCTCCTCTTTTGAGGTGACCTTTGTTACTGCTGGAGGAGGCAATGAGATTAGATGTAAACTATCAAACCTATCCATGCTTTGTGATGGCTACAGAATCATGGTGGTACCCAAAGTCCCTTGACTTTTATGCTTAAGCTTTGGCTTGGCTCTGCTTTAACATGTCATAAGCTCACAGGATTGCTTAGTTGTTTTATACTTGTCCATGATTCTCTAGTTCTTTCAAAGCATCCGGAAGGGTATGTGGTGTTGACCATTTAACATTGATGGACATAACAAAACCTTGGGAAGGCAAAATCCACTCTCCTCCTTTTTTCCAGCAAGTACACTACTTCATAGTGAAGGATTTTTGAGGCTGGCTAAAAGAAGTTACCAGTAAAAGTTTCTAGCTAATGCATCTAATAATACACCCCTGTGTACAAAAGATCTGTCAGCAAGTGATGCAAAGAGAGCCTGGCCAAAATCTTTTTTTTTTACCCTTCTGAATTTAACAATAAGGAATTTAAGCCTCAATGTGGCTTTAGTCACCAAAGAAAAGAAGCTCTTGGTGTCTGCATAATACCACTTTGATGGATTTTTTCATCAGTCCTCTGTACGTGGTAACAAATAAACAAGTATAATTATACTTGTGAAGGCCCATTCATTCCTTTGTCAGGATTAGATATATGTGCAGTTTTCACACTGAGCTTCTCTTTTGTCTTTGCCTAACTCTCTATGACATATTGATAGAGGATTTGGGATGGGGGAAAGGCCACAGCAGAGACAGTGATGACCTTTCAGAAACTTGATATAATTCAAGGATTTTTATTTATTTACACTCCTTTTTTCCCTGTCCTGCTAAGATTTGTAGTTTGGTAGCACATTATGTCATAAGTGGGCAACTTTTAACCCTTTCTTAAAAGCAGAGAGGCTCTATGGCTGAACATGGGTGAGTTGGTCAATCACAGATGGAATACAAAAAACAATAGACTAAGAATCCCATTCGTTTGCTCTCTCTTTCTCTCTCTCTCTCTCCCTCCTGTGTTCTAAGCAGTGTGGCTAACCTAGCATTCCTTTCCTTTTATCCTATCCTCTTGATCAGATCACGTTCTTTTTAATCATTTCACAAACACTGTCTCACTGGACCGTAGAAGAAGGCTGGGACAATCTCAATTAAAAACAGGACTACACCGTCATTCTGCCCCCTTTTGTTCTTGTCAGAATTCTGCATTTTAAATGCAGAGGAATTCGTCTCCTATTGTTCAGCAAGTGCCTTCTTTTTATTACGAGAGAGAGAGAGTCCTGGGTAGGGTTTTTTTTTCAAGTTTTCAAAGAGCTCACTAATCATGCAAAACATTTACTGCAGAGTGGAAGCTGAAGTCAATAACGGCACAACTGCTACATACAATCCACACAAGTTTAAGGAAAAATGTGGGTATAGTCCTTTCAGAAACGGAGTTTAGTTGCTTCCTTAGTTTGGAGGTATGTTCTTGGTTATTTTTTTATTGCACCTGCTTTTTTGTTTTTGTGTGTGTGTTTTCCCCCCTCTCTCTTTTTTTCCTTTCACTTACAAAACTAACTGCAAACTTTCTATACACTTGTAGACTTCTCATTCAACCAAGTTCAGAGGTCATGGCTGTTGCCATATCTGACTATCCCTTAGCTTCATCACCTCACACCCCTGACAAATGTATTTCTATTTTTGGTGTATGCACAGTACTGAATTGGTCACTTTTTCACTGAACCTAGAAACTTTTTGTGTCCTAGTGGCTCTGTTGCCATTGCTTTTTTTTTTCTTGATCTTAATACTTATTGATTGTTTTATTGCAAGAGAAAAACAGTTCATGTTTAAAAGACATGCTACTCTTGGATAGACTGATTGTGACTTTATGCTGTGTGTGGATTTCCTATGGGTTGGCAGAAAGCATATCAAGAGTGTGATCATGTGATAACTATTGGACCATGCAGTGTATACGAAGGGCAGATCAAAGTATTGTAAAAAGTTGAATTGTCAGTTGGAATGAATGAAAACTATTGTTTATTGTCATGTTAAGACAGTTTATGGAGATATTTCAATGAGTAGTAAAAATGTTTCTATATCAGTAGAGTTTGGAAGTGTTCATAGGCAGGTCTGTAATAGTCAGTTGAATCAGTCTACTGTCATCCCCAATATATGGGTCTATTGTTTGAAGTAAAAGTTGTACAAATGTTTGCCACTTGTCGAACAATCATGTCTTTCTGTGTGGGTACCTTAAGTTTAAGGCTAAAGCAAAGCCTGTTGCTTAAATCGCTGCTGCTTTTTTCATGCTCCTGTTTTGTATTCACTAGAGGACTTTTAAAGTGTTTGCAGTGGCAGGCTCTACTGTTTACTTTTCAATCCTAGCACAACTTTGCTAGAACTTGGTGAAGAGGGCTAAGGCTGCGAGGCATGACGTTTTCCTTCTGGGCTGTCTGCACCACCACCTCAAGAAAGTAGTCAAATCGACAGCCGTATTAATTAAACGGAACATTTGTTTGTGGAATAACCTCTGTAATTATTTAGATCTAATGTTTTCATCAGACCACCAAATAAGAAACGTCATATTTTCTCCCGATGACTGACTTGCGCAAATATACATCACCTATCCGCAACCCGCTTCCCATTAGTTCAAAGAAATTGTATTTATTTTTTTCTAGATATATTTTTTAGGCAAAGTGCACATGTGTTTATACAACTGTGACCGAAATCTGATGTCATTGTTTAGGGGGTGTTTGATTAATTTCTGGGAGGATAATTTATAGCAATGTTTGTTATGGCAACACTGCTGGTCAGATTAGTTGAATGGTAAACTTTACGTGTATGGTGATGGTAGCGTTGAGGTATGTAGCTGACTCCTCCTCTGTGAGGGCTTCTTTTTTATTGCTGGGCAAGGAAAATGAGAGGTCATAGGCTGTAGTCTCCTTCCATTTTGGATTTTTTTTTTGTAGAGGTTATCAGATGCACATGAGGCACCAGCCTGACGGAGATAGCCAGCATGTTACAACTTATCAGACATGAAGTCTTTATATTCTGCTAATGCTGAGCGTGTTAGTATTATGATATGGGCATTAGCAAGAAACCCATTAATGAACTGCAAATCAGCTGAAAATGAGCCATAGGGGTGGAGTTTGTTTGACTTTTTTTTCACCTTTTAATCATCTTTCCAAAACAACAAAATAATGGACACTAACTGGAATATTTCACTGTTTAAAAATAACAACATACACATTTTTTTTTTCTCAATGTAATTTAATGTATATCAGCAATAAAGATTCATGAAAGCAGGCACTTTGTTCACAGCAATAAGCCAGATTATATCATTATTACTAAGGTGAACTTCAAGGAGGCCATTGTAGTGGCTGCTAACATTTTTCACTGACTTATTAATTAAGTCTTATTTGTTAATATGTCTCTTGGCCTTGCAAGGTTCATTTTACCATTCTGTGAAGTTCCTATAAGTAGCAGCTCTCATTTTACCCCATTCCACTTTTGTAAGCGCCCCATGTTCTCGTGATAACGTTGTTTGTGCAAAATATTCCCTATCCAAGGTAAACATGTCTCTGTTTACTAATTAGAAAATGATTTCTCTGTCATGCTCTTTGTGATCAAATAATTTCAAAGAGGGTTTAAATCTCCCTGAGCATAATTAACCTGTAACTCATCAATGATTAAAATTACACACCAAGCTTTGTGATGCTTGATGCAGAAGCAATTAGACTGTCATTTTAGCCATCACACATACCAAAACTAATTTTGATTCATTTTCAATCTATGCAAATCGTTTGATGTATCTGATAATTTCCCCTTTCTGACATAGATGACACGATTAGATTTGATTACTGCGCTCCAAAGAAAATGACTGGATTTCGTTCTGCAAACTGACCTTTATTGCTAGACACATTTATAGACAAATGGAATAGAGAAATTAAATCTGACCCTTCTTATTGACTTAATAACACAAGCCAACACACCTTGGCATTTTATAATAGCAGAGTTCAAAGTGTTCTACCATTTATGTTCTACCAAAGTGTTCTACCAATTTATGGCAACCGATCAGAAATCATCTCTCATGTTAAGCCATGTTTCATATGTGCTGTGGTCTGAATCTTAGAGTCCCAGAATGCTTTTGGCTTGGAATGGGGATCCCATTGGGACGTCAAACACCCAGTTTGTCTGTAAAAAAAAAGTTCTATAAAACATTTTGCTGGTAATCCCTCCCTTAGAAGTTTACAGCAGTTTAAACTGCATGTTTATAAAAACAAATATTGGGTGCAGTACACTAAATGATAAACAACCAAATGTGACTTTCATAGTGGTCAAGCTGGCTTCTTTAAGGTTTTATCGCCATTCGAGGCAGATTACCGATGTCTATGATGACAGAGGTTATCGATGGCAAAATATCTATGCTGGTAACATTTTAGATATTTGGAAATATCTTAATCTGTCAGATTTGGTCATGCTACGTACAAACATGTAGCACCCTGTCATACAGACATATGTGAGTCTCAGATACCGGATCCGCCCATGTATAGGTAGTTCTAGCCAAGCAATATTCTGATCAACTGATGATTGGACCAGAGTTTTCGTCCGCTATCAATGTTATTCCAATTTTTTTTTGCTTTTTTTATCAGTTGGCAGGTTAATAAACTTTCATAAGATAATAAAGTTTGGAAAGATCTAAGCCTGAACTCCAGTCTAATTCACTTTAATTAATGCAAATGTATGTATCAATATTTGTTGGTCCAGTTATTAGTTTGTTGAGACCAGTTTTATATTTAATATTTCTTAATAATGATATACTGCTTAGTATCAATAATACAAATATATTCTCTTAATTTCTTCATCCAGGTCCCTGACAGGCTGGATGAAATGAGATCCACATGTAGCAATTGCCATGGAAACCTGTGACTCTCCTACTTTCTCAAGGCAAGAAAATGGGCAGAGCACATCAAAGCTATGTGGAGCGACACAACTTGATAATGAGGTGCCAGAAAAAGTTGCAGGGATGGAACTTGACAGGGAAAACAGCTCTTCAGATGACAACCTGAGAACAAACGAGTGCAAGAGTGAGATATTACTGGGTTTCGGTTTGGAGAATGCAGTTGCCACTCAGGTTGCCTCAGCAAAAGAGATACCCTGCAACGAATGCGCCACTGCGTTCCCCAGTTTACAAAAATACATGGAACACCACTGCCCCAACGCTCGCCTTCCTGTCTTGAAGGACGACAACGATAGCGAAGTAAGCGAGCTAGAGGACAGTGATGTGGAGAACTTACATGGGGAGATAGTTTACCAGCCTGATGGATCAGCTTATATAATTGAGGACTCCAAAGATAGTGGGCAGAATGCACAACAAGGAGCAAATAGTAAACTCTTTTCTTCAGCAATGTTTCTGGACTCTCTTACTGCGGCTGGAGAGAAGAGTGAACAGTCTGTTTCAGCGTCCATGTCTTTCTACCCACAGGTCATCAACACTTTTCATATCGCTTCATCCCTCGGGAAACCATTTACAGCCGATCAGGCTTTCCCAAATACCTCAGCATTAGCAGGAGTTGGTCCTGTGTTGCACAGTTTCCGTGTCTATGATCTCCGACATAAGAGAGACAAAGACTATCTTACCAGTGATGGCTTAGCCAAAAACTCCTGTGTGTCCAAAGATGTTCCAAACAATGTGGACTTGTCTAAATTTGATGGTTGTGTTAGTGATGGGAAAAGGAAACCTGTTTTAATGTGTTTCTTGTGCAAGTTGTCATTTGGTTATATTAGGTCATTTGTAACCCATGCTGTGCATGATCATCGGATGACCCTTAATGATGAGGAGCAAAATCTTCTCAACAATAAATATGTGTCTGCCATAATACAGGGGATTGGCAAGGACAAAGAACCTCTTATAAGCTTTCTGGAACCAAAAAAACCCAATTCTGTTTTCCCCCATTTTTCTACTACCAACCTCATAGGCCCCGATCCAACTTTCCGTGGTTTATGGAGTGCTTTTCATGTTGAAAATGGTGACTCTTTGCAGGCGGGATTTGCTTTTTTGAAAGGTAGTGCAAGTACCGCCAGCACAACAGAGCAGTTACTTGGGGTCAACCAAATGCCAAAGGCTGAAGCAAACCTAGGGGGTCTGTCTAGTCCAAAACCAAACACCCCAGTTACCTCTGTGTCCCACAGCCACTTACTATCTGATTCCAACCAACAGATGGAGAGTAAAGACCAAGACAACAACTGTGAAAGGCAAAGAGAGAACAGTAGCTCGCATCCTAATGGGGATTTACCCATTAAAAGTGAGCCTGCTGAAGGGGTAGATGAAGAAGAAGATTCATATTCTAATGAACTTGATGAAGAGGAGGTTTTAGGTGACCTAGCAGATAGTATTGGTAGCAAAGATTTCCCTCTCTTAAACCAAAGCATTTCTCCTTTATCATCCAGTGTGCTAAAATTTATTGAAAAGGGTACCTCTTCCTCCTCGGTGGCGGTTTCCGATGACTTAGAAAAGAAAAAACAAACTGCTGTACTTTTACCTAATAGCAATGTTACCAGTAGCTTTAACATTGGTGGCAAGGACTTTGAGGATGCAAGTGCCAGTAAGGACTGTGCAACTTCACTTTCACCAAATGAAACCGTTAGAGGAGAAGAAGACAATTCTAATACTCCTCACCAGCACAGCTTGTTACCTAGCACTCTTGGCTCGGGCGAGGGCTCACCAGGAAACGGTATAGAGTGTCCTAAGTGTGACACTGTTCTAGGGTCTTCGAGATCGCTAGGTGGCCACATGACAATGATGCATTCTAGAAACTCTTGTAAAACTTTAAAATGCCCCAAATGCAACTGGCACTATAAGTATCAGCAGACTCTAGAGGCCCATATGAAGGAGAAACACCCAGAGTCACCTGGCTCTTGTGCTTATTGTAAGACTGGACAGCCCCACCCTCGGCTTGCCAGGGGTGAAAGTTACACTTGTGGCTATAAACCCTTCCGTTGCGAGGTTTGTAACTACTCTACAACTACCAAAGGCAACCTCAGTATTCATATGCAGTCAGACAAGCACCTAAATAATGTCCAGAACCTACAGAATGGGAATGGTGAGCAGGTCTATGGCCATACATCCCCAGCACCCAACACAAGCCTCAGTGGCTGTGGGACACCATCTCCATCTAAACCAAAACAAAAACCCACCTGGCGTTGTGAGGTGTGTGATTATGAAACCAATGTGGCAAGAAATCTCCGTATTCACATGACCAGTGAAAAACACATGCACAACATGATGCTTTTGCAGCAAAACATGAAACAGATCCAGCACAATCTGCACTTGGGCCTTGCACCAGCCGAGGCAGAGCTTTATCAGTACTACCTAGCCCAAAATATAGGCCTGACTGGGATGAAACTGGAAAGCCCAGCTGACCCTCAGATGATGATAAACCCATTCCAGCTCGACCCTGCCACAGCTGCAGCACTGGCTCCAGGACTTGGTCAGTATTTCTTCTCTGCCACTGCGTTAAGCCATTATCTGTAATGTATTGCTGTCTGATTTACTACTGAAGTGTACCTGTTTCCTGTATACATACAGTGTGGTATTTTGTGCACATTATGTAAATCTTATGCTTTGGCAGTGATGCTAGTCATAGAGAGTTAAGTGCTTTTTTATTTTTAACTGGTTATTAAATATGGTTGAAAATTTTGAAAAAATTACCTATAGTCTTTTTAAATTAGAAATACCTAAAAAGAATATGTAGTAAATCCCATCTGCTTTTGAAGGCGGCATTTCTCTAATATCTTAACTTTCAGGCCGGTACTATGTTCTAATGACACATACAAAGCAGAAGAAAAGTTTCTTAGCTTCATTGTCTTTAAAACGGCACACATTTACCTCCCGCCCAAGTTTATTCCACATTTCCTCAAAGCCTTTATTCATGTTTTCAAGTATTTGATATAGTATCAATGAATCCATAAAAAATTATTGCTAGATAGTACACGTGAAAACTCTCATGTAGAGAATTTGGTGGCTCTGCAGACTTAGAGCTTACATGATAAAAGTGTTAAATTTTTATATCTGTCACATTGAATTATACTATTTATGATAGTTAAGCCCTTTGCATTAGTGTTGCTCAAATCTCCTGTTATACTGAATGTTTATTAATGCATAAAATGCAGCTTGGCTAAAATGTAAGGTAAAACACAAACAGAATTCTACAGTAGACACCAAGATGTGGGTTGCCTTCACTCAGGATGATAAAGGTCAGATTAGGTCCTAAACAGTCTGTTCTTCCAATAGAATGCATTGGATCCTCTCTGTTGATCCCAAATTACCAGTAATTAATACAATAATAAGGTTTGCCAATGTTTACAGTCATTTTATCATGTGGGCTTTTATTTCCTATATAATCCATGTTAATTGGACTGGACTGGAGGGTTAATCAGTTTATTTGTAGTTGGACTTATGAGTCAATAATTCTAAAGGTTGGGTCTACCTAAGATAAATGTCTATATATATATATATTTATATATATATAAAATTTATTTTTCATCCTGGGGACCAGACTCTACCCAGTGCCCAGCTCTGCTACATCCTCTTGAAGTCAAAAAGTGATCTCCAATAGGTCTTTACACCTTGAATTTTTAGGTAGACCTGGCAATTTTTATTACAGGCTTACTGGTTGTACCATCGTCCTTGTTTGAGGTAATAATTACAATGTAACGTATGCTGTCATTTTGATTTTCATGCAGGAATTGTGGCAAGGGTTTTAAATAAAAGAAACAGCAATAGAGTGTTTAGAAAGGTAGATTACATAAGGAAACTACAATTAGTGTTCTATAAATGAATTAGGGGACTGTATAGAGCATTCCTGTTTTGTTATTTTATTGATCACCCTTGCTGCCTTTGAAAATTTAAATTCCTCAATGACATCATGCCCAGTAGGAGTAATTAAAGCTATCTGATGAGGGAATTTAGAAGTTGAAAGGGATGATTGTAATTGATCCTGATTCAATCCTATTACAGCTTTTTATAGTTTAAGCTCCAGAGAAGGCAAATTCCTGGTTGAGGCTTTATTTTACGGATTCCATTGTGTGTGCTTTTGCTTTCTGGTCTTTAAGTTCCTTTTTTTAAAATTTTCCCCTTTCTCTCCATAGTAAATAATGAGCTGCCGCCTGAAATCCGGCTTGCCAGTGGTCAACTAATGGGTGATGACCTGTCCCTCCTTACTGCAGGAGAGCTGTCACCTTATATCAGTGACCCAGGGTTGAAGCTTTTCCAGTGTGCTGTTTGCAACAAATTCACCTCTGACAGTCTGGAGGCCTTGAATGTGCATGTGAGCGGTGAACGTTCTCTCCCTGAAGAGGAATGGAGAGCTGTAATTGGAGACATCTACCAGTGCAAGCTTTGTAACTACAACACCCAGCTTAAGGCCAACTTCCAGCTCCACTGCAAAACTGATAAACATATGCAAAAGTACCAACTGGTGGCTCATATCAAAGAAGGGGGCAAAACCAATGAGTGGAGACTGAAGTGCATCGCAATTGGCAACCCTGTGCATCTGAAGTGCAATGCTTGTGATTACTACACCAACAGTGTGGATAAATTACGATTACACACCACCAATCACAGGCACGAGGCGGCTGTGCGGCTGTACAAGGTAAGAAAATGAGCTTGTGTTTGGATTATCATTAATTTAGTTACATATAAAATAACAATAAATGGGTGAGGTAGCCCATTCAAACCTAAATCTTACCTTTTTTAGTATTCAACCCTACAGACAACACAAGTTGATTACTTTTGCCGTATGATGATGTATTTTGGTTGGTTGTTGTCCTGGTTGTCCTGGTCATAGTATATCTGCAGTAGTTAAGTCAAAACAACTAGACTTGCTAGAACATTTGACTAGGCTTTCACGTTTCAGAACATATTGAGAAAGCCAGTGGACTATATTCAAACATCAGCAAATCCAGTATATTGATCTAATGCTTGCAGATATATATGTGAGATTGTGTATTGTTTTTTGTATGTTGGTTGTTTCAAGGGTACTTTTTTTGTTTTTATGTGATTGGTCATTCTTGTATTCAGTAAATAGAATAATGATAGGGTTTCATATGAATCATTGAAGTGAGCAAAAAGAACAAACACAGACTTCTCTCTAAATCTGATCATATATGTGGTGGGACTAGAAGTCCTAGAAGGTGCCTACAGTATATTTAACTGTGAAAGACTTTTAAAAGCACATTGGGGTATGGAAGAGCCCAACTAACTGATTTTAGTAACTCACTTATATTAAGGACATTTATTACTCTATAAAAGTTTCTTTTTATGCTTTTGATTAAATAATAGGTGCAATTATGGCACAGTTGCTTGATGTGTCTCCACAAAGGAGATTGTCTTTCAATTCATGGTGACCATTGTCTCTTGAAAGGGAAAAGTGGAAAGTCTTCCCTGCAGGAATTCAGAAACAAGTTAATAAAAAAAAAACGAGCTGCTCTTATGTGTTGAGAAACCTTCAGTGTCCACTGTTGCTGGACCAGGAGCCCCCCATACACCTTTAGATCACTCAATACAATTTCCTTTAGCTCTACCAACAACTCTGTAGTGCCGGGTACTCCCTGATAGAATACATATTGATTGGAAGGTTTTGAAAGGTTCTCATATTACACAATTGTACAGAAATTGTATGGTAAGATTGTAAGCTGTATGGGGGGCTTAAAGCTTTCACTTTACTTCTTAAAAAGTTGTGGCTACAATGGCTTGTTGGCTGTGAGATAATGGGCTCCACTAACAAGCCACTAAAATGCTGGTGGGTATGTGATATATGAGGACGATAACTATGCTTGTCAGAGGTTGCCTAAGGTACAATAAGCCCACCCAACTCTGCTAAGTAAGTCTCCACTGGTAAAATGATTTGCTGTCAGTCTGGCTGCTGACGACTGCCTAATGTTGCCCTGTTTACCAGCAAGTTCACCTCCCATGTACAATCAATAATCAATAGTATTCATCATGCATGTCTGAACCTAGCACAGACATCATCTCGTGTCGCAAATATAATTCAAAAAGAAAAAAAACGCTGTCAACGAGTTACAGCTCACCAGGGCTGCCTTTCCGGTTACATCAGTTAATATATTTTCGCATGTTGCGGAAATCAAGCCACACTGGTATCACATAGATGGTTGGGATTCAAGTGTTCAATTAAATACCAATTTAGAGATGTGCTAACACAAAGGCAAGTGCATTAGATGAGAATCAATAATTATGGCCCTGTCTGCTACAAATTTTCACTTGCATACATGAAAATAACATAGTATAGCGCAGCAGTAATAGAACACTGAGCAATATGTTTCTAAATGTGCAAGCTACATCAGAGGTGTTTTTTTTTTTCAAGCTGTGTTTGGAAATGTTATTCCTATTAGACATTATGAAAAAAAAGTTGATTTAATATAACTATATACCTTTGTATTGATTCTGGCAGGAGGAGAGAGCAGAGTGAACATTAGAATGGCTAATAATGATGTAATGGCCACGCTTGTTTACTAAATTGTAAATCAAAGATAAATCTTGAACTGTCAAAAACAGAAATTGTAAATTTTTTATTTCTTTGCTGGAATGTTTTTGTGGGTTTTTTTTCCAGTTAAATACAAATCCCCAAAGGAGGCCTGAGATGTTACGTGTACTTGCAGAGTTACACGGCATGCCTATTGCTGTTCTCCATTACGTTTTCTGTTATGATTCTTGTGACATAGTCCAGCAACCAATGGGTTACTCTGCTCTTTAACTGGCGAGCATAGCTTCCTCCGCTTGTAGGCCTGAAATCTGAGAAGATGTGTAGGGGGAGCTAAAAAAATATTTAAGTTATTTTAACTTATACCCTTTACCTAAATGTCACCTTTGATTACACTGCCAAATAACTAATAGTTCATTATGCTCAAGTTGAGTTGCTTTTTAACTGTTTGCTGTTACTAGACCGTATCACACTTAGATATACGTGATTCACACATAGAGTAGCTTAGTGAGGGAGTCTAATGAACAGTAAAAAGAAAAAATGTCAGGCCGAAGGGAAGTGAAAGTGCAGCAATTTACCTGTGTCAACCAATTTGATTATTTCCAAAAATTCGCTAGTTGAATCTTTAATCCTTTGTATTTGATTGTTTGTAAATTGCCATTTCTTTGAGTGCTATTTGTTATTATTATTATTATTGTTACTTTGAGATGGTATTATTATATAGTTCATTGAGGTACTAGTTTTCTTTAGTTTATGCAATGTTGTTATTATTTCAGTTTAGCTTACTTTATGAAAGGCTTATTTTAGTATTCTTTTTATAGTAATACTGGATTGGCATACAAGCATGTGCATGTAAACCTAATAAGAAAGTTTAGTTGCCTTTCAGTTCTGGCCAAGCTCAGGGTCACTCGAGTGAACCCCGCCATGTTATTGTGTACACTTCCATGTTTGATGGTTATGTTAGTATTTTGGTTACTTTAGGTCTGCTATTCTTCTAGGTAGCTTCTCCCTGTGGAGCTTAGACTATTTGGAAAGAAGAAAGCAATGTCTACGGACTAACATGGACACTTTTCTTCAGTGACTTTATTACAGTGGTGGGCAACTGAGTTGAAATGGAGGGCCACAAGTGCGACCCTCGGCATCTCCAAAGGGCCGCAAATAACATTGATCCAAACCCTCCCCTAATCGACAGGCAGTCAAACCCCCCCCCCCTCTCCTGCCCCTGGGTGCTGAGCTCATATTTAGACAATTTTACTGATGCAAGACTGCCAAATTTGATTAGGAAAGCTGGGTCAGGTGAGTTCCTATGCCCTATGTAAAACAGGTTTTGGGGGCCGCATGTGGAATACCAAGAGGGGCCGCATGTGGCCCTCGGGCCTCAGGTTGGGCACCTAGGCTTTATTATCACAGTCTTATGTAAAAACAGAATCTAGGACAATGGTGGCCCAGGGACTAAATGTGGCCACCCCTTATCTAGGAGATCCATTTTTGTTTTAATAGATTTTTATTAATTTTTCATTACAATAACAAAGTAAATTTACAGTCATACAAAAGTGTGCATAGTAGCAGGCATAAAAGGCATTGTTGGCACATAGCATAGAGGCCACTAGGAGACCCATTTTATAAATATTTAGGAAGACAACCAACCACTATGGTACTTAGGATTTAAGGTGCCACTTTCGGCACACTTTGCAAATTTTTACTTTGCTTAAGTATGATGTAAAGGAGCACATCTACCCTTAAAGGCCAATTATTACAGTGGACTATTTTAACTTCAAACATAATTCTTATAGATCGGTCCATAGAAAAAACCATACAGCAGTGTAAGCTGAAAAGTCATTCTACTTCAAGATTCTATGATAACTATTGTCTCCTCCCTCCGGTGTGGGCTTTTTTTTTATTGTGTTTGCTCATGGTCGTCTCTTCCTAAAGCTATGCAGAATATTTTTTAATAACATAGTACTTTCTGAACGTTTCAAAGGCTGGATAGTGAATCCTACCTTGAAAAATGTATCCAATTAAGACTACTGCAGAAATGTAATTTTGAAGCTCAACAAAATTTATTAACCATTTTCTGCATTCCAGGAAAAATACTCATGTAGAGCTAGACAACATTAACCCTTGTTAGCCAGAGGACAAGGATGCTTAGTTCAAGGGCTGGGCTACATTATGTCTTTTTCAAATACAACAAACAGATATATGTTTGGTTAATGGGGATGCCTTGTTGCAAGTGTATTGTAATAAAACATACATACCCAAGTTATTAAAGATTTCTGGTCTTTCTACATGCTTTTCAATGGAGTAGTTTTACACTAGTGTTGCCAGCTTAATCTAAGCAGATAATCTGAAACAGACAGAAAAGTTGAGTGCAAGGACCATAATGGGTTAAAGTAGGTGGTAGGTGAAAGGTCAACTGAAAAGCATCATCTGCCCAGATGCTTAACATTAAACTGATCTTTTTAATAAAAAATCTGTTTCACAGATGGCGTTTTAATGCCTTTGGCAGTATTGGGGCAGTTTTAACATTAGACGTATGCTAGTAAAAATTATTTCTGTATTAGAGCAGAACAACACCTTTTGCTTTTATGTTCAGGAGTAGAAAGCATGTGGATACGTTTTTCTGGCATGGAACCCAGAAGCCCAAAGCTGATGGCCTTTCCATATGGACTTAAATACCTGAATACCCGATGTCTGTTAACAATGATGATTGAAAGAGCAAACAAATTCCATACAGGCGTTTTAGTTTTTGTACTCAGTCTAGAGTCAGCCTTAGACTTGTACTTACGAATGTGCTTTGCAAATCATTTAGTTTATTGTCTAGATGTTCCATGGAATAGAGCTCAGCTAGCCTATAGGACTACCTGTACATTTTTTTTTAAAGTATGATGTAAGACATATGTGCTAGGCCACTTTACTGTGTAGCAACTAAAGGGAAATTGGTTTATGAAATATATTTAAACATCCTGTTCTCTGAGCTAATAAAACTCCTTAATAAAAGCAGCGATGACATAGCCATAAACTTGCTTTGCCCTGGAACGTGAGCTCAGCCTTGTACTTGCTGGCAAAAGTGCTTCCCACTTCATTTTGTTATGCACAGCTATGATATGGCCTAAAGAATGATCAACGAATATATATTTTTTCGTTTGAATGGTTTCTTTTATCTTCTGTAAAGATTCTAAGGAGTGGTGAAGGATATGAACCACAGTGAGAAGATCTTCCTACTTCCTGTTTGGTTACTGGAGTAGGAAGCAAAAGGAAATCATTCCGGAGGGGGGTACCAATGGTTATATAGACATATTGCTTGGCTTCTCTGCTGCTTGGCTTACACCAAGTTGATCAGAGCAATGAAAATCTAGAGTCTGTATGAGCCTTAAATATACCCTAACTATATATTTAGATTATAGTTCAGCTTAAACCTTGATATTCTCTAAAACTGAAGTTTATCCTGCAAATGCAGTGGTGTGTCATACACGCTGTGTTTAGGGTTAGTAAATAGACATCTACCTAACTAAAGATGCCCATACATGCATAGATTGGAGCAAGATCGATGGCCACTTTTGAGCACTGTGCCATGCGTGTTTGTGGCCATCGATCTAGCGCCGATTTAATGTGGCCACCCCTGTTTTCGAGTGGCATCAATCGATCCAAATCAATGAAAGGACATGTCCTTTAATCTTTCCCGATCTGCATCCTTTGGGGACCAGGGTCAAGCACCTAAAGTGGTGCACCTTGATTCCTGTGCAATCGACAAGCGTGGTGACGTCGCCACACTGCGCTTGATCGGGTCATCAATCGAGCACCCATCGTGATGTATATGGGCAGCTTAATAGTTGCATTGGTTGTCCATTTCTATGTCTAAAATTTTGTTACCTGGCCTGTAAAATTGCCAAGAATCAGCAGTAAATCAAAGCATATTAATGTTAAATAATGGCCAAGACTAATCACAATTCATAGCACAACAGGTATAAGGTATATATGCACATGAGGATCTAAATCATATCATGAAACCAAAAACAAATAATTTTTTCAATCTGAGAAGCCTCTCCTTTACTGATGCTTCATATATGATGTTCATAGTCAACTCCATATCATGGAAATACCAGGTTTGCATCCAGCAAATAAAAGCTTTATGTCAATTAAGAAAAGAAAAAAATCATGAAATATATATTACATATGCTGTATCATTATTGTTCTCAGCCACCAATTAGTTAGGGATGTTCACACAGAAGAAATATTATCACACGCATTAAGCAATAGAGCAAACAGTGCAATACAAGCAGGAGAGAGTTTGAGAGGAATTGATTGATGGTGTAATCTTGGGTCACTTAAGGCCAGCAATTTTCATGGTCAGCTTACTAGCTCGTATTTGATGCAAGAAATTTAAATTCCATGCAGCATCTGTTCTTCAGATGTGTGTGATGCTACTTCCATTAAATATACCAATTTGATGCCAGAGTGACAAGATTAGCATATATACACACACATATATATATATATATATAAATATATATACATATGTGTGCAATTATTCCTGTCATTTAAATTTCTCATGCCTTACCCTAATAATTACCCATAAACCGTAAAAAAATATCTTTATTTTGAAATAAGTTAAATGGCTCAGGCCTTTGGTCTGTGCATTATTCTGTCTTCTATGTGACGATAGGCTGATTAATGCAGACTGGTAGCTTATTCCATTGAGGCTCTGCCGACATTATCATTTAAAATAAAAAAAATATATTCCAGATATGTATGGTTGCAATTATTGACCTGTCATTGTCCCATTATGATGGTAAAAGAGGTCAGGAGATTGCGCTGGCCTTATTTGCATAAAAATCATTGTGAGGATGGAAATTGGAATAGGTCTCTACAGCTAAGCAACCACAGCATGTTTTGCCTAATGGCATTCACATAATTTGTTTAGATGGAATAAAAAAAAACCTATGCAGAGAGATAAACAAAATTGTTATTTTCTGTATGTCTGACACACATGACCTGTTGGGGAAATAAGCAAATTTAAAGGAACACTAGTGCCCATTCATTTATAAAGGTTACAGTCATTCAAAGTATGCCTTTAAAATATGTATCAGCTTGGTTAAAGGCCCCCCTACACGTTCGGATTTCTCTATGATCTATGTCAGATTAAATCATAATTTATGATCAAAGAATCGAAATAACCTCCATATGGAGAAACCATGTGGACAGGTTTCGATTTCCGGTCGATCAACTTAAAAATTGATCGGTTTAAGTCGATCGAATAAACAAAACATGTATGGGGGCCTTAAGGGTTACTAACAAATAACCTCTAGTTATTGTAGCTGAATAGCCTAACTAGTTAGGCATCACAGGGGAAGACAACTGAATGTGTCCCTCTATCTGCAGTGTATACAAGGACATTTGGTAAAGGTCAGAGATAATGCAGCTCTGCCTTGCTGTAATTATTTCTAAAAGTTCCAACTGATCAGCTTTATTCTGGCCATGCAAGGCCAAATAAAAGCTAGCATCTCAATGGATTGGAGCCAATAAGGCACACTATACGGTGTGCTTCCCAATGCTGGAACCACTCATGACCTCACTTTTATGACATTTTTCAAAACCTCTGCCTGACCTAGCAACGATTGTTCTATTTACTATGGGAAGGAACCTTGCACACATCTGTTCCTGACCCATCCGTCAGCTGAATTAGCAATAGGATCTCAACTAAGCTTAATGAAACATTTATAGCAAGGGTAGATATTTTGTCTCATTTTTCCATCCTGGTAAGAGAGGTGCCCAGTAATGGAACAAAATCAGCATTTTGTATAGTTGATACAAGCAAAAATATTTTCCTTAGGATGCTTTAATCAAGAAGTCCTGTTTTTCTCATCTGTCTACTTGTGTGTATAGCTATTGACCATTGCTGCCATTGCTTTTTATAAGGTGGTTTGGGAGAAATCTCTATCCTTTAAGTAGCATTTATGTTGGGTGAAAGTTCTAGTCAGGAGTTCAACGAGTTCCTCTTTAGTAGTTACTTTGTTTTATTATATAATCAACTGGTGGATGTTTTTTTGGAAGCCAGATACTTTCAGTATAAAAATTCATCTGATGTTTTAGTCTTAATCCTAAGCAACACCTGTACCCCTTCAAAACACATCCACTGTACAGGGAGTGCAGAATTATTAGGCAAGTGGTATTTTTGAGGAATAATTTTAT
>CM070036.1:27802781-27827452 GCA_036250615.1 Ptychadena robeensis | reverse complement strand
AAAGAGGATAATGTGGTCAAAATACTCATTTGCCTAATAATTCTGCACTCCCTGTATATCCAACAAGCAAGTATTGGCAACCATCTAGTATCTCTAGTCCGTGGTTGCCGTTCTGTGTATCTTCCTAGATACCTATCTAATGGAAATATTTACCCGGTAAACACCCGTCCAGCGAAAACATGTTCCAGCAACTCAGCTAACATCCAGTTAGATAAAGGATATCAGTAACCTCAGGCTCCTGTGTTACAGCTTAGATTTATTTTAATATAATATAATAATCATAATACGGGTATTAGTAACATTCTTAATACAAATGAAAGGGATGGAACCTCGTCCAAAATCTGCCCATATCTAATAATAAATGATAACCATACTGCATATAAGTGCATATTAATAAAACATTTAAGATATGAAACCGTATTAAAAAAATCAATAGTAAAATGTAATGAGGAATAGTTATTAGGATAGTTTGGATTTTTTTCTACGCAGAGTTGGCCACCTGTCAGCTTTGACCTATCGCATAATGGGGTCTTGCCACTTCTATTTACGTAGATGCTAATTCCAGAATTTCTATGAAAACACACTGGGGTCCTGGCACTCCGTATGCATCGCTTCTCAATTATTTGTTTTCATGATTAAGCAGCAACTCCATAAAATGCCCGCTTTATAATAGCGCATGGCTGCAAATTGCAGGTTGTTAGCCAAACCTTGGTGTTACAAGCGTCCATAAAAAGCAAAGCTGTCAATTATGTGCACAGACATAAGCCCAATTGCACAGATAAGATGCATGCTGGAGAATGATGCACAGCATGTTCAGCCATCACAGGATGCTGATGACATGGAAATCATCCTTGCTTCACTGCTGGGAGTTTGCATATCATCCATCCCTATCCGAGGCTCCTAGCTATTACTGGGATTCCTCTTATAGGGGCATTTAAAAGAAAAGAACTCAATAGGTTTTCTATTGTTCAATGAGAGCCATGAAAATGTGGAAGGAAGATTTATTTTGTAATTAAGCTTTATGTGATGTTAATTAGCATCCTTTTAGCTTTTTATGTTTATCCAAAGTAATACATACATTCACATAGGGTGCTTTATATCAGTGAGCCTCCATGACAGAAACAACTGAAATCTTACGTAAGAGGTGGTAGATGATGCATGTGCTCCAACCATGGATCTAATTCACAATGTGAGAAACTCTAAGTATGCAGTGAAATCAGTCATTTCAATACAGGAGAGGAGCCAGAATAACCATATGAGCTTAGTTCGCTTTGAATATACACATCTAAGTAAAAATAACATAATCACATCACCTTAATAAATAAGATTATTTTTAAATGATCTCCAATTCTTTATTTCTAAGATTTAATGACTAGCGGGTCGCATTGTTCTTTAATGCATTTCATATGGTCACAACATAAAACCACTATTACCTGGAGCCACAGATGCGCGTTCGGCTACCTAGCAGTTCACCGTCTGCACTAATTATTATAGAGTTTTGCTCTAGTAATCTTTGTTGTAGTCTCCCTACACATGCATACACTTAAGTTGCAATCAGTGTCATTAGCACATCATAATGTTTCTATCCCCTCTTAAAAATGACTAGTGGGTGCTCTGTTTGAAAGGAGTAAGTATGATGGAGAAGATTAAAATAAAAGAAAAGCTCTCCTACATCTGGTTTTACTTGGCTTGAAAATTAGTTTTCAAACAAACAAAAGGCTGTAGACAACCGAACGTGAATTCAACAAGCTGGTTCAATTGTGGCTTCCTAAAGTAAATCCAGGGTGCAACAGTTGTTTATAAACAGATGCAATGGATGTGCCTGTGGGTACCAACAGACTGGGGAAGCTGAGGAGAAACTGCAATTACATGGATTGTAAAGCAAAGATACTTTGGATGGTGAAGTAACTGTCAACTATGCTTAATTTCTAAGAACAGATGCACGCTTTAACAATCCCTGGAAATATTCCTTCAACACCAAATCCTTCTCTTTGTGAAGGGTATATATAATGCTATTGATTCTAATATAAAATAGTAGATGGCACAAGGTGGTGCTTTGTGGTCCTCCAGGACTGGATTGTCCCTATTACCACTATTTTACTTCTAAAGTAGACCTAAACTCAACTCAAAGGGCCCCCGTACACCTTACAATCTTTCCATACAATTTCTGTACAATCAACTTTTGTTCTACCGAAACCATGTAATATGAGGACCTTTCGAAACCTTGCAATCTAGTATGTATGCATTCTATCAGGGAGGACCCAGCACTACATAGATGTTGGTAGACCTAATTGTACGGAGAGATCTAAAGGTGTATGGGGCACATAAAACATAGGAATATATTTTCTATTTTAATATATTTGTATATTATCTACTTGCCATCAGTTCCCATTTTTAAGATTTGTGTTATTACTGTGTAAAGCCTAGATGCTTGCCGTGTTTCTTTTTTTTTCTTGTCTGTGGGTGAAATATGAAATTCAGACTGGCAGAACTGCTCTCGTGCATCCCCCATTGATTACAATATGAGGCAGACTACTGTACATAATTACTAGACCTACTTCTCGAATGCCTGGAAGATCTCATGTCATAATACCCAATATTAATAACCAGATGTGATCTTCTTCCTGCCCCCGGGTCAGGCTTGCTGACCAGGTCAGGCTGTTAGTCTGTGTGCACGGTCTGTGAAGACAATTTAAAATGACAGGTATGAAAAGAGGAGTAGGGCGTTAACCTCAAGACCACCAAAAGGGGCCTTCTCCCTGCTGGGAACAAAGACCAACAGGAGATGCTGCCTTTTTTTCTGCCCTCTTGGGATTTTAACCAACTGAACAAAAGAATGATGCATGACAAAAGGATGGCGAATTGCAGCTGATATATAATTTAAGACGTTCTATTATGAGCTAGCTAATATATATTTAGCTTTATATTTAAGCTCAATTCAATTATGGGAATTCAGTTTGAACTGGTATTATTAATACATATAATTTTTTTTGCAGTTGGTGTTTTTTTTTTCCCTCAAGTAATTGGATTACATTATTATTGCAGTTCAGTTTATCTGTTTCAAGTGTTAACCCTTTCTAAACGTCAGCTTCACTACATCTTCCGCTGGGTTGGGTTAGGCAGACTGTTTTGTGTAATAAACAAAATGTTAAAATGACATATTGTACGGCTGTGGTGTCATTATTGTTATATTCATATACACAGTGACAATGTAGTTATGCATAATGGTATTATTATGTTGTAGCTCTTCAAATATATTCTCAAATAGACAGTATGTTGGCTATTATTATCAGACCACAAATATATCCAGTTTTTAATAAAACAAGTAGTTGCCGTCGTTTTTTGGCATGACATAATTACCTTTCAGCTTCTCTGGAATGTATTTGTTTGCCGAAGTGCTGTCTGGAAGCTGCCGAGTACCGATATAGTGTATTTTTTAGACTCCATTGCTCCACTTCTTGTCATTTCATGTACTTTTGAAGTCAGAGCAGTATGTGAAAGAGCACTTACTCCAACTATACATGCCAGCTAGGACGAGCAGTACAGAGTCAGTATATTTTCTATCTATGCCCAAAAATGGGCAATGTGATGCATGAAATTGCATGCAGATTACAACTGAGCTAATCACATTTGTAGTTGCAACCTGCAATCATATTCCATGCTTATATCAAATATTTTTAATCTCATTGATTTTTTTTTTACCTCAAAAACTGATCACTTTGATCGCATAGAAAAGCTGTTGTCTATATACACCAATCCAATTTCAGCATATAGCAGCAAAGACAAAAACTTGATCACTTTTTGTAAAAAACAAAATGGACTTTCTACTGTTGGGCACATGTCAGATAAAGAAACTGCACTTTTGCTTTACAGACTTGAAGTCAGGCAAGTAACAATGAATATTCTGTTTTTTCTATGGATTTTCTTGTTTCCCAGTTTAACAACTGTTGTGTCACAGAAGACATTTTTGTGTCTGGTAAAGAAATATTTTCAGTTCAGCCATTTGCTTCCTAATTGATTTTTTCATGTTCGTTGTTTATTGAATAGATAAGTAGAGCTTGTGATATTTGATTACAGAGCAAGGCACCCATTTAACCTCCTATTTCTGAGCTGGCTGCGATTTCAAATGAGAGACAGCGCACCTCCCTTAAGGCTCTGAAGGATCAGCCTTCCAGCAGTAATCCCTAATGCCATGTAACAGACCTCATAGAACGGCTGCTGGTTGGATCTTGCATTGGGTTCTGGATTCTCTTTTTTATATGCAAAACGCCTTGGCTGTTGCTTTAGGGGCCTGGTTGTGTCTGCTTGCTATGGATCTACAATTATTAGCTTCACAGCATTCTATAATAGGTAGCTGGAATAGATAACTATAAACACTTAATAAAATTTCATCTGTAGAATAAGAATTTCTGTATCAAAAGTCAAGTACTTGTAGAACAAACTCATACCCTCATATACAACTTGTTCACACTTGTGTGCTTCTCTATAGTTTAATACGTTGCAAGCCACAGAAAAATACAAGACATGAATTGAAGTCAATTGAGGCAGTTCGCACAGCCGTTCAATGTTTTGAGGACCAATTCACACATATGTGTTGTGGTCAAGCACCCATTTTAATGCATTGTATGCATGTTTGCTTGGGTTGTGCTGTAGTACAATTTAAACATCACAATATTTAAGTAGAACTCCAGAAATAGGAGGAAAACTAAGTTTAGTGCTCAGAAAACAACAAAGCTCACGTGACAAGTTGACAAAGGGGTATCGTAACCAAAGAGGTTAGAATGTTGACCATTTTGTTGAACAGTTCATGTTTTTTCTTAGAAGGTCTGACATAACTGTTGAGTGAACAATCTCTAAGACAAGACAACCTTTGTGCAAATCATCTGAATGCAGTATAGTTGTATATTTATTTTCCCTGAAACTGCAGATTCAGCTTTTTTTTTTCATGGTGCAATTGGACTGAATAAGGGAAATCTTATCGAAGCAAGAGACTAGATTATTGCTTGATTTATAGTTTTATATATTTTATTCAGTATTCCTAATGAATATTTCATTATATTATTACAAATACAAGGCAAAACAGGGTTCATCTATGTAAAATTGTCATCGGGATATCCAGCATAAGTAATAATATCTGCTAATAAAAATTCAATTCTCCAAAGGCCTCATATCTTTACTGCTAGTTACCAAATAAGGAAAGCTTGTAGAAATCCTCACATTTGCTAAGATATATTAGTTGTTGTTTTTTGATGCATAACTTATATTATATTGCCAAATTATACTGCCCTGTTTATCCATTTTGGTAAGGGAATCTAAAAAAACAAACAAAAAGCAGTGCAAATGGGATACACATTAACCAATATGTAGTAATTGTTGCTGTTGTGGCAAGCTAAACAGGGATTGGTTGTTTTGGTTTACAGCACATCAATGCACTTGACACAGACACACATAAATGCATAACCATTGTACTGGCTTTGTTTAGCCAGTGGGTATACCACTGAGATTTACAACAAGAATCATTTTTGCATTAGTGGTATCTGCCAAGGCTGTTTCCCTCAGAATCTTCTATTAAAAAACAACCAATGCAGACAATCATCAATGAGGGCTAATTACTTGGGTTACAGAGAGCATATGTAATGCAGAAGTCCCCATAGGGTTAAAATTTATGTTAATTTAAAAATCTTTCCAACAAAAGGCTGGCTAGAATGATAAAAATCATATTCAGCTTTTTTTCCCTTTCTAAAGGCCCCTTTCAAATCTTTGCCAATGGCAAAACTCGTGAAAGTAGGATCCATTAAAGGTAAATGTGAAAGGTAATTTAGTATAAATATATTATTTCAGAGAGCCCATTCCTTTTAATGGATGTTTTTAATTTCTGTAAAATTGTAATACATCAGTGTGGTCAAGAGGAAGCTTTTTCAATGCTTCTCAGTTTGGCTTGTATAAAATCTAGTGTATGAATAGAAATATAATTCACACACATTTATACACCTCAGACTCTCCTCTGATTTACAAAGCTGTGGAGGTTGCAGAAATCTAACGGCTTATTTTCACAATATGAATGTTTACAGGACAACCTGCATTTGAAAAATGGCTGCCTCATGGAGCAGAATACCAGCCTACCCATACTTAAAGTGGCCTTGAATTAAAAGAATTTAAAAAAATAGCAAATAAGATTTGAGAATTTGGTGTTTTACTGTTGCACAAAAGTATATCCAGTTTTAATGTTATCCATCTTGGAATGACATAGCAAATCATATTTCCATCTTCCTGAAATGGGCGGATGCCAGTGTCAAAAGTGACACAATTCTATAACCACAGCCCATTGGTTTATAAATGCACCTTATGGCTGTAGTAGAGATGAGTAGTTTTACTAGACACCAATAGGATAAACTGAACATATTATGGCCCTGGCAGTGGAACTGCAACCAACAAGTTTAATTTTTTTTTAAATCTATTTCACCTTTGCAGATTTGTCCAATTACATCCCTTGTTGGCCAAGATCCTTATATATGCTAAATACCATGCTGGAGTAAATGTTGTGTGGTGGTGTACAAAAAAATCAGATCATTATTGTTTATAGCTTGGAACACATGGCTTGATATAGGAGCTGTTCGAGGTTCCAGGCAGCAGCGTGTCTCCAGCTCAGCCCATATGGTCTCCATGCATAGCAATGGACATCGACCATGGTTTACGGTCATATCTGATATCCCTGTTGTCGAGCGGGATTGATTGGTCCCACTCCAAAACAGGGAGGGCTGCATTAGATATGGATCAGATAGATGGCCGTGAGCATGCACGACTCTCGAAGCGGCAATCGATCTGGCCCATATCTATATGTGTGTTCCCTGCTTTAAATGCATAAAGTCATTCTTGGGTAACGAAGTGAACCCATGCATTTCTGAAGGCAATATATTAATGCACACAGAGGAAGGCTAAGACTATGTAGTCAGTGGAGCCAATGACCATGGGTCTGCAATCACATATGGCATGGCTTCCTCGTGTAGCCTCACACTCTCATTCCAGACATCTGTTGGCATGTTTGTCTCCATGGCACTATCTACATTTAAATAAGCTTTCCTGCAAACACCAGATACAACATAGTCTTTCTGTGTCAGTCACACTCATGCTCGCCCTACAGAATTGACCCCCCTCTTCCGTCTCTTCCTCTACAGAATATTTGTCTATCTTCCCTCTGCATTGAACAGCACAAGGGCAGTTTTTACATTCCTCCTTCATGGAGTAAACAATTCAATTCTTTCCCGTCTCCTAAGCTCCTGGGGAAGACAGCCTAACGCTTGGGACATGAGCAGCACATTTTACATGTCTGCTTTGCTTTGTCTGTGGTTTTGTCACTCTGCAAGCATTATGAAGAAAACGTCTGTGCTGTAATTCACTTTGCACTTATTTAATTTGTGTTTTCATGGTCAGAAGGGGACATTTGGTCTATCTGATACTTAAGGAAGCATGATATAAACCAGAATCCCTGCTTGAAACCACAATTAAACCCTTTTATGCACATTTTAAACTTCTGTATGGGGCATGAAGAATTTGTGCAAGCCGTGTAATGTTGTCCAAATACCAAGCTTTAAAAATAGATTTATTTGAAAAAGGTGCGGCTAGCTGAGGCCATTTTCATCCTGATTAACCTCTTAGACGTGCTGCTAATTTTTAAACCTTCCCCCCCACAAAAAAAAAAATACAATACGCAAAACAGCATGTTGCTATGGAAGCTTACTATTTAATCCTGATTAGAAGATTTTGGTGGAAAACAAATTCAGCATAGAGATGTAGCCACTGGGAAGGTTGGCTGTGTTAATGACTCAAGTCTGATTTTATCTACATAGTGAGCAGGGCCGTGAGCTATTGTTTATTGTTGTTGGAGAGACTGGCCTGTGCTGACCGGTTATACTGAACACCTGGATCTATTATCTAATTACCTTTCTCTTAGTCATTATTGTATATTTTGTTACAACCTCTGTGTGTAGCTTAGGAGAGACACTTCTTAGCCTGAGGTTAGTGTATCCTAAAAGGGTATGTGCGGCAGGTTCAAGGGGCACGTCATCCTGCTATATTAATCTCTCAAAGATGGTTTGAAGGTGTAGCAGGTAATAATTGTTCTATATCATGCATTGGCAAGTATGGTACTTTATAATTGTTATATCTTGTGGAGCTTCAGGAAATGAACAGGAAGAACTTAGCATATTTAGGTATATAAACCAGCCTAAACTGCATAATCTTTGTTACTCTTGTAGAACAAGAAGAGTTTTGTCTCTTGTGATCAAACACAAACTGTTTGAAATTCATTTTCATTGTTAAAAGAAATGCATATGCACTTCCTTTCTCACAGGAAGTGAGGTCATGCCTTTCTGATCAAGTGAGGAAAACTGTATACAAAATAGTAGATACTGTATTCGACTGTTGTTAGTTTGAGTTGTTAGTTGTATTAATTTGGGCCACAAAGGAACTCTTTGAGGAAGTGCTGATGGCAAATAGTCATAACTCCTTACTTACTACTTCAGCCCCCCAATAAGGGAGGTGTGATAGGTGAACTCAGATACTTTGAATGACTAGAATAAGCTGTATTAAGTGTTGAATTTATTTAATCTGTGTTTTGTTAAGGTTTCAATTTTATTACCAAAATAAAGTATAAAGGAAAAGCTGTGAATTACCACCCATTAATGAACTTTCACATCATTCAAATTAACATAAAGCATAAAAATATGTTGACTGCTTTCATGTTGCATACTTGCTTAGCTTAAGTTGTATGCAAAAAATACTTTTAAAAAAAAGTTAAAGCTTATTTTGTAGTTTCATCCTTGCATTGACTGGATTTCTCTGGGTACAATGGAAGTAAAATGAAAGTAATCCTCAAAGCAAGCAATGGTATGCAGAGTAGGCCCTGGTATGCAGACTAACAAAATCTATTCTGGTGCTATAGCATTTCTCCGAAAATGAGCTGGATAAACATGGAGCTTTAATAAAGTTATGTCACCCACTGCAACTTATAGCAAGAAGATCTCGGGGTATTACAACACACATGAGCTACCACTAGAAGGTTTAATATCCTACTTCCTAATGACTCCGAACATGAATATATGCACCAGAAATTAACTTAATCCTTACAGCAATATTCAGACTGCTCTCAGTAGAATGTTAAACGTATCACTTTACAATGTATCTAGGTAAAAGAAAACACAATAAAAATAGTAATTGATTTTTTTATGAAGCACTGACAGGGTCCTCTGGGATAAACTACTGGTCACACTGAAATCCTTAAAGCAGTAGCTTGAAATAACATTTCCGTCTTGCTTTTACAATACATGTAAAAGTGTCCTTGATATATTTAAATAAAGATTGTATGTAAAGTCATTTGTAGGGTTTACTCATAGCCAATAGCGTTACCCATATTGAACTTCAGCTATAAGACTCTAGATCTGAAATATATGCCAATGCCTATTTCATCCCATCTGAAAAACCATACAATTTACTCCTATATAAGTGTCTATTATAAAGAACTAACAAAAAACTGGGCAATCAAAGTATAAGTAGCAATATCACTATGGTCATGTCGGAAGGGGCCATAGGCTACTACAAGATAAAGACTTGTGTGATACAATTCAAACAAGTATAAAACTTTGACCACCTTAAAAAACGTTGCTAAGCTAAGACTTTACTGTGATGTCAACATGTATGTGAAGAGCATACACCTTCCTTACATGTTTTCTTAAAGAGGAAGGATAAATGAATTCAAGTCGGACATCACTTTACATTGCCAAGCCCTTAAGGTAAATGTCTGTAGCACCAAACTACCAGGTGGGCTATCGGCAATTCATTTTAATGGAGATTTACTCATAAGACTAGTTAAGCATTGCTATTTCTCTATAAGTTCATAATTTACAATTAATTTTTAAAATCCATAACTAGTTTGTTTTGCTGTCTATATCTAATTAAAATCTATTTATTCTCTAGGCTGTTTGTTTGGTAAAGTCAAAAGTGTTTGTTATGTCTACATTTGATTTAATCGTTGTTGTAAGTTTGAAAACATTGCTGGAACGGTTAATGAAAGTGGATTAATTAATCATTTTCACACAGTAATTGAGTGTTCCTAATGACTCACTTGTAATTATAGACTAGATAGAAGTTTAACATGCTGATATGTTCATTGGTGCAACAGTGTTAGCGTTTTATTAAAGATGGCTTAATATTATCGATCTTTGAAAGTTATTGTAGCTATGATGTAAGATTTTAATTAAGCAGTCTGTAGCATTTTGTTAGGTCACTTTTTCAATACCGTGTTAAATAACAAAATAGTATTCCTTGTTAGACCACATCAGCCAATCAGAAACTGCTTACATTTATTAACATTAAGCCCCCCATACACCACATACAATTACCATGCAACTTCTGTACAACCAACTTTTCTTCTACCAAAACCATGTAATAGGAGGACCTTTCTACACCTTCCAATCACTATGTATTCTATCAGGGAGGTCACTATACTACATAGTTGTTGGTAGGTCTCATGAAAGTTGTATGGAGGAATCTGAAGGTGTATGGGGGGCTTTAAAAATGTTTTTTTTTACTAGTTGTTGATCACACAAGGGTTTTGCTAAAGCAAAATATGTTCACTATTGGGTAATGTAGTTCAGCTTGATGATGATGCTGAATTAATTGTGAGAAAGCTGCTTTGACAATATTGTCTGTCAACTTGCTTTTGTTTAAATAAAGTTTCAAATTGATTGTACACATAAAGCACCCTAAAAAAATACCATTCCCAGCCACTTAGAAAATAGTCAATGCCAGTTAGTATATTGATTTAACTTATTATAATGTATCCTTTCCTGGCAGGCTAGTGTGCCATCCATTTGCTGCCTATAAGCCATATGTCTTTGTACTTTGATAATGTAGTGCTGTGCAATAGGACTTGGTTACAGCATATAAGATTGTTGTCTTGCAGGAAAATATAATATAGATACTTACATTAGGCAAAGCTAAATAATTAATTTGTTAAAAGAGCTTATATACATATGATGCTTTTCTGCCACTGTTAGTCTTGGTGATTCACCATTGCTTGTTTGTTAAGGGAAAACTATTGAGAACAACATTGCTGTAATGGTTGAAAATAAACTGGGATCTACAAGTAACCACCAACACCCAAACTTAAGTTATCCATATAATTTTTTGAATGATAATCCAAACTACTTTCTTACTAGGAGCCTGGCCTTCTTGTATCTACAAGTTAAAGCTAGTTTCAGAAAAGCACACAAATTAATCAATAGGGATGAGTTTATTAAAAAAAATCATGATCTTTTGGATTTGAAAAACTTATAACCAATAAATAATTAAAATATACAATATTAAGTCTAGAGTCACTCCATGAATCTAGGTAACTCATATGGTTCCAACAACAACCCCTGCAGTCATTTTAATATCTACCATGTTAATAAACATTTCTGAAATCCATCTGTCCCAGCACCTGTGCATATCCTTTTACTAAGTTAATTGTCTAATTGCTAGTTCTCTAAAAGGAATCTTTGGAGCCTCTATGTTAATTGTGACACAGCCAAAATTAGAAGCTGTGAAGTGAACCACGGCTCCACATTTAAACTTTCACATTCCAGGAAAATGAGCACATGCTGTGATATATACCTGGCACACGGTCGAAGGCATAAACACGCTCATCAGGGTAAACTAAACAACACGTTATTTCGACACAAATTAAAATCCAATGTCTCATTTAGGAAAGGTTCTTGCTTTTAAGACCAGCAAACTAAATTGATTCAATGTGATAAGACTTGTAATATTTATAACGTTCGTAAATACATAAGTAAAAGTTTCCCACTCCATGATGAAAATTCAATTGGCTTTAACTCCAAAGGATGGTCATACGATAAGGAAGGTAAATGCAGTGTAGACTCTGTGGTTTTTACTGTTGCTCTAGGTTGGTTGTATCATTTCCATAGATGTGAACATCATGTTGAATGGAAAGCTCATCGTCCATGGTATGCTGTAAAACTCATGGTGCCACCATATGTTTAGGGTATTACTATATATCCAGTGTGCACCATAGTTTTACTATAGGTCCTAAGGTTTGGGGGCACCACGCCAAATGACAGAGTTTGGTTATGTCCACTGAAAGGGTACAGTTAATCCTTCAGCACAGAATGTATAATTAAACAAGCTCTATATTATTGCCCACAGTTGCAGAACAAGATGACCAACAAGCTTAAATATGTATGAACAGGTGTTCTTAAAGCTTTACTTTATACAGTATATATCAGTTGTGCACTGTGCCAAAGGTAATTGTGAATAATTCTATTTACATGATAGGCTCCCTTTAAATTTAAACATACCTAAATATCCATGAACAATGATTATAGTATACAATACATTTTGAACACCTTCTGAACTTTAACACGTCTTCACTTGATAACTTGTGGCTACGTAAATACACTTAATAATGAGTAAAAACAGATTTTAAATGAGTGACATTTTTCTTTACTCAGTCTGTAATTTTTAAATTCTTAATGGCAAAGTGTAAATGATTATTTAATAGCGTTATTAAATATTAAACCATTAGGTCATGCACATTTTTTGAAGCTGAGATTTTAGCAGGTTTTCTAGTATAGTGTTTTAAATTAAAATACTAAGCTTGTCGCTATAGTGACAGGTAAACAATCACTACTTACTGATCCTAATTGGGTTAAAATGTAACAGATTTTAAATAAATATTTCTTCTGAACCAAAAGCTCATGGTTTGTTCTCGTTCACCTAAGAAACCAAACTTAGATTCTACTGGTATCATTTCTTGGGTATTGATAGAAAGCACAACTTTTTTAACTATGTTGTATTGATGTGTTATGTGTTGTATTTGTGTTTACTTGTTGAATATGTAACACGATTGAGCCATGGTACATAGAATGAGACAGCACCCCAAAGCTTTATTCTTCGGCCCACTACTTTAGCGTTAACATACTTAACTCATATTGATAACCCCCCAACATCCAACTCTAGAAGAAGAAACGTGTTCAAATTCTTTTAAGTCCGATGAGTGGCAAGACGAATGGAATCGGTTAAGCATTGTCATTGAAATATTACGTATAAGTATACACATTAACAATAAGATCAACTTCTGACATTGACTTTCATGGACTATTGACTAATATAGAAAAAAGGAAAACATTTTAAATTGCTCACTAGTAGGCCTGTACAGTTACTATCATTGAAACTGAATATGTCAGTTTTGGAAGAGCACCATGGTAATGAGTTCTCTTTGAGGTCACTTTTGGCACTAGTATGTTGCCAGATGCTGATCTGTCTATAGCTAAAGAATATATTGATGCGGTACATGCTTTAGTAATAAATAGACTGACACAAACCACCCATTCCTACTATGATTGACAGCAGACAGTGTTTTCAGTACACAGAACTCCAGAGAGGGAGGAAGATTCCTGTCTTGGGCCCCTTTCATCTCCAGGCACCATAGCTGCCTTCCGACCCTCTACAACTAGTTTTGCCAAAGACTATGTAGAAGGCAACATATGATAGTCTAAAGAAGGTATTAAACCCAATTAAAAATAGAAAATGAAAATAGAATGATGAGCTGTAAGCACAGAATGTTGAATTTCTGTTTATTTTGTGAAATGTTAGGAAGCGGACCTTTCTTTTTCTCACAAGCCTGAAAGATTAGTCACTGAACAATTAGCCGTTTTCACAAAGGAGAAGATCTGTTTTATGGGCCTTAAGTCGGTTCTGCAAACTTTGAACTAGACAGTGTTTACTGTAGCCAGAAAATGTGTTGGCATTGTTTCTGAATAGACGAAGAATCTCTGGATTGTCTCAAATTGTTAGCTGCCCATTTGCAGACATGCGAGCTTTTAGTGTGCAATTTAGGTCAGTGGATAGAGGGGGGAAAATGTGTTTAGGCGACAGATTTTAAATCACTGTAATATAAATATGCTTCCCTTTTCATCCGGAATTTGCTTTCTTTCTAGGTAATTTAGTGCAGCAGACATGCACTCATGGTTGTCTTTATAATGTTAGGGATTAGGATAGTGAGGATTTAAAACTGACCCTTAATCTTTAGCATCAACTTTAAGAGCGAAATCTAATATGCAAATGGAAGACATCCATTTTGTGTTTACATTTTTTTTAATCTCCGTCATTTAGTTTCGAGAAGGTGGGAGCCTTATTCTTGCCTTATTTCTTTCCACTCTTAAAGTGTTATGCCATTAAAATCATTATCTTTTGCATCTTCCGTGGAGAAATGTTTACCCAATCAAGGTTAAAATAGCAATTTTATAAATCTGTTTTAAATAGAATATGGTATCATTATTAGACATCTATACATATGTCATTGCTATATATACATATGATTATCCTCAGCATGTAACAGGGAAAAATGTTTAATTAGATTCTCCTCGTTAAAATGTTTTCCATCACGCCATCAGCTTGGAACAAATAGTTCATATAATGTTCTATGTACATTGACACAGTTAACCAGTTCTATACTGCTTATCATGGGCCTAACAAATGTATCTGGGTTTTCTTTGTGCTCTTTTCTTGGTCCTGCTTTCCTTCTCTATGTTTTGCTCACTGTTTGTAAGTAGATGCTGATAAAGATAAATTAAATGTCAGCACGCTTTTTTTTTATCAGATTCGGTAATCAGAGGTTAAGCAACTGATTTATCTATGGTCAACTATCTAAGGCTTAAGCAGTATTTTCAGACCTTCTAATAATGTAATGTATCCTTCAAGCCTCAGGCAGAATATTCTTGGGATAGTTGCAAGTGGATTTTCTTTGTATGATCTTTGTAATTTTATTTTAGATTAAAAACATGCATTTGATTAGGATCCTTTTCAGTGAAAATATTATTTTACAGGCTACCCATGTATGCCTTGCGCAGCGGTTACAGAACATTTACTTTCACAAACTTAGTTCAGATACAAAGCACAATACCTAAAGCCTAAAATGTTATATGTGAAAATACATAAATGCTGAGTAATGTAGACAGTAAAAATACACTGACGGGCCTGAAATAGGAATAATGGTAATCACAATGCTGTTAAGGTAATATTAAGCAGTCTAGTCTTTCCTTTAAGCCAACATATGTACAACATTAAGCTATTAAACATATCCAAGCAAATGGCTAAATATGCACATGACATATGAAAACACTTTCATTCTGTTCAACCAATCTTGTGATCCAACCACCCATGCAAGATTGCAGCTTCCAATGTCCATTTACCAATCTCAACCTTATGATTTTATCTATACCCATGTAATGGGCATTAAGGGCTGGTTTGTCAGCTGCCTACTGACACCAAACACGGAGAAGCATGTCTACCTTAGACATGGCTGCTTGATAAGAGAAGCTAATCCGAAACTGAATGTAATATGACCTAGAAACTTGGATCAGCCATGATGTTTCAAGTGACCCACACATGTCAGTGTCAGGAAACTGCTTCATTTGCTTTAAAAGAAGACTCTCATAGCTCTAAATACTCTCCTGAATGAGCCATCTACAACAATAGAGTGGTCCTTAATACTTTTAGAACATTTCCAGATATTTACTTACTTTGGCCTTAACAATAAAAGAGTTATCCATTGAAATAACCTTCCTGATAAACCTATTAACATTAAAACAAGTTTCAATATCTGCTCCAGTGGCAATTAATGACCGAAATACTCAGTAAGTCTGCCATGGTGTCACCCAATGACCCAATGGGCGGTTATGCCCATAATGCTTGTGAATGGGAAGGGCTTCCTAAAGCTGATCAATAATACCAGTAGTGACAGATTAAAAAAAAATGAAGGTCTTCTCTTTCCTATTAAAAAATATGTTACATTTTCTAAGATTGATAGAAGTTTTAGTGACATTGGTGTAGCATATAAAGCTTATTAGAAGTAGAGATACAGTTAAATAGCAAATTTCTCTTTCTAGCTTGAAGCTGCATTTCCTCATATTACCAAATAAATCTATAATTAATTTTTCCAGATGCATTAGGGCTTCAGTAGAACAGAGAAACATAACATACATCTGCTTGATATATTTTACACTTAATTAAAAAGGTTGGTTTCAAAACATTTTTACAGAATAATTGTAGTCTTAACTCATTTATCTAACTGGTCTTGCAGGTACGGAAAATAGAGTTCCCTCCAGCTGTTTCAATCAAAACTCAAATTAAAAATAATGTCTTTAGACAGAAGAAGAAATGTTTAGATTGTAAATTTGATTCACCCTGCATTTCTACATACATAATGATGTATAATTAATCTTTTGTAGAGCGCAGATTGTAAAGAAATCACTTTGTATGAAATATATAAAGTATGAAAATATTTTAGCTTTCGGGCTTCCTGCTGCATATGTTCTTATAATATTCAGCTGTTAATTGGGATGTTTAATGGGCTCTGTTCCCTGTTCTGGGTGATATTTCCAGTGATGTATAAGCTAGGTTTAAGTGGAGTAACAATGTTTAAGCCAATAAAAGAATGACTATATAATGTGTAATGAACACCTAAAGAGTTCTTGTGGTAGACTATACTGGAATGGCTACCAGTGATGTGTTTAAAGTGCATACCTTCATTTTGGAATACTGACTCCTTGTTATAAGTCCCTCATCTATTTTTATGCCAACCATAGTACTTTAAGCTGAGCTACAAACAGCTAAATGAACGGGACCGGGTTGACCTACCAAGGGGTCTTTTCAAGTTTTTCTGTCTAGCATGAAGTTTGACGTTACCGTCCTTCATACAAGGACAGGGTACCAGATTTTGAAGTTTCCTGGTACAGTTAAATACCACTTACAGGTCTTGACTTTCTTTTGTCCAGTATATAGAAAATACACCAACTGCTTAACATAATCGAACACCCCTTTTCATTTTCAGTTGGAGCTCTGCTGGCATCAAGTGTAATTTAGGTACTTAGAGTAGTTTGATGTGTCAATGAATACAGATTTCCATTTAATATGTCCCTTATATTGGTTGCCACGTGACTCTAGAACTATAGTCCTTATTTACGCTTTAGGGCTATCAGCCTTAATTTTTTTTTTTTTTTTTTTTTTTTTTTTATCAGCCTTAATTTAACATTGGAAACCCATAGCAAATTGGACATATTAACATCTATATTTGCATGCTTATTCCTGGTTAGTGATTGTCTACCTTGTGGAACAAAGATTAAGGTGATCGCATCAGAATCTGTGCCTGTTTAGAGAAACTGACCTACCCCTATCTTAAAGAATCACCTTACATTCTTAATTATTTATGTAAATTGCATCTAGTTAAAATAGGCTTCTTTTTGTGTTAAATAGAACTGTATCATTTTTTGAACGAGGTTCAAATGTTTATTTGTTAGCATGGCTGACTAATGATCCCTATAAATGGAATATATGCTGTCGATTATTTCATATAAATCATTTTACTTTGTGTTTTTCTGTGGGGAGTTTTCATCTATTTCAGAAGTCTAGAATGTACGGGAAAGGGGGCATTGATTTTTATCGCCTAACAGGTATCACAGACTGCAAACAATTAATCCTTTTCAAGATCTAATATATATCTACTACAGCTCGGCTACAGTTTGGCAGCAGTTTTCTGGACATAAGAAAGCTATTTATTAATTGTAAAATAAATCATTAATGAATAGGACTGCATGTATGTTTGAGGAAAGTTATACTTCTCTGCTATGAATCTCTGACACAATGCCAAGAGTTTTAGTGCCAAAAAGTTTAGTATTACATTTTTTTTTCTTACTTTAAACTCAGTAGTGGTTACTGGTAACATGTGTTCTGATGGAATTTTTTGTAATCTGGCCTAAATCCAAATAATGTTAGTGTGTGTTTAAAATACTTAAAAAAATAAATTAGTCTTTTCTTTTTCATAAAGTTGGTAATCCAAGAACTAAGATGAAAACCTCTGTATAGCTATAAAGTCCACAGAACATGCGTTATAAAGTATTTCACTACACAGGTTTTTCCTAAAGATACACAGCAGACCCCGTGTCCGTGCCAATTAGTTAACTGGTAGATCACTGGAGGTCCAATGGAAAGTAATTTAAAACTCAGAGAGGATTTAAAAGGTAGCTGTGGGAATACCGAACTATGATTGGTTGTAATGATATACATTATCCTCCAATAAATATTTAGAATGAAAGAAAGAAAGACACAAGGGGGGAAATGGAGAACGCAAATCAAAATAATTAATTTAAAAAATGATAAATGTCTCATTCTGTGAAAATATAGAATTGCAGTGGGATGACCAAGCCATCCAGCTACTTTAAAATATATTTCTAATTTTGAAATGTAGGATTTAAGTTTATTTCTCAACTTACAAGTTGCAGTTCAAAGAGTATTGTAAAGCCAGCGCAAGATTAAAATTCAATACTTAGAGCTGGACTCTGGCCTTATCTTCAGGCTTGGGCGGTTGTACATTACTGTATTGAGAGTGCATATTCTGTCTTCACTAGACATGAAAAGAAGCATCAAGTTGGCTTGAGGATCGATATCATTTTAACCAGAGCATATGTAGAGCATCAGCATACCAAGAGCATATGCAAAATAAGAATTGCATTAATAACTGTAAGATCAAACCTGAACCAGGAACAAAAAACTTTAATGATGATGCTGTAGGAACATTAAAAAAAAAATAATGAACTTCAACTCCATCCTTGTGTTGTGACTTTGTTATATACAACTCATTGTGGCACATGTCCCTTTGTAGTGAGATCATACAGGAAGCATAACTACTTGATATGGATAACCTCTTTGGGAATGCTTTGCCAAAACTCAGTCTTTAATGTGCCATTCCCTGCGAGTAAGGGTTTACATATATGTGTTAGTTATATGAAAATAATTCAGTTCATTCAAGGTATTATTCCATTCCATGGGTTGATCGTAGTCATTAAAGGTCTTATTTGTAACTGTTATTATTTAGGATAGTTTCATTCATGGATATTTCTCTTTTTGTGTTATTATTAATTCTAATAATACAAAATATATCTTCCAGATAAGTGTCCCTCAATGGTTGACTGAACCACATGCCGATAGCAGGTCCTCATTGAAATGTTGGAGAGTATTTTCAGTAGGCCCGCTGACAATGTTGTCTAAAGAATTCAGCTAAGGGAATTCTGAAAGGACTGTGCAATAATGGATACTGTAACCTTGTCATTTGTTTAGACTTCTGTTATGTTTAAATGATACATGAGGCTAAAACGTTTTGTGGTTATAGGGATAGACAAAAAATGGCTGTATAAATATGTTTTATCGGATTGTGGTAATCTTTTCTCATCCACTCTCCCAGGCCTCTTCTCTTTTTATGAGACCAGAGACTGGAACTTTCCAGTTATTGTGGAACTTGAAGCCACAACAGCTGGACTATCACAAGCTCCCTGTCTCTGCAAAAAAGTATTATATATTAAATAAAATTGACTCAAGGCAAAATTGCTTCTATCTTATTATCACCAGATTTACCAGGGACAAAACTGAGGGTAGGTGCAAATTTTTGAGTTGTTAGTATACAAGTAGAGGCTAAATCTGTCGAAGAGGGGATTTCCCTCACATCATCTGATTTCCTGTTGAGCCTACCAAACAGGAAGTGTAGAAGATACATCTCAGCAATTAAACATAAGCTGTAAAAAACTTGGTTTTATTCTGAACCAAATGCTATCCAAAATTCAATATTAAACACTTTTTGATGTTCTAGACCAATTGACACCCATGTATTCTTCTTGTGGGCACATTTAAGAGAATGGGGAGAATAAACAGTGTAAGCATCAGCATCCAATCAGAATTTATCATGGCAGCTAACTGCAGAAATCGGTAACCTTTCTGGTTAAACTTTCTCAGGTCGTGTTCTCTCTTACAAGCAAAGTCACTCCAACATTGGTGGTACTTTTGGGAAACAATAATGGAGAAAAGTGCTGTTTATTAGGTATCAGCAGAAGTCCCTATTCCATGTTATCATTAATATTTCAGAGTCTTCTATCAGAAAATGCATGATTGTTTACTCCACACCATTCAGATCTGTTTGCTGTCTTTCCTGCAGGAAAAGTATCACATATCCTAATGCTGCCGCCATTTGCCCGTGCTGTAACCTATTATAATCAATTAGTATTTATTGTTTATAGATATGTCTTTAGGAACTTGGATCTGAACGTTTTTTATAGATAAGCAACCTAGATTGTAATTTATCTAAGTGAAACATCTTTACATCTTGTCCATGAGATGTCAATGAACTTTATAAGAAGACAATTTTCAATCCAATTGTCTATTTCTTAATTTAATTTAGAACAGCTTAAACACACAGAGGAGGTGCATCCGTATATGGTTTATCTGTATAACCCAGTTATTGTTCTAAGGTGGAGTATAAACCCATTTGAGATACACAACCCTCCCAATTGTCCCAAAGCCCTTTCTGACATTTATACAAAACGTACCACTTCTATTGCCCACATATTAAACCATTCAATATATTGTTACAAATTACATTTATATATGGAATTAAAGTCTTGGTGTTCTGAAATGTTAGTGGTCTGCACCAATGTACCAAATAATTAAGCTAATCTACAAATTTCCTTACCAAGGTTTACTAAAGTAATTACTCATGATCCTATAGATCTAATCTAATTTTTGTTATGTATTGTAACATCCTCTGTTCTAGCGTGTTACAGTTAGTAGTCACCTGTGTGACTCAACTGAATAAACACTAAACTATGATCGTCATATTCATAAACACTTGGAGATACCAGTGAAGTCTGCTTGCTGGCAAGATGGAGAGGAACTGCAGACGATTTATTAAATAAAATGGTCTGTCCCCAGGCTAGTTAGTTGGTCAAAAGCCAAACAGTAACCCAGTACAATTCACTATCAAAGATGCATGCACACCATTATCCCAGCAGATCAGCCTGCAGCCACCTGGAAATTCACAGAACTCACCCATACTGTATCCCTCAATCGCTCTTGAACTCATATGGTAGTTAAGTACATAGGACCAGGATAGTTTGTTTCCAGATGAGTCTGGGTCTATGTTTGTAAAGCTTATGTTGGAGAATTTTCTAGTTTACTGGTTGTCACGTTAGGAAAAAAGAAGTAGACATTTTTGTATCTTAGAATTCGTAGACATTTTCCTGTTTAATCAAAGCAAACTGGTCAATGGACATATAATCAAGCTGGCGGACTGGAGTTTTTTTTTTTTTTAACATACTGAGGGTATTTTTAATTTTTTTTTATTTTGTACATATGATGTGAGATAAATCTTTAGAAAGTTTGGTGCTCGTTTTTCAATTTGCAGTAGTCCATTTATTCCCCACAGATCTATATGTAACCAAACTCTTACTTGTTTATTCTGTATTTATGGCTGTGGTAGGAGTCTTAGAGTGTGACTTCCATTGACAAAGGACCAATATTTTTTATTCTTTCTTAAATATTAACCACCCTAGCGGTTTGAGGTTTTCGCGCCATTTTTCATGACACGAAAACCTCATGTCACCGGCAATCGCGGCGGAGTACACTGTACTCCGCCGTGCTGCCGGCTCTCCGCCCAGCTCTCTGCACGCCGCCAACGTCAAATAGACGCCGGCGGCGTGTGGAGAGGAGAGCGGTGCCCCCTCCATTAAGGAGACAGCGGTTTTGCCCGATCCCGGTGCGGGCACAGTTTGATCAGCGATCAAACTGTGCCCGAACTGAGTTCGGGCAAACCGCTAGGGAGGTTAATGATTATGTTTGTTATAGGGATGGTCATAGGTACTCTGTTCACAAAGCCACCCATGGCAATATCTTTGCCCCAAATATTTTTAGCATTTCTGACAACTGAGATGTGAAAATTGCTTCTTTTTCTACTTGTACAAACTTTCTATTTGAATCATTTGACTCTGTGGATATGAAACACCAGTGCGTGTCAAAATAATTTATGCTATGCCAAGTACATTTAAAACGTGTATGAAGCCACTTGCTGAGAGACTCCTAATGGTAAAGTGCACCACATAAATCACAATTCCCAAGTCAAGACAAGAACAAATGTTATTTTGCAAATGTTTTTATTAAAAACAATAAAATAGGTATTAACACTATACTAGGCAGACGCTCAGGCTTTAGCTCACAACAACTAACCACGGTAAACATTTGGGCTGAAAAGCGACATTCTTATAACTTAAAAGCAGTTTTCAAAATAATGACACCAATTGCCTCTACATTGTTTTGTTGGTGCGTTTACAGTTTTGTGGGTAAAGGGGTACGTTATAATTCACCATTGTACTGTATTTGAGCTTGAGAAGCAAATTCGCCACTTAGTCCTCTCCTGAAGAAGTGAAGTTGTGAAACGTGTTGAGACAATAAAAGGAGTAGCTTGGCTATGTTTGTGATTAAATCGATGAAGAGAATGGATAATGGGTATTGGTAATACATATGCAATGTAGTTGGATTGTTGAACTGCAATGTTTTTTTACATTTTGAATTGATTTTTTTAGTGTTTGTAATAAAAAGTGATTCAGTTTAGTAATAATATTCACCCAATTGGTAGATTTCTTAATTTGCAATATGTTGTCATACACTGGAATATGGTGTAAGCTACCAACAAGGACTCTTTTGATCATTATCTATTGGCATATTCTAGATTCACAACAGAATCCACTGAAGCACCTTCTGAAAACTAGTTGTCCCTAATCTCCCCCTGGTAGGTTTTAGTAATCCAGAAAATTTATTCCATTAGATGTGGGTCTGGAAAAGATGAAAGCAATAGGTGAATTTGTGAATTAGAATCCATTGATAGAGACCTGCAGTAAAAGAAAATGCAAGCTGTATTAGTAACCCAACAAGTCAGTGGAGTTCTTTCTTCGGAAAGAAACAAAGATAGCAGTAATTAATGACCCTGACTCTGTGCCAAAAAAGCTTTCTTCTGACAACTTCAACTTAATTAAAACTTAAGACTTTTCAATGGCCTCGGAAAGCTCCTTATGGGGTGAACTCTTGCAAACTCGTGAGAAAATTTTGTAAGTTAAAGGAAAAGATGTGTGTTACTACTGGTAGCATGACTCTAATCCCTGACAGTCAAAGAATCTATTTAACCAAAGCCTTTTCTTTTAACCGACTCACACCTGCAGGCTTATTGGCACTTCCTCTGCACCAGAAAAGGCACTTTTTGTGTTCTATGTAAGATCAGATAATAGATGGCTTGCTGTTGCTTTTGTTTTTGTGCATTGTTCATTAGGCTGTGAGTATTGCAGTCCTGCTTGATAAGCTTGGTTTGTTTGTAGTCCAGCATGGCCTTAGATTTTCAGCAGCAGAAAACTTTAGCAAGGAAAGTAAAGGAACAAGAAAAAAGTTTCAAACCTCTTCGTTGGTGGAAAAGGGTCTGTAGAGCATTCTGTGCTTAGCAGTCAGGAAAAGGGTTAATGAAAAACTTTTGCAAACCAAGATTCACACTTGAAGGGGTAATCTGAAAGACAGAGGCATGCTGTTCTTCACACTTCTGGATTCTAAGGGACAAACAATTTAGCTGGCCTGGACTGTTTTTAGAAACTATCAAATGCGTGTTTAAATAACTCTTGAGCCTTCTCACTTAAACCGATCCATTCAACCTACAAATGAAACAATCAATGATGAGTTGTAGCAGCAAAAAAAAGGACTAAAGTGTTTCACAAGAATAAAAAAGGAGAAAAGGAAGAGTAGAAGAGAGAGATGCATGTTTATGTGCTATTTTAAGTAACCATTAGTACATCAATTACTATATCCCCTGGTAATGACATGTGTGATCAATAGGCCAATTCCTGTATATGTGCTCAGACTTTTTGTTTTCAGGTTGCTACCATTTTAATGCCAAACCTCCCTAAAAATATGTTATAGATACAGGACATCTTGTTCCATAGCAGGGACTCATTATTAAAAGAACCCATTGCAATTGAATATTAGAATCCTTTTATTCATTTTTATAGTATTGTAATTTTTATGCTTACTGTTTACGCATTTTATACCCTAATATCAATTGGATGGTGACTTAAAACCTGAGCAGGCATATTTTATTGTTAATTACTTGTGCTGTGTTAGTATTTGTGTCAGTAGCAAGATGGGATCATAAATGAAACAAGGACACCCAATGGCATGTCAAAAACAAATCAATATTGTAGGGCAGTGATGTTTTCATGTTCCCAAGGAAATATTTACATATTTGCTCACTGAAGTTTTAGGTGCCAACCACATAGTTTGTTGCAGTCACTCTTGGTAATGAGTAAATAATTAACATTCTCTTGTATGAAAAAGGGCAATTATCCTAGGAACATAAGTATGCATGTTGGTCAGAAAAGTGAAACTTTCTTGGTCATTGTTCATGGTTCTCATGCAAGCTGCCCTGTCATGCCACAGCAACGTGAAGTGATACATCATACAAGACTTACATGATAAGAGAAAGCAATGCAAATCAAATTCAAGGCAGCTAATGTATTTCGAGGTACCTGCCTCTATTACAGTCATTGTTGCTAACTTTTAGTAGACCACAGCCGTCCACCATATCTTGGTTAGCTATCACATGTCAAAGTGCCACTTACCTCATAAGAGGTTGGTTCAGCTAACCCTGTTTGACTTACAAAAAGAGATTACTCAGTAACATTTAGCTGTTGTGGTTAAAAGAAAGAGCAAGTCTGGCATATCATGTCATCACTGTGGTTACAAAGCATTCACCGGGT
>CM070036.1:27730281-27797781 GCA_036250615.1 Ptychadena robeensis | reverse complement strand
GGAAACTGCAGAGCGTACATATGTTCAGTAATTATCGTAACATGTAGCTGAAAAAAAAAATGTGATGTGCTAACTTAATTACTGTTCTATATTTTGATCATTGTATTTTACATCCTGATTTACGGGTTTTCCTCTTGTGGTTCACTATGTATGAGGCCACATAGGCAATACTATAGAAATGTATCAGACATGTTACACTGCTTAAGGCTAAGTAAACATAAAAAATGTACTTCTTTAGAGCTTACCTTCTTAAGTCAGTAGGTAGTAATACTAACCTTCATACGGTCCTTCAATGTCGTCTTTGATTACCACACACCAGCCAAGGCTCCAGGTTGCTCTCCAGCAGAGCTTACAGAGGGATGAGGACCCCCCTCCATGTGACAATGTTTGGGCCTATCAACTGAGAGCCCAGGACAAAAATGAGAAGGTCATAGACCTTTTTATATTAGGAATTGACATATATTTCTAAGGGCTCCAGCTGGTAATTGGAGCAGTGGGGGATAATGGAGGCAATACATATAATTGTTAGAGGAGATGAGGTATATAGAAAATAAGTTACTTTTACTGAATAGGCAAAGTGAGAGGATTAGGGGTGTCAAGCCGCCTGCCTTCCTCCTTAGCTTGGTCAAGCAGCTGTGATCAATGTGTGGGGTGTACTGTCATAGGCCTTCAGGGCCCACATATATATAATATACATATATAATGGTTTAAGGAGGCCTGTGTCTTCTTTACTGTTTTAGGGAGGTTCTTTATAGTCTGGGTAATAGCTTCATGGTTGGTAACAGCATGACTAACTCCCATACGGTCCTTCAATGTAGTCTTTGAATAACCCACACCACTGTAAGCTCCAAATTGGTCTCCAGCAGAGCTTACAGAGAGATAAGGACCACTCCATATGACAATGTTTGGATAATGGAGACAATAAATATATTAATATAAATATAACTGGTAGAAGAGGTCAGGTATTTAGAAAATAAGTTACTGTTCCCTAATAAATAGATAGATCATATGGAGACCAGATCAAGAAACATATCAAGAGATAACATATACTTATAAATAGATATACAAAATACGCACAATATTAATAGTTTAATGTAAGGTGCCATGTATTCTAGGTTCTTCTATTCTGTCCTATGTCTGGCTTACATATATGCAGTAAGATTAGATCAGAAGGTGCGCTATAAAGTTGTACACATCAGGTTATAGTGAAAAAGCAATCAGCCTGTGTTATACATATGTTATTGAGTCAGAAATGGACAGAGGAATGCACACAGTCCTTGGCCTTTAGCTAATGGCTATAAAACATGAGTGGAGACCAGTCTATGAATGCATCTGGTTTAAGCATTCCAGCGCTTGCCTTGAAGAGTAATACAGGCACGGTTCTGTTGTCAGCTGCAACTAATATAATTTCTAATCCAAATTTCCATTGTTCAATCTCTTTGTTAGTAGATTTAATAGTCTTATCAAAAAAGGCATAAAATACAAATATATAAAAAAAACAAATAAATAAAAGACACACACACACACCGACTTTTCTTAAGGGAATACAAAATGGAGGGGTCTGCACTCGTTGTTGTAGATTTACTAGAATGAATTACGTCCAAAAAGAGAAAAAAAACTGTCAGGGTTCCAAAAAATGACAAGTGGAGTATAACAAACACACAGAAACAAAGGTTAACTCATCCAATAAGGTCTATGATATCAGTGAGGAAAAATTCTTGTAATAAGGACGGCGGTTTAATAACCTATCCCATATCTTTTATAAGTCCCTAGCTAACACTCCTTAGTTTAACAGTTTTTATTCATTATAATGGAAAATAAAAAAAAAGTCTGTTTTTTAGCTGTTGGCTCTTATCTAGCCTTCACAAGCTCCATTCTGGATACGTGCCAAACAATTATGAAGGCATTTGGGACTAAAGGTTGCTAAGGCTCAGTAGTGATTTTCATTGAGATAACAACGTATCTTATGAATTTTTAAAAAAAATATTTTGTGGGTATAATTAAAGGTAGTTAGCAATTAGGAGCCGACACAAGACAGCTAAGGGCTTTAAAATGTAGTTAATATAATTGAGAGGAGTAATGGGTGCTATATTTAGGTCTTAAGTAATGAAAGTTATTTTCTTTCGCAAAGAAATGCAATAAAAAAATGCAGTGCAAACAGAAGCTGGCTTTGTGGTCCTCAAGTATGCAAACAAGTGCAAAAGCCTGAGACGTGCTGTTGTTGATAACTTTACGAAAAAGAGTTATCAGAAGAAGATTCTCGATGTCCCCCTTACCTTTTAATTAGGATGGTATCTGGAAATGACTTTTAGTTTTGCACACAGGACAGCAGCAACAGTGACACCTGCAGCTTATATAATAAACTAACTGAAGTATACAGGAAGTGGACAGAGATAAATCACGGACAATCATCATAAACTGTAGTCCCCTATGAAGCCTGCCAACCAAAGGTCTTAATCAGTGGGGCACCATGCATGCCATTTTGTAGGCAGGGCAAGTACTACAGCAACCAATAAAAAGAGAATGAGTCATAGGTTTTAACAACTTCTCATATCATTTTCTTCTTTTAACCTCTGCCCACAGTAAACATGAATTTTTAAGCTGGGGTGTTTAGGCCTTAACAAATTTATTTACATTTAATATAAATATGTGCAGTTTCCAGTGTCCAGCAAATATATTTTCTTTAATTTCTGAATAAGGCCAGGTTTTAATTTCCACCTTATATTTTGTTACAATGACCCCAAAGGATGCCAGAGAAATCTCCTTCAATAGCAACACATCTAGCAGTAAAGATTGGAGAAATTCTAAACCTTTGCCCACTTGCCATTTTTTCTTGTGTCTTGTGTCCCTTCTCAAGATTCTGCTGACTTCCTGCATCAGAGATCATACAGGAAGTGAGAGAAAATGATGCTTGAGCTAGGCCTTAATTATTATTGAGCAGTTCAAGCAAGTCCATTTATTTTTTGTGGAAGCTTCGTCGTCTTATGGTTTAGAACTATAATCAAGGCTTACTCACATCTTGTCATGCCATATGACCACATTTAAGCCACATGGTCCATTACAAAATACTTATTATAGACATATATGGCAGATATATAAATGAATAAAGAGAGAATATAAGAGATAAAGAGAGAAATATATTTAATATGCAGGACAAGCTCAAGCTACTTTAAGAGCTACAGCAATAATCTTCAGTCAACAATGCACAATCTGGTACATTGCACAACTGCATACCCCACTGTGCTTTGTTTTTTCTTTTTATTGTACCCCACATCACTACCTAATTCTGCTGTGACATATGCTGCAAAACAACCACTACATGCAGTTGGGTACCAGGCATTCGCTACACAGTCAAGTGTGTTGAATGTGAAAAAAGCCATTAAGAGACAAGATCTACCCAGATTGGTAAAATGGGTGGCAAGGCAGGTGTCCATAAAGCCTCTTCTTTTGCAGGTGGTGCCTCTGATACATATTTTTAACCCAGAATGTTTAAGGGCAAATTATAAATGAGGACTCTAAAGTCTACGTCTCACCAGAAGCTTAATCACTACTAGGCCTGTTCTCTACTATTTACTAACCGCTTTCCAGAACATTGTAGGTCTTACTATAAATCTACTGAGCACCCAGCTATTTTGTTTAGCAAAATATTAAATATACCTGTGAGACCCTTTGTGTACCATAAGTATAAAGCTGCTGATTTTTAATCACTTAGTAAAGTATCTTTTCCGCTGGCAGCCTTGGCGAGCCAATTTCCAATGATATTAGAACTTGCGGCCATAAAATATTTCTCTTGGTATTTCCTCGCACGTTAGCAGCTGTTAAAACAGTCTACTTACATATATTAAGCACAAGAATAGGTTATTTGTAATATATGCTATTGGAAAATAGAAGAAAACAAGAAAGAGAACATTTGTAAATGTCCTCAGCCTGGAAAGTTCTACCATCATGCATATATATAAAATATTCAGTAAATATTAAAACTAGCAGCACAGGAAATTTTCACCAACTCTGTTAAAGTATTATACTCCTTTTTTCTTTTTTTCTGGTTTGCCAGAGCAGCCTTGTTTTTGTTACTAGGCTGTAAAAGCTTTTCATTATGGGCTATAAGAGGCAGAGACCTGAATTCACTGCATAGCAAAAGGTGAACAGCTTTATATTGGACTAAGGTTCACTGAGTGCTATAGTTTGGAAGGTTTTATTTCTCTAAAGGTGCACCTACGTAGGTCCAAGGAGCTTCAAATAAATGGCCTTGCTAACCTTGGCTGGCAACCAGTTCTCTGGATATAAGCCACCCAGACCTTTAAGAGATGCCGATTGAGTTATAGTATATGTAAATTCAAGCACAGAAAACATTCATCTTGAAAATGTGAATGTAATTTTTTATCATTTTGTAGCAGAAATAAATCCTATCCTTTACAAAGGAAGGTCCCCTCTTTTTTTTAGATCTGGAATAACCATGATGGCAGTTGAAACATTTGCAAGTGTAGAGTTGGTAAAAGAACATCGGCAAACTTAACATTAGGCGTAATATGAATGTAGCTGTTCTGGAAACTTGTAAAGTAGGTTGATTTAGTAACACATTAATTCTGCAGTCTCTACTTCAATTCCTTAGACACATCACACTAACCTCCTGCCACCAATCCCTTGAATAATTCCTGGAGCTCTCCTTTAATGTATGGCCAACGTAGGCCATGGATTTGGATACTAGAATGTAATCCATGGATAGCGCAGGACAAAGGGGTCAGATTTAAAAATATATCTCTCGTGCCCATGGTTCCTTTTAGCATCTTCTTGCCAAATCTTCTGGAGCACTTGTAATTTCCTCTGTACAGAGCCCGACAGGCTCATCAGCAGCAGAAGGTAAACATAATAGATGTGAGGAATTTCTAGAGACTTATGAGGTTTAGCTTGCTGAAATGTACACTGTGTCTGGCGATCCTTCGACGTGGCCACATGTGGACTCTCCAAATTGAAAACATTATAAAGAAAAGGGGAATCGTTAAGCCCCTGTTAACCGCAAGACTTAAGAATAAAATACATTTTATACAAAAGAATTTGAAGGTTACTTCAGTGTTATGACATTTTGCTGCTGCTACTGAGGGAAATCATCACTCATGGAGAGCACCATGGTAAATCTTGCATGACATATGCTGTTCTTTGTTTAGAAGTGTGTATGTTGCAATTACCCAGAATGCAGTGTAATGTTGGTTTGCAAAGTGTTAATGAAGGCCACTGCAACTATGGTCATGGTAGCATTTACTGAGGGAGCCCATGCTTTTAAAGGGCAGAACAGACTTGTCTTCAGGCAAAGCACTCATCTGGCTTCTGTAAAAATGTTAGCACGTTGCTTGGCCAAGCCTTCATCTATCTAAAATATTCTATCTATGTACAGAAATGAGAATATTCTGCTTCTGCTATTATCATTGTCCATCAAAGCATATTTTCCTATTCTTCCTCTTAATACTGAGCTAGACAGGATGGTGTCACCTTGACCATATTTCCAGTTGTAAAAATAAAAACTCCAAATTGATAAGTTTTGCTGCCAATCCGAGAAATCAGTTGGCAAGTCTAGGTGTGGGCAGGCTGTAAATCAATGCAACAATATTTCATCTCGCTTGGAGCTTATTTGAATAGTCACAACCTTAAGAGTAGAAAGCGCTTGACTACCACTACTTGAACTGCATTAGGAGAAGGTTATATTGCAATTAAAGTCTGATGAATATTATATTTCTTTATTAGGTCAACCTTAACCTAAGTACTTCATCTATTTACTAGTGTATTCTATTTAATATGATTTGTCATTTTAATGCTTTAAATACAAAATCTTTATATTTTTCCGGCTTTGGAAAACATAATATTATATCATCCAATGTACAATCACCATACACAGTCATCTGTTTTAGAGATGTTGGGCTTTTGATCTGCTAAAACAGAAAACTCCATAACTAGACCAACGAACCTGGTGATCCATAATATCACTGAATGTTAAAGTGATCTTTTAACCTTTTTATTCCAAGTCTGTTTTTACTGATATTAATTAGGCATCTTGAATGCTGTAAACATCTCAAGCACTAGAGTGCTAGTTTCAATTTGGTACCAGACATTTCTGTGCATCTCGCCTTTTGTTTATGCTATGACAAGAGGCTGAAACAGCATTAGCAGAGCTGCAGAAAAAAGCCCCTTCACCCTGTTCATTGTTTACCTGTAGTGTAGCCTGATGGAACAGCTTATGTCTGTAAGGCTCAGAGTTTCTTTCAGAGTCTGCTTCAAGGACTTGCATAAATGAAAGACTGGATCTTGCAAAGATAATTATTTAACCCTTCTGCCAGCCCCACAACAAAGCCACAGTCAGGTGTTCTGAAAGAGTTTGTAGCCCCCTCAACTGGCACTGAAAGGGTCCGGGCCCTATGTCTTTCATCAAATGCTGAAGACATGGAGGAGAGACAGGCTTTTGTCTGTACCAAGCCTAAAACAAAAGCTTGTCTGACTCCTGAGATGAACAGTACTTGTAATGTGGCTGACTGATGCATCTGAAAGCCAGGGAACTTTGCAAAGCCATGCTTCTCTTTTGTTTCTGCTGAGTGATAAGGCTTTGGGATGCTTCCAACCATGGCCTAATTACTAAGATTGCAATGATAACCATTTACATATCAGCTTTAGGCCAATAACAGGCTCTAATGGACATCTATTTTTAAAAAGTTTTTTCTTCCATATTGATTGCGGCCCCCACCCTCCCTACTCCAATTTCCCACCTCCAATCATTTATCTGTGAACTGTGGACGGAGAAATAAGCCCTTTTAATTCCTGGAATATGTGTATCCCTACAAGAAGTTGAAAGCCTTAATGGTAGCTTTAGCTTAATGCAAGCAAGAAAGATTTTTATGATGCAAAATACATAGCGATCACTTAAAAATAGCGAGTGCAAATTATTGACAAATTTAAGGAACAAAGAATAACTGCTAAATGCATGATTGTACATAAAATAATAAAAATAATCACAACAGCCAATCAATCAACACTTTCCTACTGGATATTTTTAATTGATGATAATATTGGCTGTAAGGGATCTGCCTATTGCTTCTCAATTCCCATTAGACAAGGCTGATCATTTTAATAAAACTGCTCCATTGTATGATTTCATCTTTAGACCTTTCTGTCTATATTCTTTAATACAATACTGGAGGCTTTGTGTTGGCTTGTTGGGAACACCTGTGTTATTGTAATTTATTCAGTCCATTGAGATTCCAATCTTTCCAATATCTGGATGTCAAAAAGGTTAATGCACTGGTTCCTATACATTTGTCTATGCATATAATTTTTATGATTTTTTTTGTCTACTGTGGGCTTTTGTTTTCAAGCGGTTTTCTCTTATCTTCTAGAATTCATGCCTGACAAATGTGATTGGATCATCAAATAGCAGCTGAATATGTCTGTAGATGAGTTCTGTTGGGAATGATAATTTATAAGAAAAAAAGGGAAGCGCAACACAGTTTTCTTTTTCAAAACCGAAATATCTGCTGAACCTTTTCCTTTTTTTGTTTTCTTAAGTTCTTCTGCTTTCTGTGTTGTTATAGACTTTTAGTTAAAAAAAATGTTGATATGCTGTCAATAATAATGTAGATGTTACTCAAATCACAGTCTCTAATGTATGTAAGAGCAAGTATTTGTACCTTAATACAAAAAGGCAGCCAAGTGTGAGATTTAATATACATCCTAATCTATCTTGTCATTGCACTAGCCATGGGTGATGTGCTAATGTATCGGCGGCCATATTCCTTTTCTTCCCTCACAATGCAATAGCCATGCATGAATGACAGCCAGGCCTCTGCACTGTAATTATTCAGAGGACATCTAGGCTATGCATCTAGAACATTACTGTATTAACCTTTAAACCATAAAAACAATAGGTACCAGGATTACCACATTTCAGTAATGTTTCAGTTAATGGGAGTCTGAAAATTATAGCTGGGTTTTTTTTCTAAGTGCATTGCTGTTCATTCATTTTCTCAGCAGTGGTTTGTTTAATTAGCCACTGAATTCACGGCTAGCCCTCAAAATAGTGTAAACAATATAAATCACAGACATAAAGACTTTGTTTGCATGTTGAGATATATAAAAATGTGCAGTTTGGTGCGTGCTGCTCATAAATATTTAAAGGCAATTCATTTTTTATTTCAAAATGTTGCATCATTGATAGAACGCTGACCACTGATGGATTCTAGGATGGGAATATTAGTTAATTCATGTGGCTAGAGGATAGCATTTTCTTTATAGAGATAGCTTATAGGACTGTGATATGACTTGTTAAAAAAAAGGTTTAAAAAGTGGTTCTCTGATGGGTGGCAAGTTCACATGTTGTTGTCCTCAAGAGCTATGGCCTCCAGCAAACACCTCCACATGCAGTGTTAGTTCCTTTGAATAGACAGCGGTAAATGAATAGATATCCAAATACATACATTGTTGTATTTTGTAATCTGTTTTAACTTAAGATATTTCTATTTCCTTTATAAGCTGTGCTAATATTGCCAGTAGAGGAGCAACATTCCATCATTGGTTAAGCTTAGTATGCATCAAAATTGCAGTTTCTTTGTAAACTGTTTAGTAGAAAGATTTTCCTGCTGATGCCCCCTCAGCTACCTAACCTGTAGGTCCATGTAATTTCAGAAAGAAATTAAACCATGATGGGGAGAACACGTCCACTGCAAAGCAATTTGGTAAGCCGCAGAAACTAATAGATTTTGAAGAAACTAATAGGTTTCTTTAAAGTGAGTGGAGTGTCATTGTATCCAAGAATTTTATGTGAAATTAGCCATTAAGTTGATCTAATTTAACTTACTGGTAAGAATATTAACATATAGGATTTAATAGGTATGGATGAACTCTTGAACTCAAATATCATGAATGAAATACCGTAGTATATTGTTAGTTTATTTTCTAATAAATACTGCTATGTGGACTTAATCCCCGGCATCCTTGTGACATCCCTGTCAATATCATATGTTGTAAACATATAAAGACAGGGCAGAACACACATGTAGCTTTGCAGGTAAATTTGAAGGTAATTTCAAAAAGCCAGAAAGAACTTGTAACAGGTATGTGTTTATAAATATATAAACTGGGCAAGTCTATACAGTGATGCAAGGTCTAACAGCACTTCAGTGGTTGAAAATACTAACAATTGTACAGAGTGAGTGTGCTAATCTACCATAATCTACAGAAGCAAGGTCCACAGCATATAATCAAACCCATAACCCTGGGTGGTAAATGGTCTTGGGATTCCACCATTTCTTAGAAAGGTGATATACTCTTTGTTTTATGCCTTCCTTCGGTTTTATATTTATCTCCCAGTCAGGTTCATAAGAAGCAGATGGTCCTTTACACACAGAAAGTGTGCTGTTAATTTGCTATTTTTTCCATTCTGAATTTTTTGTGTACTTTACTTATGCTTTCTTTGCCTACTATCAGAGCGCTAAGTGCTAATTCTTCATAATTAATGCAAACACACCTGTGCTAGAAAATGGGATCTCCTAATCAAAAGAATTGGGACCAGTGGTGCTAATGTGGAGTTACTTCTTGACTCGTGGACCACATTGGCTTCTTAAATTTCATTAAGGGGCAGGACCAAGAGCCTATAATGGCCAACCTGCCATAGGTGTGCCAATTCCATGCATTACCGGCATCACTTACAATGGTGGTGATGCTTAATAGGCTGCTTTTACATTTCCTACACTTAAAAAACATACTCATTCATTGCAATGAGCAGAGATAATTCGTAGAGACTGCCTGTTGTCTCATGAGGATGCGCCCACAGTATCACGTTCACGCAACTGCTTTGTCCCCAAAGCAACGTTTGGAGACCTCTAGGCATTATGTGCACTCATTTCAGAGAACAAGTGGAGGGGAATATCTTTTTAAAAAGGTGACAAAGTGCTGGAAAAGAAAAGGGCCAGATCCAGCCCCCGGAACTTAGTTTCCCCTCCCTGTTATAGACCATGTAGTTCATGTTTGATTCAGATCTTACATAATGCAAAGACTTCTTAAGCAATGTTATGTTGTATTTCTAACACATGGTGGCCCTAAACTGTGATGCTTTTATTTAGCTGAGGTGCCCAACACCTTCCATATTGGTAACGTATTGGACAACACACAGTACTACTTAAATATCTCTATAACTTAATAACGCAGTTCCTCCACTCTGATCTGATCACTTTCTCATTAAAGAAACCCCATAGTGCACATATCCAGCGAGGAGCAAAATTGAGGAACCAATGGTGTCGAACTTCCACCAACTCGAAGAAAACCTCAAAAGAAGTGCTGAGATAAGCACAAAAGTGTAATACTGGATCTGGATAACATTTGAAACTAGCTAGTTGACTAGATTTCCTTACTGTTTCAAAACAGTATTCCTGAGATAAATAGCAGCATCAATTATAACCTTGCAGGTGTGTCACTGGGAAAGGATGTGAGCAGAGAACGGAGATGGCACAGTGCCAATAGGCCGTATGGTTTTGTAGTAATTAGTAAGTGGTGCAGGTGTCTATTATGACTTGCTGACAATAAATCTCTGGTTTTGTTTTAAATATTGCTTTTGTTTCCCAAGTTCCATGCCTGAAGGGAGGAAAAAGCAACCGACTGAAAGATTAATTACTGCAACATTTTACTCCCTGTTAGATAAAATCTCAGATATTTCTCTGTAGAAATGGTTTATAATTTTATGTGGATCATCAAATACACGTGAAAGTAACAAGCTCATCCTTTAGGGGACTGCTACGGCGTGTTGAATTTTGATTACAATTTTGCCAAACATCGCACCTTTGAAGAAATATGGCAGAAATAAATCAACTGTAGAAATAATTCCCCATCTTTTTTGACATAACACTTATCGTATTTCCTATTATTGGCATAGGTCTATTCTGATGCGTATGTAGAAGGCATTAGATAAAACGGTGTCTTTCTCAAAGACATACGTTCAGCATTACCAACGTATTATTTCCACCATGAAAACCAAAAAGAAAAAAAGATACACTATATATATATATATATATATATATATATATATATATATATATATATATATATATAAAATCACATGACAGATATGAGGTCACAAGGTCACATTGCCCCTTGGTTGACAGTTGACTAAAATACTATTGAAGACTATCAATAACCTTTAACTTACACTTTCCTTGGCCTTGTCCCAGCGTATATTTAGAGAATTTTACATGCTGTATGTGACAGAATTGTGGTAGTTTCCTTTCCTTTAAATAATACACCACTTCTTATATTTGTTGACATATATTCCCTCAGAGTCCTGTGTATAGGTCTTGGTTTTAGATCTAGAAATATGTATTATTTGTATACATGACTTTATCTAGTAAAAAAGATAGGGAGATGAAGGAGTTATTCTGTATCAACTAATTGAAGGTAATTTTTTTTACTATAGAAGTACCTTATCCTTAGCCTCTCCATCTGCTCCTTTTTTGACACCCCTGTCATTAACTGTCATTTCCCTTTAAATACACAGCAAAGCTGAAAGGGCAACTCCACAGCACATCATTTCGGATTAGGGGCACTTCCATTGAGCTCAGCGCTGTTTAGGTGTCAAAAAGAAGTCTCTGACCTCTCTCGCACCACACTGCCTCAGGGCCTTAATTAGTACTGACTCCAGCCATTACTGTAGAAAGGACAAAGGCGGACACATCATTTTTCTACTTAGGAAGTTAGTATCTGACCTAATAACTTGTCCAGGCTGGCAAGACTGTGTAATAGCCACACAACAGCAATGAGAATTATCTTTCTCATCCCTTCCCGGATCTCTGTTCACATTTCACAAACGGGAACATTTTTGCCAACAAACTGCAAATTATTAGAAAGACATAAAGATAAATAAGGCAGCGTGGTCACCCAGGAGGATTATTTTGGTGGACACGAAAATAATAACTTTGGTTGTCACTCTGTAAACATAGAGATCTAGTATTGTCAAATAACAACGGTATTAGATGCAATTAGATTGTGTAAAACTAAGTGCCTTTCTTACAAAGACAGGGAGGTAAAATCATTAAGTTAATTTATTACTCAGCCTATCCCATTGTACCTGTTCAGGTTGTTGAACTCTTCATTGTATCTAGACGGAAATGTTTAAATGGTCTTTTGTTGCCATGGGGAACATATATCTATAGTTCTCTGTGGAATGCTCACATAGGAGTACTATTGAAAACTTTGCTTAGCTTGGCAAAAAACAAGCTATAGTGTCAGACGTTGAGTTTTCAATGCTGCATGGCAAGTCCATTTAAAATATTAGAAAACTCAGCCAATGGCAGTGATCATCTGGGTCCGACAGACCCTTTCTGTAGAAAAGATCACAGAACATAGATACACCTGAGCTATAGGTATACAATATACTCCTACAGCTTAAATAAAGGCATCAAGGCAGAAAAAATCATTTTAAATATGTTACATAAATTTATACTACTGCTTAGTATTGATGCTGTTCTTCAACAATCAACAATGACACGGAATGGGAGCTTTTGCATGATAAGTTAACTAGGCTGCTTTTTTTTTATTGCTCCATGCTGTAAATCTGTTTACAGGCATTGAGTATAGGGAGAGAATAGATTAAGACAGCTTTTTCAATGAAGAATAAAAGTGATGCCCACATTAATGTCATGATTCTTTTTTGTAGATCATTTTGTAGGTAGGTGGCATAGAATACAACAAAACCAAAGAAGTACATAGAGGTTTTACCAAAATTTTGGTAAATCCCTGTTCAATTGCTGTTACTTTGGATGGGGACCTGTGGTCCCCATTCGAAGTATTGTACAGGATTGATTGTGCAGAGATACTGCACCTTGATTCTCTGCTCAATCAGGGAAGCTTGAACGCAGCGTGGCTGCGCTCGAAAGTTCATTGATTGCATGGGTATCGACCTATGTATGGCCAGTCTTAGCCAAGAGCATTAGGCTTGGTTGATCTAGTCGATACCTAACCTCTATTTTTCACTCTTCCACCAAGGATATCATTGTCATGGATTTTTTTTCAAGCTTTTCAACTGTGCTATTGTTAATAGGAACAGTAGAGCCATCCTCTAACCAGCATGGTGTATGCCCATTTTTGTCTTCTCTTGCTGAAAGGGTTAAGGTACAGCTGCTAATTAAACATAGACTTCAACCCTACCGAGGACCTAGACTGACAGCGGAACAGTTCAGGGGGTTTTCGGCCTATCCTTCCATCCCTTCCACTCAAATCACCTTGTTCCTGTGAACATGGTATGGAATTGATAGCCTTTATTGATTGCTTGTAGCATTACCTAATCTTCACTAAATGTAGGAAGCTTTTCAGATTTAGAAAGGTGGCAGAAAATGTCCAGTAATGATGCTGCAGGGAATTCAGGCTCAATACTGCGGTCAGTATCAAAGTGATGTAGCTGGAAGAGGTATTTTATTATAAGCCAGTTGCTTTTACTAAATGTTCAGACTGCTGCAATTTGCAGAGATTTCCATTCTCTTGGTCCATTTAAATGCCACCGCCATGGATGGCCATTTAAGTATTATCACTAAAGAAAGGTACTTGAAATTATTAGCAGTGTATTTGAATAGTAGCTTCTAAATATCTCTCTCTCTCTCTCTCTATATATATATATATATATCTATATATATCTATATATATCTATATATATTAAAATAAGATGCAGCTGCCAAATAAGAGGGATTGCTTTAGGAATTCAATAGAGAATGGGGACATGAAATCATTACTAAAACAGATATAAGCATGACCTTCAGCGTGGCTCAGTAATTATCCGGGGCCACACTGTGGTGCCTGTACTGTGATTTTCTTGCCCTTATTGTTTTTATTTTATCTGGGTACTTCACTGGTGCGTAATTGCTGAAGGGAAGCCATTATGCAAGCAGAGGATTCAGCTTTGCAAGCAAATTTGCTTGTAGCTATTGCCACATTTGAACCTTACTAATGTATGTAAATTAAAAACCCCCGGTATTTGTATCGCTCCTGTTTGAAATAAAAAAAAACAGAATCTGATCATTACAATCTGCAAGCCGGGTATTATCACTGGGCTAGTGAGCCGCTGATGATGAATTGTACTGAGGAACTGGTGGATAGAATATTTTATCTCAGTCCTCGATCACACACAGCACTGCATAAAGCAAGGATGATTCATCAAGCATGAGGGCTGCTGGTTTATGAAATTCATTGCTCAGGGCAAGTGTGTTTTTTAAAATTCGAAAGACAAAGCAACTCACGAGGGTTATTTAGTAATCAGTGTGAATTACTTCTAGGTATAAAGCTTGACAAAAAAAAGCCATTGGCAGCTCAAGCAGTCATATTGCTGCAGGTGCCATAATTTAACTTTATCACATCTATCACGAGGACCACCATTTCTGTCTATATATAAATTTATTATATATATATATATATATCTTTTTTGGGGGGGGGTAGATTTTATTTTAAAACGCAGCTGCATAATCGCTTGTAACTGAATAATTATATCAACCAGCAGCAGGAGTGGACGAATTTACATTAGGCTTTTATCACCGGCTGCCGCACCTCAGGCTACCCCGGTCATTTGGTTTAAAAAAAAAATAGTGTTAAAAGCAGAAATAATGCGATATAAAGCCATCTTTTCTTTTTAAACTACAATAAGAATGTCTCTCTTTTTTTTCCTTTTGTATTGATGTCCCAAGGCTATGATCCAAATGAAAAGATAATAACTTATGAAGAAGTGTCAAAAACTAATTAAGTTTTGTAACTTGTTTTTTCCTCACATGAAGTATATTTTTCATCACACTGTCCAGTCACATGCTGGGATTCTTGCTAACATTATCACATGCCAGTCACACCAAGTCTCAGTGGTAAGTCTCCTCTTGTCATTATTTTCAGCATCAATTAATTTTCCCCTGACCTCGCCTCTAGAAAAATATAGCAGGGAATTATCAGTGCATGTTTGGCGCAGTCCATTTCTGAAGGCACTAGACCAGTGTGTGATCAAAAATGAAGTGGGTCTAGCTGTATATTTTCTCACCTGCCCCGTTGCCTAGCATCCAGAATTAAGAATTTTTCACTGAGCCATAAAGACGTGTAAGAAGAAAAGCAAGTTTGACCTAGGTGGAAGATGTGAAACTTTTTTTTTGCACATTACCATTAAAAAACTCCTAGGGGGTCCAAGTGGAAAATGATCATGTGCAAAATAAAACAATATGTCTGTAGTTGAGCTTTTTATAATGCTGTTGTAAAAGGAGACTACGAGATAGATAGACAGATAGAAGATCTCAAATATTTTCTTTAGAAAATCTGTTCACACATGTATGTGGTACTTTTTAGGAACTACCTGATCTTAAACAAAGTAACTCATTAAGAACTACTTATTCTTGTGTATTATTTGTTTCATTTTGTAGCTTCAAGGCACCATTTATGCAGGCATTTTGAAACGATGCATTCGCAGCGACCAAATGCCAGAAAAGCACAGTATTATGGACACGCTTCCCCCAGTTGTCCCCCAGTTTGTCCGATAGGGATGACATGGGGGCATTTCTGAATACCCAACGTGCGCCTATACACTGTGTGTAGGGCTGCTTTCCAGGCTTCTCTGTAAATGGGCCATAACAGTGACATCTGCCAAATGCCAGATCATATCAAGAAACCCCTGTATGGCCTTATACCACCAGCTGACAAAACAGTAGTCAGTTTGAACAGAATGTGCCTTTTTATTGGACTTGTCACATGGACTGACATGTTCAGAAGAGAGGGTGAACCTTAAAATTTATGCCAGGGTTATATTGCTGTATGTCATACTTTTGGAGAGTTATCCTGACTTCCTGCCTGATTAAACCATTGTTAAAAAGTTGGATGTTAGGGCAAATCTTGCTAGTCCAAGTCCAAGGATGGTGGGATTTATTCAAAGTCCACTCACATCATTGTGGCACCATCATTTATCTAGTCTGAACCCTTCCCATCTGATCCATATCAGCACTATTCCAAATGATATAATCATTCTGTAGATTGTGTCTATTATTTCATTGTGCTTCATCTCAAAATGAAACAGTTCCTTGCTGATGGGGGTTGAAAAGTTCCAGAGTAGTTTGGTTGGCTCCTCAGAATTCCTCTTTAAATGATTACTTTTGCACCAGCTCAGTTCGGGGCAATTTAAATCATCTGTTTTTAAAATGCATTGAATACACAGGATAGACTTTATTACCAGTAGCCAGAGAAGAGCCATTTGGTGCTGAAGAGAAGTCAAAGGTAGATTACATTTGACATGGTGCAATCATCCGTAGAAGAGTGCATACTGAATTTGTACAGACGAGGAGCCGTGCAGTTAGGCTAAAACTCTAACTGACAGATTTTCACACTTGAAAAGCATCAGGCCACCAAATGGCACCGGGTGGCAGAACCGACATGCACCCTATATGGAAATGAATGCCCAGCTTGATGAAAGAAAACAGAAAATTTATGTATACCCTGAAGAGTTAACAGCTAGTGAGCCATTCCTGTGGGTCAAGTGCTGCATTTGCATTTTGATGGGATGTTATCAAGTAATTAATGCACCAGTCAGGATTTATTACCTCAGGAGTGAACTGAAAGGTTCATTACAAAATCGGTTTCACTTGAAAATAGGCATTTCCTCAGAGTTAGCTTTTGACATGTTGTTCCTCGCTTTCTCTGCCTATGGCAGCAGTGGTAGGAGGCCAGTGAGGTGAAATTCATTGCTTAATAAGGGCATTCACTTTGGGTATTCTTGTGATAATAAATGTATACATCAAGGCCACACTGCCTTGTCAGTTTAATTGCTTCTTGTGCTCCTTAACAAGCCAATCTTAATCAGTCTGGATCATGTTATGAATAATTTAGGGATCTGCAGACTTCACGCTTAATAAGATGTACTAGATTATAAAACTTGAGTGCACTGTTTATATAAAGCATGCAAAACACTTTAAGTTTTTCATTAGGTTCAGCAAAAAAACAAGGCTCCGAGTTATTTGAACGTTTTTCAGCTTGGGAGCAACAGCTGTGTTTTCTAATGCACTAAACCCCCCTCCACTTTTGTTGAAGGCCATAGCTCGGCCTCTATCCCTTTAAGCCCCTACGAGACATAATGGGGAATTTGAGCAGGCTATGAGATTAAAGCTCAAAATCGATGGCCAACCAGCAATTGTCATTTGGAAAACATTCTTTTATCTTTTTAAATGTAAAACATCTTATTTCAAATGTTCTGGAAAAAAAGTGTGTGGGGAGGGGGGGGGGGACCTCTTATGTGCCATTAACATGCATGAATGTTTTAAACTAATTGCCAAAATTGACCAGAAAATAGCAATTTTAAAACTCCTGCTGAAACAAGAGGGGAAGGTATAGAGAAGTAACTACTGCAGCTGTATAATCAGCCTGTGGACGGTGGCTGCTCGTAATCCGACAATTTATGAGAGAAAATAAGATTATTCCTCAGAGAATTAAAAATACAAAGTATAATGCGGTGAGATATTCAGCCCTCCAGAGCTCTTTTTTATTCTTTTGATTTTTAATGAGCATTCCTTGTTTAATAAGAGGTATTTAAAGTTGTCAATTAAAAGGACTCTATGGGGCTAAGGCAATGTGTCTCAAGATGGCCGGTCGCATAGGGAAAATTCACCTTGACCTAAATGCGAGTTTTCTCCAATTGTCCATTTCAGAGAATATTGTATTACCTTCTTTGTTTTCCATCTTGCTTCAGCACTTGCAGACTATAAGTCATCAGCTGCACAATGTATCATTCAGTATATGACAGCCAATAAAGGCCTACTGCAAGCATTAGTGCCAAGTGCCTCAGTAATCTCCCTTTCGGCTTAAAAACCTCTTGTTCTGCTAAACAAAATGAAAGGAATGTTATTTAACGAGTTTTTATCACAGTCCTTTAATTTGCGCTACACAATCAAGTATTACAATGTAATTTAGGATAATTATGTGCAATATGTGTGTTTATACACATACAGAAACCATCTAGAAAAGCAGGGATGGTACATCAAAAGACATTGCAATTAGTGGTATATGTTTGTGGTTACGTGCAGTAGTGAAGTTACACAAGAGAACATCAGGCTTACAATAGAGGACTAACATAAAACATTTGGAATAATAGGTTCCATTTGCCACATGGAAAACATAGACATGAATACAATTGTATTGTTTTATTAAGATGTCGCTATTAGCCAAAAATCGAAGCTAATATTCAACATTTGCTCTATATAAAGTTTTGTTCAACTTACTGAATACAATATACTGGTAATAAGCCTAATTTTCTTTCCTCTTTCTTAATATAGGCTACACAAGTAGAATGCATTTGCATAGGCCACACAGACATTATTGACATTCATTAAACACAGAAATATGAATGTATAAATAATAAATGAGTAAACTTTTGGGAAGAGAAGATTAAAAAATCACATGATCTTTTCCATAGGTGTCAGTAGGTTTATCATCTTGGGGAGTGATTACATATTAACCAACAAATGGAGGTAACAATGATCGTATCCCAAAAAGCATAAAACCAGAATCTACTAACTAAAATGAAAATCCTTCCCAAAGATATATACTCCCCCCCCCCCCCCCCCCCCCCCCCCCCCCCCCCCCCCCCCCCCACATAAGCCCCCTCACTAGAAATGTTATTCCTGTTAAGCTCAAATTCCCTTTCTTCCCAAATCTCCACCAGCATTTTGCAACCAAACATATCTGCTCCTGGCAAAAGGCACCTGTAATGTGGGAGAGTGGCTAGACCATGGGTGGGCATACTAAGGCCGGGGGCCAGATGAGGCCTGTTTAGCTTTTTTTCCGGTCCTTTGTCACCTTGTTGAAAAGATGCTCCCCTCCGTTTGTTCTCTGCAATAAGTACCCATAATGCCTAGAGGTGTCCAAATGTTGCCTTGGAGACGACACAGTGATGTGATCATGACACTGGGCACATACTCATGGTGACAGCAGGCAGCCTCTAGGAATTAACTCAGCTCATTGCAATTAATGAAATTTTTTTTTGAAGTGCAGGAAATTAAAAATCAACACCCCTGTCACACATCGACTATTACACATCACTGCCATCATAAGTGATACCACAATGCATGGAATTGCCACACCTATGGCAGCTCTAAGTCCGGCCTCTTTATAAAATTTAAGAAGCTAATGTGGACCACAAGTTAAAAAAGTTTGCACACCCCTGGGCTAGACCCTTATTCTACTCAATGCCAGAATCTAGCCTGGAGTTGGTGGTCACATCCTCAACTGTATTAGAAAAGAAACAAATTTTCGGATATTTAGTTGAAAAAGGCAAGATACCAGTAAATGTAAGACAACTTCAATCCTATTTTAAAAGATCTAGCTGGACCATCACATCCCTTTGTTCTTGTGCAGGTTAATAGAGACTGAAGAGATGGGCAGAGGAAAAGAAGTGCAATTTTCTGCTATTTAAGCTTGGCAAAATGGCACTCTTCAGGAAGCAGTGAGAAAAAAAAAGTATGAAAGCGTAATAGGCATTTTAAAAGTAGAAGTCCATATAGCTGCTTGAGGGAGTCTCAGATTTAGGCATGCAAAGAATGGTGAATGAGATAATCAGCATTGTGAAATTGAGACCTGTCTGCTGCCTGGTGCGCGTCTTCCCTTTTTCAGCGGAGTGATTTGTAACACTCATCTTCCGGCAAGGCAGCCTTCAAGATTATCCTGGACTGTCAATCGTAATTGCCAAAGTATTTTATTACCTACAGAAAATCAAAGGAATTTTATAACCAACAGTTATCAAGTTTCAATACAGAAGTATATGGAGAGCAATTTTAGCTGTGATACAGGCTTGTTTTGCTGGCTTTAATGTTCCTGAAACAGACATCTACAACATCCATTGTACAAACCTAAAGGCTCAGATTTGTACGTGTATGCGTATATCTATATGTGTGTTGAAAGTGAAAAGGCAATCTTAGGGAACCACATCTAATGCTCATTGAGATAAGCTTCAAAAAGTATTTATACTATATATAAATATTTGTTTTCATTGCGGTGGTGTACTTTTAATTGTTTCTTTTTAAATTTATTAGAAATAATAATCAAACTCTACCAAATTAATTTAACCTCCCTAGCGCACCGCCCATATCGCGCCGTTTACAACGGCACGATACGGGCGTTCAATGCAGTGTACAGAGTACACTGCCTGCCGTTTCCGGCATCTCGCCGGAGCTCTACTCGCAGCTGTTGTCATTACTGACAACAGCTGCGGTAGGGGGAAAAGCCGGCGCTCCTCCATTAACATGGAGGTCTATGGCGCCACCCCCCCGCCCCATTCCGCGTCACCGTGACGCGATCAGGGCGGTGCCGCCAACCCGGAAATGCTGCAGCGATGAAGACAATCGCTGCAGCTTTCCGGGGAGGCATAGGGTCTCCCCGCCGGCGGCTTCCCGTGTGGTTGAGACGAGCCTGAAGCTCGGACGAGCTAGGCTCGTCTCAACCGCTAGGGAGGTTAAGAATAGTCAATACTAAGCTGCCATTTTCAATGTAAATAGGCTCTTTTCTATCCAATAAAATAAATATGGTAGTTAATAATATGCATACACAATCATTTTTTATGTTGTTTTGTTTCTGTAGCGAGCTGCCTAGATTTCACATTTAAATAAAGCATCATATGAAGTTGTTTGCAGCGACATCCTGCTGTAAAGCACAGCGTTATATTTATCAAAGAAATAAGATTGTGTTACTTAATAAGTGAGATTCTCCTAGTGCTCTAGATTTTAGGCATATGACTTTGAATAATGGCTCATGTGTATAAGCACAGTGTATCAGCTTTTTGTTTTTCATAATTATTTTTTTGGGGCTTTAAAAGAATTCAAATAAAAATTTTCAAGATTCTGTATTTTAATCACATGGTGTAGAATTCAAAATTAAATAAGGATGTTTGGCTGCAAGAGTGTGCTCATTTGTGCCGTGGTTGATAAGAATGATGGGATTTCATGAAGTTACTTATTAGAACTAGTAAATGATAGAAAGTCAGAAGTAAAAAATAATAAGAAATATTGTTAGTTGTAAGTTTATGTAAGGAGCTTATATATGGGGTTTAAAATGTTGCCTTTTAAAATCCAATGTTTGGCCCTTACAGTAGTAGACACCTTATTCTCTGGAGGCATAAAGTTGTAGTGTTAAAGCAGAATGGTCTTTTGTTTTGACAATGCAGTGTCCCCAAGGTTAAGCTAATAGCACTCCAAATGCTCTGTGGATGGTACAGAATCACAGCAAGATGTATGTTGCGGTTCCTAGTGACCTAGTGGACCCTATTTCTAGTACTGAAAAAAATATTTCAATAGGACATACTGACCAATCTTATCTACATGGCTCCACTAGCACTCCACAGCCTTTCTTCCAATAACATTCCATGCAACCAATGTGCTGTGTTCACTTTATTAGAAGGCCCATAACCTAGTTGACAAGCATGGAAGGTGATGGAAGAAAGGCTTGTGAGGAATTAGAAGGGAAGCCTCACAGGTATGTACACATTATTTAAAATATTATCAGCATAGAAAGGGGGGGGGGGGGGTTCAACGAAGAAGTACACTATAAATGCACTTGTCCTTTAAATCAGTATTCCATGGAACTACAGCAGCACAACAGCGATTTGTATGCGTGCACAACTCTTGGACAGAAAATAAAATTAGCTAATGGCATTTCTTGAATTTTTTAAGCTCTTTTAATATTTGTTTGTTTAAACAGCCCACCGTTGGGTGTCGGATTTAGTCTAGGTAGCATTAGCAGTTGCTGTTAAACGACACAGCTGTGTTTGTACAGAGCCGTACCTGATTCCAGACTCCTAGAGTGTGAGCAGTGGTAAGCGAACTGTTTCCTTGCTATTCACTCACTCTGTCAGATCGAAACACAGCTCAATAGCATTAAACTAGCTTCCATTTGAAAGATTTGTCTTACAAAACCCAGAAAACTGCTCTGAACATGCATACATTGATTTTGTTGATGGAATCTCCGGGGCTTTGATGAAAAACCAGGTGAAGAAGGTTTACTTCTGTAGTACCTAAAAAAAAAAAGAACAGAGTTTAAGGAATTCCTTTTTGTTATCTCTGGCTAGTATTTGGTAAACACCAAAATTATTCCAATGCAAAGCAATGCCTGGTCACTGATAAAGCAGGTAAGACCGATTTGGATATATTTATTATGAAACAGATGACCTCCATTATAACAGCTGTGTAGATGTGGTCTTCATAAAATAGAATATAAGGTTCAGCGTATGCATTTTTTGGTTAATATAAGAACCCTGGTTTTTGTACTGGGCAGCCTACAAGGCTATGATCCCTATGGTTATATGAACGTTCTCTTTCCTGAAATGTCCAGTTTAAGCAAAGGAAGACCTGACGAATAGAACAATCCTGTGATCACCTATGGAATCACAGGATTGGGCTCTTCATATTGGGATGTGGGGATCCCATCATTAGAGCCTTGAAGCTTTCTACTTCATAATGCTTTTAAACATTTTAAATCTGGATAGTCAATAGTTACAGTAAAACATGTTAAACTGCTAATAAGGGAGGCAGCTAAAGTTTTTGATGATTGGCAATATGTCTAAAGTCAAGTCATGTCAAGCCAAAACCCAACCAAGGCAAACTAGGTTATCCCCACATGGTGGTTCATCACTAACCCCTAAACGACTCAATTTGGTTTAGAACCCATAATTCAAGAAATACTGCAGCCACTATGCTGTGTGCTAAATTAATTAAGAATTGTTCAAGGTTATTACAACCTTAAGATAACAATATTAGTCATTATGACTCAATATACATATACTGAATTTTTTCTTGTTCACAGAAATTTTATTGTCAAAATTCAATATCCTTCTATTTCTCTTAATGCAGAGTGATAAAAAAAAAGTATAAAAACGACTATAAAATAATTAAGTGACCAAAACAATGACTAAACATCACTTGGGCTTAGTTGGTTTCCATTATAATGTTGCATTTACTACTCAATAAATACACAAGAATATATTGCTAATGACATCCTGCTATTTCCTAAGCTCGTTCTATATCGGAGATGCTTTAATGTTGTAGTCATTTCATAACCTTATTATCATAAAACTTTTGTAACAACACACAAAGAGAGATCATAATTAACGTTGTTGGGTCTGTCCAGAATGAAAACTGTCTACGCCTTTTTGATGTGCTAAAGAAGTGTTAAATCAAAGTAATTTCTTTTCTTGCACCTTAGGAATCAATTCTGCTTAAGTCAGTTGTTACTAATTCCAAGGGCCTTAACCATAGTACATACATTTATCTGCATATCACAGAGGACTGTGAAAGTCGTTCCATGCCACCTGCCATCACCTAATTAGTATAATCATCTAATTTCAACTTGGAAATAATGGCATCACACATCTTTTGTAATTGCAACATTCTTAATATATTCCAAGTGATGCTGCTCTTGATGACTGGGATTTTGAAGGGGGGGGGGGGGGGGTTGCTGCTTGCTGAGCCTTTGGGCAACATGGTGCCTGGATAAAGCGTAATTTTAAGATAAACCCTCAGGAAATGCAACTTTTCTTCTCTGTAAAGTGGTCTGTAGCACATAAACGACTTCAGATTATTTATAATAGAAGCATTCTACGAAATAAAGATCCTACAGAGTTTTATCATAGGACTTTAATCATTTATTTATTTAATGAAGGACTGTAGGATAGACATTAGCAGCCATTTCTGTATTAGCCAAGTGAGCTTCCTCTTTATGTGCTTCTTTACATCATGAGCCTCATCTTCTGACAGTGTATGTGGATGAACAGAGAATATCATGCAGCTCAGTCCAGCAGTTGGCTATGCATAGAGATATCCTTAAAGATACCCATACACGTTGCGATTTTTCGTGCACTTTTAGCCCTTCCGACCGATCCGGTCAGTCGGGTAGGTCGATCGTTCGAGATTCCTAACATGCAAATGTATTTCGACCGATGCTGTTTTTAGAAAAATCTGCCGAAAAGTCGGTCGGGTCCCGAATGAGGATGCCTGTAATTTTCGGTTGGTCGGCCACTTTTAAAAGATTCCCAATCCAACCAGCTGATCGGTCGGTCACGCTGTGACTAATCGGGGGCCGAAAAATCGGGCATCCGACCAACTTTTAAAAATAGCACTAAAGCAAAAATCGGGCGTCGAAATCGAATATCGCATTGGTCCCCGAAAAATCGCAACGTGTATGGGTACCTTCAGCATTGAACACTTGATATTCATGTTAAAAAAGTTTGTTTACTTCAATGGGCCTAACTGGATAAGCTTTAAGAAGCAAAGGAGAAAAACTAAAATATTGACCAGCTCAGTACACTTATTGGCATTTAGTGGGCTTGGCATTGGAGCACAGCAGCCTGATTGCTGTATGTAGGTGACTGTTTACTTTATTGTCTCTGCTAAGGGGAATTCAGAACATTTAAATATGCCTAATATGGATGTATGAGTAAAGCCTAAAGAATTTACAGGCTTGATAGTAGGCCTACCAAAAAAAGCTGCCAACTCTGTTCATAGAATAACAGTATACTTCAGTTGTTATGGATATATTGTTTGGTTCAGCCTCGGTTTAATAAATTTGATAATATCTGATCAGTGTAATTGTTCGGTGAAATGTTCATTGGCCCCTTCAGTTTGGAAGGGTTAACTTCATTAGGCTGTTTGCATTTTCTTTGCAGAAGCTGCATCATAGCAAATGAATAGGTAATGAATAGGTCAACTTAGGGCAACCTCATTTTACCGACCAGACAGTTCTGTCCAACTATAATAAAAGTGAAATAAGGCTTGAAGGAAAGTGTCAGGTAGATATTAGAGGCGTGGGCAAGGGCCCTCCGGTTGTTCTATAAAAACACACAGAATAAAGAGCACATGTCAAAGTACAAGTCAGATCTTTGTGTCAGGTATGGTATGTGCTGTCCAGGTTTGAAGGCTTCAACACTGTAGGACAAGGTACATTCTTGGGTTGTATGTGTTTGTGTGGTCCTTAAAATAAAACTGCCCATAAAAAGAAAAATTGTAAAGGGTCCTGTCAAAGTCAGTAAGAACCTATAGATCTGGGACTAATCATCAATTAAGATGAGGATGGCATTCTTAAAAAAAAAAAAATTAGCTTGGAAGATTTTGATATTAAAACTGAGATTGCACCGTCCTTTTTACCAATTTCCCTGATCTAAAAATTGCCCTACCCTCCCCTTCACAGGTTTATGCTTACCACTATCCACTGTTTGTTTAAATACAGGGCTGCAGTGGTTACCCCCTGTAAATTACTGTCCCATAAACGTCATTGAGGCCTTGTTTCCATTGATGCGATCGAGCGGCAACCGCGCGGCTGAACGCATGGCTATAGTTGTCACACGTTTTCGCGACGCAATTTTTTTTTATGCGAATGCGGTTGGGACGCGGATGCGTTTCAAAATGCTGCAGCTAGCGGGATCGCATCAATGGAAACAAGCCCTCAGTCTGCCTTGGCACCCTTGTCCCCCCACCTGGGGAACCACTGCCCATTATAAACCTGTGGAAGGGAAGTGCAGTACTCCTTTAAGGTTTTCAGTGCACTGTGAGTGTTTGACTTGATCATTGAAGACTGCAAAGAATATATTTTGATGTATAGTCCCACTCTGGTAATAAGAGGATTAGGAAGCACAACAATGTGCACAATTGTTAACCAAGCTGTAGAGTTTGTCCCCACATTCATATATAATTTACAAATGATATACTAAAACAGGCTTGTATAACAAACAAACTTGCAGCTATAAGATTGAAAACCTTAAGCTGATCTTTTTCAAGTGTAAAGCTAAAAAAACAAAACTATATTTACATCAGAGGAAAACAAGGTACAACACAGAAATATGAGACATTTTCACTTAATAACCAATACGCCCTTTCCACTGCATCTGTTTATTCCACTTAAGCCGTTCTACCCAAACATTTGTTATCCTGTACAGAGAGGAAATCCCACGATATCAAGTTCAAATTCAGTGACTCTAACAACACCCTTTGTGCAAATGGCCAGATCAATGAGAAACCAGCCAGTGCAATGAACCCGTATCAATAAATGTACCTTTACTTTGTCCTGAAAGGATAAGTGTCGCTGTTAAGAGTCCTATGGATCTCTTAATTGAAAGTTAATTTTAAATCAATGAGGGCAGTCTTTTAAATATTGATCATCCTTTACTACTTAAATTGTTATCAGCTACTTTTTTTCTCTTTTTTTTTTTTTGGGTAGCAAATTTGTTTAGATACAATCAATAGCCAGCAATCAGTGCAACACATAGAAAAACTGTCACATTCCCCAAATGCCTGTCAGGCATAGGCTTATCTCCCGGCTCACATGTACTATGGTGTGTAGAAACCTGTGTCGGGTCTGTGAACATGCATAAGAGCTGACTGCATATAGTTCATTCAAATCAAGGATGTCTATTTATTAGTACATTGCATTACTGCGGTTTATAATAGATAAAACAATTTAGGTTAAAACGCACAGACCAACAAATAAATGTGGTCTATCCATTCCAACATAAAATTGAGTATATAGTAATTCAGGAGAGGTATATGAAAGAGACATGCTGAGATCATTATTCATTACTTTATATGCAGCCATCCATCTAACATGTTTTAGCTCTTAATGGAATTAAGCGTCGGGTGCATACGCACAAGTTTATCCAGTTGTGGGTCACCAAGTAATTTTATTTATTTTGCTTCCCGTAGATATCATTTGTCTGCGCGGAGGGGGGAAAAAGGCTCTGCTTTGTTTCTTTTTCAATATGACAAAGAGGGCAGTTGAGTTAAAAGGATACAAATTTCATTTTATGAGAGTCATCATGATTAACCCAATAAAGTAAACTTGGCTACACGTGGCTTTCAACATAGCAGCAGAGAGGCAGCTGTAGCTTGAATTACTTACTGCTTTTTACTGCATTGCCTACAAAGGCAGCAGGGACTGAGGCTGCTGTGTTATTGCTTTTAAACACATGCAAGCAGGCCTTACCCTTTCATTCCAAGAAACCGGTACTAAGAAAAGATGGAGACCCACTAAGATTCGTCGAGGTTGATCTAACAGTTTCAATAAATTGGGTCACTGATCTGCAAGTATGCAGATCGAAAATTTACTTGATTACAAATATACTGATATTGAATGAGAAAGGCAGGAAATCAGCAAAATTCAGTAGGCAAGCCCATGGTAGTAAAAACCACAGAAGGTTCAAAGTTTTTCAAAATAAGGCTAAAATTACATGGACATCACTTGGTGGGCTCCCAATAACCAACACCACAACACTCTATGTGGCATTTGACAACATAGTTTGACCTGTCAACTGCCCCCATTTATGGAGAATGAGTTATTTGTCATAACTCATCATTTTAGCAGTTTCTGGTTTAACACAAGGAGTAGCAAACGGGTGGTTCCTGACAGACCTGTGAATTGAGCCTACGGAAAATTTCCATTCCCATCATGGTCCTGTGGTGGATCTTTGTGTCTGGTCCATCTGCACATCTTCTAAAACACATACTTATCCCTTTAGTTAAGCATCTTACCTTTGCACCCATCATGTCCGCTTGAGTAGGAATCCAGTTGTTCAACCCAATATCTGGTTTCTGTCTATGACTTTTTATCTCTTGTGTGCTATGTCCCATACAATGGGGTGCTTTCCCAAATACCTTTTTGTATACTTAAAAGCCTCTTTTAAATAATTTGAGCCAATAGCGTAGTATTAAGAAAATAGCTAAAATCAGTGACTATGAAATCTGTAGGTACCCACAAGGTAAGTAACAATTCTTTCACTATTTTCTCTGCACAGGTTTACTTCATTGATGACCAACCAAATTTGCTAGTTCCAGATCAGTAGAAGTCTAGTGACTTCTTGCTTGACTTCAAAGTCTCCTGCCACAACAGCTCTTTCACTGCTGCTGTTATGGGGTCAGAGGACACGGCATATGGCTGCCGAGGTCACCCCCAGCTCTGTTTATGTCTGCAGTGCTCATCTGCTCTGTGTTGTTAATGCAGAAAAAGATTTGGTGTCCACATAAAATGCTAATTTTTTTTCCATATACAATGTTGATGACTTAAGATAATTTTCTTGCATTACATTTAGTTTATCAGAATATAGGTAAATTATATGTTAGAAATATGAATAATGTTGGTTACTGCACTTTGTCTTTTATTATTAAACACATTAAAATAATGTGCAGCATTCCGCAGAAAAAAGAATGTTTTATTGGCTGGAAAGTGTTCGCGTCCAGCTTTGTGTGCCATCCTGTTAGAGCGAATAGTGAAAAGCTGCAGTTATGTTGACAGACATCTGACCAAGTCTAAATATATCGCTGTAATTATGTTTCTTTTTTAAATGGCCATTCAACATTAAATCCTGTAATTAGGGATGTTTATGACATTTGATCATCCTTGGCTTAAAATAATAAACAAAATGAATGTCCCTATTTCAGAATATCTTCCAAGCGAGCATACAGAGCTCTAACCACAAAACCAAGCAATTTGCACTTTTTTTTTTACTGCTATTAAAACAAACTCTTTGTGCTGTCCTACAAATCCGCTCTTCTTTAATCCTGCATTATTGTCCTCTTAATGCAGCATCTCTGAGCCCATTGCATTCCATTTTCTGTGTTAGGAAAGCTATATCAAAAGAGAAGATTAAATAGAAAATAGCTGGGTGTCATTAGTTCATATGCATACGGGTGCAGCATGCAAAGACACCGCGGCTAGGCCAGGTCCTGTGATGTGACTGATAGATCTTATTTGGCTGATAGAGTTGACCAAGGAAACAGAGCTACAGCTGGTTACTTCATTAGGTTCTCTCATTGATTGAACCCTGCTGAAGTGATGCAGCAGGCTCCTCTGATAACTGCTGGTAATAGTACAAAATGAATTCTTATCACAGAGATTGGAAAGGCCATTAACCCTGGCCTCCAGTGCTTTTGAGAGGTCATAGACAGGAAGCCAAGCGGTGACTGAGAAAACAGTTTTCTCCCTAACTACGGGGTCACATTGCTTTATATGCAATTCATCCTTTTTTATCCCTATTAATAATCAGTTGCTACACATATTTGCAATTATGGAGACAGTAAATAAATTACATCTAGACCAAAGATGGCTTCCAGAAACATTTCTAGCTTTCTCTAAGTATTCATTCATTTAAATAAGACTTCTCAGCATTAATTTGTGTACTAGGACGCACATTCAGGTAAATAGACTACCCTTCTGGTAAAACAGAACCCTAAAACTCTGTAAATGTAAAAAATGTGATACATTTTTATGTAAGCATAGTAGACATATCACACTTCTCAGATATTACCTGTGGACATTCTTAATGATTCCCTCATAATGCAGAGTTCAATTGACCACAAGCAAGCTGGCTAATCCCATATGTGACAGCTGTGGACTTTCCCACATTTGTCATGTCTGCTTCACAGAAGGAAATGTGTGGAGTGGAAAACGGTCTTGACAGTGTATGCTTCTCCAGGGCATTGGCTCAATGCTCTATCCTGTTGGAAAAAGCTGGAAATAAAGCTATGTCTTCCTACGAATACCGCTACTCAAAAGTCTTCTACAACACATGCTTCCTTTAGGGCCATCCTCGTCCAAACCTCATGGCCTTGGCTGCAAGGAAGGGATGCAGGCCTGAAAAGAACAGAGAGCCCTATTTAGTATGACATAAAGAAAAGTGATGTAGCCCCTGGGAACCCATCCAGAATCAGACTTTATTATCCTAGCATGAATGGCCCAGTGCTAATATTTGATTTCTTGCTTTATCTCATGTACAGTTAGCAGCTAATACATTGTTTTATGATGCTAAGATTTTATAGAGTTAAATAGGAGCTAGAAATAAAGCCAGAAGCATAATATCAATTCAGGATTGAATAAACTTGTATGCTAAAATCTGCTATAATCTGTAAGATGTTACTTTCTTTTCATTCTGCAACTTTCAGTAACACATTACCTGCTGCCTAAGAGTTCTTATGTAGGTATTTCCTGCTTTAAGGTGACACCCTTTTAACCATAGTGTCCCTATGTTGTCCCTTTTGACAATTCTCATTCAAACCATTCTTTTTTACGTGACACCGCTATATTTTGAATTTCCCATAACTTTTTGTATAAACAACAGTGGTCAACTGGACAAATAGAACAAGGACTCTCTCTCCAACATCACTAGGGACAGCTATACACGCAAACTTTACCATTCAAATAAAAAGAAAAAGAAAAACTGGTTGGTCTATAGGCACGACAGGCTCTCTTTAAACACACTCTGGAGTACAGTTAAGTCACAATAATGTGAGACCAGCTATGTTGCTGTGTTATACATAACCTTTATATTCTACTATTACATTTATATGAATGGCAGCCAAAGCACAAACAGTTAACCTAGTAAACGACTTCAAAATAACCCCTTTCATAACTGCAGTGTGCTTTTCAGCTGTACAATACCACTTCTTTTTATGTACTTTAACCAATGTTCTTAGGCCTTATTTAGCAATATGTTGGTGGCTTCTATACTTGTGATTGTGATTTAATTGCAGTGTCTGTGGTGGTGTGGTATTCATATGTGAGCCAACCATTCACAAGAAGCAAGTTCATTTGAATGTAAATGGGGTCCTGTGGATGGAAAAAACTACCAGCTCCCCGTCTTGGGGGACCCACCCAGGCATTTGGTTTGGCCTTCTATGCATAAATAATAACAAGAAGGTATGCTGTCATTGCCTTGCATGAAATACCAGAAGTGGTTTGGCCCAGAGCACAGAAATGAGGCTGCTTTGGATAAACTTACATCTCAAAGCCTTATTTTGATTATGATTTTTCTTTTCTTATATTTTCTTGGATTTATTTCCAGATCATAAAGATTTCGGGAACAGATGAATAACAGTGAAAATTAATGTTTAGTAACCCTTTAAATATGTTTAATTGGCTTTTTTCCATTATTTGAAATTAGAGAAAAATATAATATGTACCGTATATGCCGGCGTATAAGACGACTGGGCGTATAAGACGACCCCCCAACTTTTACAGTTAAAATATAGAGTTTGTTATATACTCGCCGTATAAGACTACCCGGGGTGTAAGTAGTAGTAGGTGAGAATTACTGACCCTGAAAGTTTCATCATTATACTACAAATGGTTTTTCTGCTATGAATGTAAAAAGGTTAAAACAGCTACAGCCTGTGTTCTCCGTAATCATTGCATAGCATCATGTATCCATGGCAACACTGCCCTGTTCTTCCCTTGCTCTGCTCTGATACAATGTATCATTAGTCAGCGTGGCAGATTCAGGCAGCACGGAATCGTACAGACAGTAACGGCTTCCAGCGATGGTCCCCTGCACCCCCCAGCCTGCAGCACCCGGCGTATAAGACGACTCCCGACTTTGGGGAGGATTTTAAAGTACTGAAAAGTCGTCTTATACGCCGGCATATACGGTATGTACTATGTAGGTAAGATTTAAATGGTTCCAAGAACTGAACAAATTTTGAGCTGAAAAGGGGGTCACAGGAAGAGATGTGCACATGAACAGCATCCACACTTAATAAAATGGGCAAATCACTTCTGAACATAACAAATAGCAGGGGTGCCCACACTTTTTGGCTTGAGAGCTTGGAAGCTATTTATTCCGTTAATACTTAAAAGCCTTGTGCTAGTTGTGTTCATAAAGATGAGCAAGAAGACGTCTCTATGATCTTAATCCCAGTGCCTACGCAATTGGCTTGTAAAACCTAATCGAAGATATAGGCATCCCTTACATATATACATGGTAATTTCCTTAAGGGAGTGATCCATTAGGTTCTGAAATAGACCTGAAGCTGCCATTGCCACTCAGTTCCCAGTTGTCTGGGGGTTATGATAATCCACTGGTTTTATATTTAAAGCCCAACAAAAGTAACTAAAATTCTTATACATATGAATGGACATTGTAGTTGACGTTTTAATCTACATTTTGGAGGGTGTCTAAGTAGACACCAAATGAGGACCACTGCATGTAATAATTCAAACTTGCCTGCTCATCTAAAGGGGTGTACTATATTAGTACAGACCACTGGAGAGAAGAATTGATTCATTTTAAATAATCCCATTAAGAAATCAGTTACATATTCCAACATGTGAGCATACAAAAGTCATTCTACACGTAGTCTTTAAGGTTGTTATATACTCTCTATTGTCAGTGCATTCTCTGCATTCTCTATAACATAACATTTCAGCAAGTTATTGCTGAAGGAACCCAACTGTTTAATGATTTCTACAATATTTGCACAATAATCTCCAAGGAGCCCAAGTGTGATGCTGGGATGTCGGCACTTAAGCCATGTTTTCACTGTTCACAAGACACTTCTTATTTTCTGAGAAGGGATTGGCAGCTGATCCGTAAATGGCCGTCACTTTACAAGTATAAAACGTTTGTCGCTGTGTTCCAGGAAGGACACGGTTACTGACAATTGCATAAAGTGCCGGAAGTCAAAAAGCCTAAAATGTTGCTTACATTTCGAATTATCGTGTTGGGATATTACATTTCTGCAGTGGTAAAAACAGTTACCTAATATGTTTACATGAATAAAAGAGGAAACACGGCAAGAAATGTAACATTGTATCGGGCAATGCCGTCATTTTAGGAAGGCAGGTAATTAAATGACATTGAGGTATGAAATGAACATTTTAAAGAAGAATGCTTCATAGGGCAGTTCCTAAAACAGTAAATAAAAACAAAAATGTGGCAAATTAAAGATAAAAGAACAACAGCTTTTGCTGCTAAACTTAGACCTAATCCAGAGCTCAACTCCATCATACTATGTTTTTATTTATTTTTTTGCTACAATCCACACCTTTGCATTCAGGTCTTGTTCATGTAACAAGAGAAACTGCACATTTCACCTACCCAAATGTGTCTCCATGTACTTCCACGTACAGCCCTCCTTTTATAGAGACTACAAGAGATACCAAGTCTTATCTAGGTATTGCTTTTTAGAATACATTCAAAAGTGGATAATATTCAGAGTTCCATTAGGGTTTGCTGTTATTTTAGCCTAGTGTCCAGCTTTAAACAATAATAATATTTTTGAAAAATCATTTTTTCAAATTAAAATCATGTGTTTGCTTATCTCATTTATCAAGAATGTATGTGTCTGCTCCAGATGTTTAGCCAGAGAAGTGGCTTGAGCTATCTGTGTACTGTACAGCACCTGAGGTAAAACTCCTGTGTAAAGCTTTTGAACTCGTAATTAATTGTCTTTTGTATCTGGCTCTTTTTTTTTTTTTTTTTTTTTTCAAGAGCTGAAGTCATCTTAAATATGCTGCCAACGCGGGTTACCATCATAAAAAAACGCCATTACAAGTAGGCCAAAGCCTGAAGCTGCAGTATAAAATGGGCCAAAACATAAACGTCAACTGCAGCACCTTCTAAATGAAAGAATTTAAAGTTATTTCCACTCATTAAGATGTATTCAGAGTGGATTAAAAATAAGTCATTAATGCACATTCCAAAGCCTGAATCCTAGTTTCATAATATTAATATTTCCTATTGATTTGTTAATCCATGTTGATGCTTACTAATATGTACGGCTTGGAAATGCAATGGATTGTAAACAGCTTAAAGAAAAAGGTCACGAAACCGCAACACAATACGAATTCACACTTTGAATTGAATATTATTCAGGTACCGTGTACGTTTTTATAGCAAATCATGTATGATAATGTGTAAATATTGAGAAAGATGAAAATGATTGGATATTATTTATAAACTTTTTGATATTAATGAGGCTTATAAATGTGCTGCAGCTTTACTGTCCAATCAACAGGAGGGGGCTTGTCCTCAACAAAGCTGTGCTAATTTTCGGTAGAGGTCAAGACTTTGGCCTTGTTCTCTGGTAGTGGTGTGCGGTTTAAAATATTAGCTGAACAGACATACAACTCCTTTGGCAAGTGAAACTGTCCCCATATATATATTCTTACATTGTGTGTTAAGCCAACAGAGTTCACATTCAGTAATCTTTGCAGCTCATATCAAGGTTGAGATTCATACAATACCGTGATTTATCTACTCTTTTAAAAAGTACTCCTTTAGAGTACTTTCTCAGTTCTCCATTTCATCCCTCTTCCCATTGCAGGAGGTCTGTGCAATGGTAGGGAACACAAGCACAAGTGTATTTTCCTAGTATTAACAACACATATGTCAGAAGCATTGCTGTGTTTAGACTTGATTTGATGGGATGTATTGCCTGTATCTCACGTAGCTATGAAACAAACGATTGTAGCTGGCAAGCTTCAAACATTTGAATTGCTCATCTATTGATTCTTCGTTTTATTAGATTTTTCTGGTTTGGTAACAATAACTTGAGCTGTAGGTTTTGCTTCCATAAAGATTTCTGGGGTATAAACACATTAGAGTCACACAGCACCTAGATAATGTGTATTTCTGTCTGAGGTTTCAGCGGTATAAAATGTGTGATCGCTTTTCTTGTGTATTATTCTGTCACATTCCATGCAGACTCCAACATACACATCTTCTAAAACCTCCTACGTGCGTTTACTGACACCCTTGCATTGTCAGGATGCTGTCACTATGGTTCAGCAATAGGAGGAGAATCTGCTTAAAATGGTCCAATCAGAAGGCAGATGTGTTTCCTTGTCCATCACTGACATATAGGCGTCTCACATTTTTTTCAATTAAAGGGCAGACTGTATCTTTTTGTAAGGTTTCCTTAAATGTCATCTGCAATACAACGCCTAACACATCACATACCTGCTCCATAGGGTATTCTTATAACAAATTCTTTTAGTTTATAATCTAAATGTTTACATTCAATGCTAATCCGCTATATCGGCAGCAGATTAACAGCCATTTTCTGGCGTGTAGTGTTTAAGGATGTGTATACCTAGGGGTATATACAAATAGCAATAATGTAGGCTTGTTATGGTTGCTGGCTTAGTGGAGACCAGATATCTAGGTAAATGAAGAACACTTATAATGCATTATACAGCAGAATCAGCATAAGGTAAACAGTATTGTTGTAAGTTCTTTAACTCACAATTATACCCTTAAGCCTCAATATCATTGCACAAAAAAAAGGATATCTTGTGAGTGGTCTTCATTTTTAAAGACTTCTTAAATTAGGACCACCACTTAACTGGAAGGTCTACACTTACTGAGTTTGGATTCCTAAACTCCAAATCAGCTACCGTTAGTACCTGAATCCAGAAAAGGAAGATGTATATTTAACTTACTTTAATCCTTTTGTTGAATTCTTGCTAGAAAATTCCCATGCAATGAAACGGAGTTGCCTGATCTTTGCATTAGGATTGTGTCCTAGCAATGCAAAAATGGAGTGGGGTGTGTAACAGATGTCTAGTATTCCATTCAACTTTAGATACATTATGATTTATAGTTTGAATGTGATCAGGCATAGAAGAGATAGACGCATCAGCACAGGAACCTAATGTATCAAAGACACAACTTTAGCCTACCATGGGTGGAACAATTAATTCACAAATTTTCAGAAGTCAGAGTAGAATTCACATCTAAAGGTACCCATACACGTTGTGATTTTTCGGGGACCGATGCGATATTCGATTTCGATGCCCGATTTTTGCTTTAGTGCTATTTTTAAAAGTCGGTCGGATGCCCGATTTTTCGCCCGATTATTCCGCCGATTATTCAACCAATCGGCTGGTTGGATTGGGAATCTTTTAAGAGTGGCCGACCGTCCAAAAATTACAGGCATCCTCATTCGGGACCCGACCGACTTTTCGGCAGATTTTTCTAAAAACAGCATCGGTCGGACTACATTTGCATGTTAGGAATCCCGAACGATCGACCTACCCGACCGACCGGATCGGTCGGAAGGGCTAAAATCGCACAAAAAATCGCAACGTGTATGGGTACCTTTACACAATTTAGGTATTGCAAAACAAGGAACAAAACCAATAACAGGAACACTAATCAGTAAAAAAGTTGTATTGTACATTTTAATACAGAGTAGACTTCAGTCAAGTTGAAATGCTGTGAAACACCCCGGACAAAACTGTTTAAAATCCCAGATATATCAATAAAACATTTTATAAGCAAAATAGTTTCCTTTTTTTTTTAAACCACTGAACGAAGAGCTTGGTGCCAGAATATCTGTCATAGAGCACAGATTCCCAATTTTGATCCAGCTGATACTGTGAGCATTTAAATAAACATATACAATATTAATTTATGTGAATTGTAGTTTATAGGTGAAGATCTGGCAATCATTTATAAAGAACCAAGGCGAATGTGAAGGGCTCTTCTGCAAACACATCACATACATAACACGTAAGCATGCGTTTGTTGCAAAGCAATCATTTCTTAGGCTAAAATAAAAAGGAATTGTCCAGGCACCCTCGCAATTAAATCTTGTTCTATTTACCTCCTGGGACATAGGTGTAGTATATTTCAGCAGGCATATTGGGATTGCACAGCATCAAAGATTTATACACTGAAATACACATCCCTATAATGAAACCTGTATATTACGAGAGAGTCTGTGAGCCAGATAGAGGTAGCATTTAATATGATGGAGGGGGGTGGAGGCTTGATTGCCGTTGGAGGGGCTTTGTCTGCATTGTCTTTGAAATGTAATGTGTCACTCTGACCCAGCTGTATACTGCAGAGTATTGCATCATTTTTCATGTCAAATGTCTGTCATGGCTGATTTTTCCCTATCATCCTGTGAGCAGCCAGAGGACTTTAGGCAGAAAATAATAGTCAACGCACATAGCTTATTACAAATATCACAGAGCGCCGGATGTAGAAGGCACGCTACAAATATTGCAGGCTGCCGTTATTACACGCAATTAGGACATTTCTAGAATACGTTTCTGAATGACAGAAGCAATATGTGATATCAACACAATATAAACAAAATAACCAGCCTAGCCTTTACACCTCACTTTTCCTGTATAACAAGACCGAGGGACCCCCATTCCCTATTAAACAGATTGCTCGTTTTGCATAGGAAAATTCCCTAAGCTTTTGACACATGACACAATATTTTCTAAACTATCGCCTGCTTCCTGTAAATATTTCATGTGGCAATGTACAATAGGCCTGATAATATAATCATAAAAGAAGCCGGAATTATATTTCACAGCATTTACATTGAGGGGCAATATTTCCCTGAGGGCACTAAAAGGGATTTGAAGAACAGCAGTGCCTAAATTTCAGACGGTATTATTTTTAATTTGAAGCAGAGGAAAACACAGGCACACGTCTATTAGTACCGTATGAGGGAAAAAATAAATCTCTGTATAAATAGATTTATTTGACACAGTAAATGAAATTCTTAATATTGTGTCCCAGTGTAGATGTTTGTATGTATGTATATGTATGTACTATACATCTAATACATAAATGAGAGTAGATTTCTGTGACCTGCCAACCCAAAGAAAGTTATTACATTTGTACCATTCATATGTACTTTCTATAGAAATTGTATTGTACATATATTGCAAAACAGGTGTGTATTTCTTTTTTTTTTTTTAACATATATCCATCATGGATCTGATCTACGTCTTCTGCTACACATAATAGTCTGACTATCAGATACCTGAACCTGATTCAAGGTCTGAAGAAAAGCTGTGCACCCATACATGCCCATATTTAACCTCCTGGGCGTTATGCCCGAACCTAGTACGATCACAGTTTGTTTTTAAAACAAACTGTGCCCATGCTGGGATCAGGCATACTCGCCCGTGCTCTATGAGCCCAAAACGCTGCAGGCTTGTTGATCCCTTCTGGCGCCATAGGCCTCCATGTTAATGGAGGGGGTGCCACTTTTTCCAGCCCACAATGCTGGTGTCTTGATGATACCGGCAATATGTGTAATGGGGAGGGTGGGGCCAGGGAGGTTAACCTGTGGGTTGAGAGGAGGCTCCTAAGACCCCTATAAGATCCCCGCAAGCATAACACTGCAAGCATGATTCACCTTCTTGCTTCTTTATGACACTCACAAAAAAAATATACGTATAAATTCCATTCATTAACTATTGAGCTAGCAATCATCAGTGTCCACTAACCAGGTACTGAGCACATCTACATCCTACATCCTACAGCACCCCCAACTGCATTTAATTTAATAGATAGATGGCTACTATCTTTCCAAAATATATTGAATGCATATACGTCAAACCCTTATTTTTTTATAACAAATCTAATTGTATATGCAAAATGATCTTTTTAGTTTGCAAATACATATTTAACTCTACTTATGTACACAATTAATATCATTTGACAGGACAACGAGGCTTCAGCTCGTATATATGTATAATTACTTTCAGGTTGCCATAATTAATGGCACAAATTTATCACCTACTCCATATCACGCCAGCAGATCTCCACACATAAAGCGCATACAATATCAAGATGTAGCCTAATTGCTACTATAGGTTTTCTTTTCTCTTTTGTTAGAAGAAAAGAATGGAGACAATTATACTGGTCTCTGTTAACTCACTAAGACATTGTGTGTCTCTTAGCATAAGCAAGACAATTGTGTCTTAAGTGATCCAGCAGCCATTTTGTTTAACTTTAAAAGAGTAATTGTGCAATCCGAGGCATTGTCATCACAACGATGCAACCGAGAAAATGGATAAAAGAAGAATAATAAAGCTTCCATTAACATAATAGAATGTGCGAGGTTGTGTGCATTGCCACATAGCATACAGTGACTAATTCATTTTTTAAAAAGACTAGGGCGTATTTTAACATTTACTACAGGTGTATTTCCTTGAGCGTTTGTATTAAGTTACAGTGATTGATTCACATTTAGTGAATGTTTGGTGAATACCACATTTATTGTTTTATAAATATAACCCTTGGTTTGTATTTCGGGATATACATTGTATGCTTATGATCAAAAACAGGTGCAATGTGCTGTCCTGGTGTATTTTAGGTTTAGTGCCGCTAGGATGGGGGTATTCTACAATGAAAGGGCAGAAAAAGCACATTTTCTAAACCTAACATGAATAATTCAGCTGCCTTAGGTTCTTCTGCAATGCTTTCCAGAAAACCAGAAGGAGGGGCTGACCAAGGAGCAGGCTTTCACAACACATTCAATAACCCTTTATCAGTGCTAAACCTTCAATACATTTAAACACAAAATCTATACATTCAATGAGACTAACTGCCAAACCAATAGAAATAATGACTGAACAGGATGCGTGGAACAATGGGAAGGCCGAAAGCCAAAACTACAAGTAAGATAAGGGGTTTGTAAAAACGCAGGAAGTTTCATAAATATTACGGGCCGTAGGAAGTGGTGATTTTAGGGGGAAAGAAAGGAGAATTTTCCTCATAAAAGCATAACTATACATACAAAAAACAGATGCACTGTAATAAAAAAAATGTAGAATCCATCATTGTTAAGCAAACAGAACAAAACTTGAGGAAATTAAAATGAGCAAGAGGACAGTAAAATCGGAATGAATTACAAAGCGTGCGCATTACAAATTGCTGTGTTTGGAGCCATATGTCATTTTTTTTTCTTTCCCTCTGATATAGCGAATATGCATTTTCATAATTTGCTGCCTTTGACCATGTAATTTCAATGACAAAGAGAGATGTTCTTGACAATAGAAAGAGCCAAAGCCTAATTGTCCCAGGAGCTGCTCAGAAGATCACAAACATCTATACATCTTCATAGATCACTTCTAGGCCAGATGGGTTCCTTTGCAGCAATGTATGTCACACTTCACAATTAACCTAGAGCATCATCCATTTTATTCCACACTGCTGTGTTCTTTATGGGCCTTTATTGTTTCTTTGCTTTTTGTCATGATGGAGAGGACGTTTGTCAAGCACCGGGTCATTTTTAGGACTGACAGAAAAAATAAAATAAACAACAAATGAAAAAATATATAATTTAATTCAGACTGGTGGAGTAATATTAATGGTGGAGAATACATGGGGGCTGATATGATTTGTGGTTAAACCATCAAAACAAATAAGATTATACATTGTATGGTTAAATTTTAGATTTATTAGGTATATATCTGAGGCTCAGGAAAAGTAACCCAAATGGTCTTCAAGTAACAAAGCACTGTTTATTTGTTCCTAAACCAGGGTACCTTGTCTTTTGTAGCTCATGAATTCCGGTTCTCATGACAATGCTCTATTGAAGTTTCCACAATATTGTCCTTGTACAGGATGATCTTTTGATCAATGTGACAAACTGCTGATCGCTTCTTATTATAGTCACCCAGTATATGAAGGATGGGCAATTAACAATAAATATTCTAGAGCAACAAAAACATGTAACAGGAAAATCTCACAGGATTCATTCAAAGGTGAAATCCTCTGCCGAATGTAGGAAAGTTGCAGAATCAATGCTTTCACCTCACTAGCCCCCAGCCAAAAAGATCTAAAGTTTGTCTGGAAAACCACAAGACAAAAATGAGTTTGAGTGTTAAGGAATTTATTTCTGCCTTGTTTTATACCATATCATGATCATGATGGTGGCCATACACAGCTCGATTCCCTGGCGATCGTTGTGCAGTCGATTGGAACATGGTGACGCTAGAATCAGCAAACGATCGCACAGGGAATTGATGCGCACCACCTTGAGGAATTGATCCCTAGCCAATACTTTGGATGGGCCAAAAAATTCTCGATTCCAGAATGATCGATCACCACAAATACACATTTCAAACTTTTGTTTGGGAATCAAGCGCAAAATCGACCCTTTACGTTGGTGGGAATATCAGCCTAGGTAATAATGGTTTAAAATGCAAAACTACTACTCATTAAACAAATGAAGCCTTGAGCTACTGTCTAGCGACTGTATGGCCAATAGTGTTAGCCATTGAGTGATCTGGCAACTTGCTCAACATCCACTCTCTTCTAAGGGGGTGCACACACCAGTGGGCCCCTTGCTTATCCTCACCCTGCTCCTCTTCATAGAACAGAACAAACAATGTTGGTGCAGCACTCGTTCTTTGTTGGCCGCTTAAATTGATCACAGGTGTTTGTTTCCAGAGCCAAAATTTTATGTACAGTTTTTAGAATTTTTGAAGTCATCTGTCTATGCTGGCTGATGTTGAACCGAACTGTTTAAGTCATAGGGCTGATCACTATATGCATATAGGAATGAAAGGCACCAATGGTAAAACTACACAAATTTCTAGTTGGTCACAAGAAAGCACAACAGTCTTTGTAATCGGCTACTGGATGTATTGCTACAGAAATATGAATCATTTCCAATCGGCCCTTATTTATCCTCCAGGTTTAAGTAGAATAATTTGTAAACATACTTGAATAGAAGGGGTGGTGACCAGAGTGCGAGGAAAAGCTGCGAGCTGCTCTGTTTTTCCATTTGTCTAGCTTTTCTGCCACCAATGATGCCCTTGCTGTTCATCTTGCCCTTAGCCTTTGAAAACCAAGATAGCTCTATGATATACACTACTTCTAAGACTACGACACTATAAAAACATGTTTCCTCTATTTATCTAGGATCGTCGTACATTTGTGTCAGCAGCGAGATTGTATTTCAGTTGCATGACCTTTTTTTGGAATTTATATTTATTTCTCTTATTAATTACACAAATAAAAAGTCGAAGGGCTACAAGTCACAGAGACTGGAAGGAGATTCTATTTGAGTATAGTGGAAAGCGCCTGGAAAAATACTATTACTATGTTTTTATACTAGGTGGCTAAGCTCAACAGAGGCAAACAGTTGATTATCCATCTACATTTAGGTCATAGGCCAAATTGTTTGCTCATAGATATTTTTTGTAGGAAGTTACCTAAGAGGTAATGTTTTTTATTATATAATGTATTTAAATGTAATCTACACGGTACCTAAAACCAACACTTTTTCCATTTTAGTTTTGCCTAGACTAGGAAAGCGTTAAAAGCCTTCTTATTGGAGTAACAGTGACGGGGTATTTAACCATTGCCTTTTCTATCCATAGCTTTTAATATGCCTAAGAAGAACTTAAGCCCCCCATACACCACATACAATTACCATGCAACTTCTGTACAACCAACTTTTCTTCTACCAAAACCATGTAATAGGAGGACCTTTCTACACCTTCCAATCACTATGTATTCTATCAGGGTGGTCACTATACTACATAGTTGTTGGTAGGTCTCATGAAAGTTGTATGGAGGAATCTGAAGGTGTATGGGGGGCTTAAGAGATGGTCAATGCAAGTGTATGCATCAACTGAAACACAGCAATGCTTGTACTTGATTGGCTCAGTTTCAGTTAGCATGTTATTTGCATGCTAATTTCACAATGTGTGTATCCAATTGACCATCTCTACTAAGAATTAGAATGCATAATTTTGCCATGAATTTTATTTGTCATGAATATCATAGATTTGTCAAAGCTTCTTTTTGTTGAGGACTGCATTCTTGTTTTTGTGATCACCTGGTGATACGATAAATATGTTTAATAAAGAAGATATGAGAGTGAGAATGTCAGAATAGAAAATCATATTTGTCCACCCTAGAATGTGCTTGCCTTTATCAAAGCCACATGCACTGTTCGTAATGCTGGATCTTGCCTGGGGGGGGGGGGGGGGGGGGGGGGGGGGGGTTCAACCAGTAGAAGTCTTTAAGTTACTTTATGTTTGCAATTATGATACATGGACAATTATAGATAACTGGGATACTTTACATAAAATGAAACTACCATAGGTCATACTTTAAAGTTAAATAAATGTGATTTTAGACTAATAATAATGTGACCCCCTCTATATCTTTAATAGAATATGCTTATTTAAATTTATAGCAATTAAGTGACCATTTACAGAAAACATCTACATCCTAAACAATATATTTCAATGAATTCCTGACCCAGGGAGCTAGCAATTGAATTTTTGTTCTCCGGAGCACAATGGAATAAAGTGTTTTGCCCTAGGTCGCCAAAAGCTGCCACTGGTCTTGAACCAAGGTCTTCAATTTCAAGGGCCATTGGCTTAACCAAGGCTACACCTCCTTTAAATCATGTTTCCAGTTAATCCTTTCAGTGCTGGGGAAGACTGAGTGATCTCCCCGCTCATCATAATTAAACTGAGCTGTAGAATAGGGGGCCATATCGTTTGTAGTAACCCAGCTTGAAACATAGTGACCCCTGGACAAGCCGCTTTTATCTCTTTGCCACAGGCAGTGACTTATACGAACATAAGCTTAGCAAAATGGAGATTTTTCCATGTAGGCCAAGCTTAGCACCGTGCCAGCAGCAGTCAAGTAAAGAAAAATCTTGCCCAACCATTTTGCTGCCCTAAAGGGTCTGGGGCTAGAATAAAATCTTTTGAGTTTACATTTTTAATTTGAACAGTAATCGGGTTACATTTTATGCTTCAGTATTTTTTTTTTTATTCTTGTAATTAAAAATATACAAAGCCTTTGTGACCCTCTGGAGTCTACCTGTTATAAACAACTCTCACCTTCCAAGCCATAAAACAGGCCTGCAGCACTCGAACATTAGAGCTAATTGCCTTTCTACATCAAAGGGAATAAAAGAGGATAGAGAGAAATCAGGAAGGGAGGAGGGAAGGACCTCAGCTAAAGGGGGCGACTTCACCTTGAAAGGTTATATGTTTGTGGTTTGGTAAAGCTTTATAAAGTTATGGCCTTTAAAAAAAAATGCTGTTTGCGATTAAGTTGATGGGGAAAGTCTATCCCGCAATCTTTCCCTGCTGCTGACACTAAGTCTTTGTTCACATTGAGATTTCTCAAACTGTTGCCAGGGTCACTTTGAGGTCAGACACCACGATGATGTATAGAAGACCATGTCTGGGAATTTCTCTCACACTTAAAACACATACCAGAAAAAAAACCAGGAGAGCACCCTGCAAAACTGTCTGATGAGACCCAGATGATAAGATTTCTTTTTAGTACCATTTTAATTTTTTTTCCTCCTTTCCCTCTTGTTGCATTGCGTCGCTTCCATGGCACGCAATGTTTTATTAATACGTGCCACAATAGTCTTAAAAATGTCATGTTACCCGAAGATAAGGACAGTCAGTAGCTCTTTGACACTCCATTCTCCAGCCTTGGGAAATGGGTCCGTAAATCTAGGAAAGAGAAAAAAAAAAAATTCAAGGAATTAAAAAAAAAAAAAAATGCCACTAGCTGGACCTAGCCCCAGGGCCTGACACTGGATGTGAGTCTCATGTGTGTGCACTTGGCATTAACACAGCCCAATCCCGTCATGATCACAGAGTCACAGCAGACCAAACTGTGCCCCCCTCCACCCTAATAAATACAGCGTCACTTCCAACTGTGATGAAGAAGCGTGCCGTGTTTGATTAGCAATCACCAGCGAAAGAATAAAAGGATAGGAACAGCAAGCAATGTCCCCCCTCTGCCATAATGACAATCTGTGAATACACATATACATAAATTATCTCAAAGCAAAACCTTTCATTTCAGCAGACGTTTGTAAACTAGCGTGCAAGCCTCGTGTGTGGGTGCCGCAATCACTCTTAACAAGCCCCCTCTTTGTACCAGAGACCATCTTCATGGTACAGCACAGCATTGCTTGTGTTTATGATATCACCCCCACCACCACCACAACCACCGCTGTTCATTTTACAGCCCGTGTATTATAATCAGGGATGCTGTTTGCCTTTTTCTTCTCCACTCTTTTGTACTCAGCTGCTGCATATGTTAGACAAGATTTCATTCAGCTGTCAGAACATTATTAATAAAACATGTGGCGTGGAGAGGTCCACTCTATCTGCTTTCAATCACCGTAGCATTTTCACAATGAAAATTTGATGCAGAACGTAATTTAAACTTAATGCACAATGCTTAAAATGTTTGGAGTGGTAGCTCACTTGCCAACTGTCCCTAATTCCCAAAGACAGTACCGCAATTTGTCCCAGGTAATCTGCATACGGCCTTGTTTAGAATAGCAAGTTGCAGATATTTCACTCAACCCACAGCCTGTATATATCCCCACACATATATATATAATAATATATATCTTAGATTGTAAGCTCACCTTCTCAACTTCCTGTGTCATAAGGTCCCCATACACTGGTCCTATTCCCAGCGGATTCCGGGACGATCGATTCTGGGCGCGTGCACGCGAAACGATCATCCCGGAATCGCGTGAAGCCCACCTTGTCCGATTTATCACGTCTGATCGATCGGGGGCCCAGAATCGGATCGGACAGAGAACCAACATGTTGGTCTTTCTGATCCGATTCAGCACACATCAGGGGGAGTTGCCATTTGTGAAGTAAGCGATTGGACAAGGAATCGTCCAGGAATCCGTGGACCAAGGTGGTATGGCGCGATCGGATGGACTTAATTGGCCGATTGATCGGACCTCCGATTCCCGCTGACATCGCCGGAATCGATAGGTGATCGATCGGCCATGGAATCGGACAATGTATGGCTAGCTATACTCTGTACCTGTATCTTAGTTTGTGTTGCCCTTTAACCCTTATTTCACAGATAGCAGTGCGTAATATGTTGGTGCTCTATAAAAGTTAATAATACCATAAATATACATATAGGGTTTTATGTCCATCTCCTATTCTGGCTCCCATCCAGAAAAACAATACCTTTGAGAAGCAGAAGGGTTTGGGTACCCTTAACCCATTGGACATTTGTTTGGAGCCAATTATATGCTGAAATATTGTAAATACTGTTTTATTACTTTTTCAATAAATGTACTTTTAAATAATCAACTCATTATTGGTTGGTAGGTAAAAATTCCAAATTGGTGGTAAAATTCCAATTCCTAAAAATTGGCTACAAATAAGTCCAATGGATTGAGCGTTTCCAAACCTTCTTGCTGCTCAAAGGTTTTGCTTTCCTATGTATGAGAGCCTATAAATAGGAGATGGACATAAAACCCTATATATATTCATGTTATTATTAACTTTTATTGATAGAGCACCAACATATTACACACTGCTATCCATTATATATATATATATATGTATGTGTGTGTGTGTGTGTGTGTGTTATACATGAACATCAAAGCAGCAAATAGGTTTGATGGAATTAGGTATGCTCAAACCATAAAGAGAAGAATGTCTTTTTTTTAGTGATGGTAACCATGTGCAAGCTATGAAAATCGATCTACTGTGACAGATCACCAGAATTTGTCAGGTCTGGATTTGCTCAGTAATGAACCCGGGAACTATATATCTATTTACTGAGAGAACAACACCTTGGGATTTGAGAAGTCCGCCGCCTATATGTAGTAAATGGTTAACGGTGTCATCCTTTTGATGCGTTCAAAAATACATACGCACGTTTCCCTTCTTCTTTGCTTGGGGTTTGGTTTTATATGGCCATTATGGGGTTTTATTTGATGAAACGGAACAGTCCAGGACGCTGCGTATACATTTGCCTCCTAATTTATGTAAGTTTTACCTGAGCTGGGAAAATACGATTTTTATTTTTGTGCAGCAATGAAAACAGCATGAAGTGCAGTTCATTTGCAGGGCCTGGTTATCTGGCATTACTCAGATTGCTAAAAATTCATTAAAATGTGACATCAGCACTGTGAGAGACAAATGATCACAGGATGAAAAGGAACAGTGGGCCTTTCATGGATTAGTGCTACACAGCCCCAGCATACAGGCTAACTGCATAAACAGATTAATCCACCAGCAGCATAGCTAAGATTTACAGAATAATTAAATAGGGTTGAGTTACTGTGAAGATTTTCTATGTAATCTGGCTGGTGTGAACATAGAAGTGAGGTGAGTGAGATGCAGATTTCTTGAGATGATCCTTCATTGTATCAAATAACCTTTGCGATTCCCCTTGTGGTGAAACAATAAGAACACTGTAGCTATTCAATTATTAATTACAGGCAGTGCTAAAAAATAAGGCACCAGAAGATAGCTGTTAGCGATAGCTATTGTTTTTTTCTAAAATCGTACCGCTGGTCCTTTTATATCATTTTTTTGTTCTTTATATCTATGCTTTTTCAACTTATACCCTTCATCTGTATCTTTGCTTGTGCTACAGTTTTTTTGTAGCTGGAAAGTACTGAATTGTCATTATGTTTAATGAGCTTATTCATGTGCAATTGCCTTTATCTTTGTACATGTATCCATTAGCATCTCTATGTGTGTGCCTGTAATGTGTCTGTTTGTATAGTGCAGACGTATGTGCGTGTGCAAGTGTTTTTTTGTTTTATATATATAAATAGATCGATGTTGTATATGTGCATATTTATGTGTATATATAAGAGATCTATATGGTTCATACACTATAGATTGATTGTTGTATATGTGCACATTTATGTATATATAAGAGATCTATATGGTATATATACCATAGATCGCTTGTTGTATATGTGCATATTTATGTACATATAAGAGGTCTATATGGTATATACACCATAGGTCGCTTGTTGTATATGTGCACATTTATGTATATATAAGAGGTCTATATAGTATATATACCATGTATAGATTATATATAAACAGTTTGGACCCGGACATAACAGATTTATGGATACTTGTTGTATTTGTATGTATATAATGGTCTATATGGTGTTAGTACCATGTATACATTATATATACTTATGGGCCAGCACATGCCTACTGATGTAATCATACTTGTTGTATATGTGTAAAAGGTCTAAATGGTATATGTACCATGTATAGATTATTTATACAGTTGGAACTGCACATGATACGGATTTAAGAATCCTTGTTGTATATGATTATGTATATTAAGAAGCTCTATATGGTGTTAGTACCATGTGTACATACATATATATACTTTCATATCCATATGATTGAATTTAATAAGAAGTCTATATGGTATAAGTACCATGTATGGATCAAATATACTGTTTGGACCAATACATGCCTATGGATTTAAGGATACTTGTTGTAAATGAGTATGCACATGTATATATAAAGGTCTAAATTGTATACGTACCATGTTTAGATTATATATACTGTTTGGACTCGTACATGATTACAGATTTAATGGTACTTGTTGTATATGAGTATGCTTATGTATATATAAAGGTCTAAATGGTATAAGCACCATGTTTAGATTATATATACTGTTTGGACCAATACATGCCTACAGATTCAAAGATACTTGTTGTATAGATTGTTTAGAATATATATACTGTTTGGGCCTGCACATGATTACAGATTTAAGGATACTTGTCGTATATGTGTATGCTTATGTATATATAAATGATCTAAATGGTATAAGTACCATATTTAGATTATATATACTGTTTGGACCTGCACATGATTACAGATTTAAAGATACTTGTTGTATAGATTGTTTAGAATATATATACTGTTTGGACCTGCACATGATTACAGATTTAAGGATAAATGTTGTATATGCATATGTTTTTGTATATCTAGGAGCTCTATATGGTATTTGTACCATGCATAGATTATATATACTGTTTAAATCTGGACATGCCTACAGATAGGATACCTGTATCAATATATATAGGAGGTCATAGTGAGACCATTATATAAATATGTATAAATGCATACATACATATATATTATGCCGATATATGTTGATGGTTTTTATACAAATATTTTGTAGTGTGTTTTCTTAAATGGCTTTTGATATAGTCTTTGATCTATAACAAATTTGCTGCTCTAATTGTTAGTAATGTTATTGTCATTGCTACTGTTATGGCATCTAAATGCAGCATTTTGTGTTCTTCTAGAAGAACAAGCAGAGGAAGCGGAGGAAACTCCAAAACTCCCATCTGCAACCCAAGCTGAGGAGAGAGGCACACATGAGAAAGACAGCAGTGAGGGCAAGGCAGTAAAGGATTCAGGTAAGATTTTATGTCCGACCTCCTCCTCCCCTGGATCCTTTTAGATCCCCAGGTCTGCTGGCTCATCCAACACTGTTTGGCTTCTTTTTTTTTTTTTTATTTCTTTACTGATCTTTAATTTCCAACTGTCTGGACATTCCTGCTCCCATTCATTGCTTGTGCATTTTGCATGTGATTCCTATCAGTAGCCTCACATTGACCTATTTTTAATCATAACCATCTGACAGGATAGATGCGGATAAGTTGAGGAATATTACAGGACGACCAGTGAGATTATTTTTTAATCAAATCAGTTTGTGTGCTTGTAATTTTTTAAGCGCCTTTCATTAATCTTAGCTGTACTTGTGATTCCTCTGACGACATATTAATTTTTCATAAGCGTAGGATTAGATACCACTTGATTTTTTTTCTCCTCCTAGCAATCAAATATCTATCCTTGTAGCTGAAAGAATTACATTTTGTATGTTGACTTTTCGTTATTAAAGAGCCAACATGATTCCTAAACTTGAATTGTTGAATTGTTGGCCTAACAATACTTGGAATGGAAATAAATGGAAGAATGGAAAAGAAAGATGAAATACAGGAAACATTTTTATATTATGTATGTATTTCATATATTTTTATTTAGTTTGGTGGTATTGGTTGCACCTGTTATTACACCACCTTGTCATGGGCGTCTCTATGATTGTTACAGAACCTTACAATATGCTTTTGTCAACATCAAAAGAGTTCAAAAGGAAACAAGGAGCCCGACATCCAAACCAGGATATTCCAATTTTTTATCACAGAATTCACTGGTAAACTGGAGGCCATAAATGGAGGGCAGTTTCATTATCTTCTGAATAGGGCTTGATTGGAACATGTAAAAATTCAGCAAGCTGCCTTACTATCCAGTAGAAATTTCCTTCGGTGCCAGGTCTACAATTTTAAGGTTCACATCACCAGCTAGGTTTGCTTTTGAAACTGATGATGTTAACATGTTCGGAAATTAAGTTGCTATTCTGATTTTTGCCATTTGAAGTGAAGACTATATACTTTTTTTGTAGCTAATGCTTAGGAAAAGGGAAAAGCTTTCAGTGCAAATCTAACTAAATAGAAATGTAATTCATTTTTCTGTTCACTTGGCTAACACTAGAAGACAGTTAAGTAAACCCCGTCAGCAGATATTTGGGACAGTTTTAAAATAGCAATTTATTCCTCCCATATCAGCATGAATAGGCAGATGCATTTATGCTCCAAAATCCTCCAAAATTTACAAGGGGCATCTGTTTAGAGAAACCTAAGACAAAATCCAGCTAAAAGAATGTGCAGATGATCCAGACTAAGCAGGAGGAAATATCATTGAAATTGGATTTAGACTGGGGTCAGTTTGATCTCTTGGAGTAGACAAAGCTCCATAATGAAAGCTACTGTCTTTGAAAACAAAACCTCTATGTCATGACATTTACTTATGCACAAACAAACCCAAGGCCCGCATCTGGCGTGGATACCCAGGTTTTTCTTTTCTGTGTTTGATTTGGCAAATATGTGACTTCACCCATGATTTGTATGTATGAGATGGAAATCTATGGTCGCAATGAATATTACATTGGCTATTTTTGCTGCACGCTACACCTAGTTACATTAAGTTGGGTGCATTCAAGCAGAAGAAGTGCTGTGAAAGGTTGAAGCCTATTAGTTGCAGGTAGTCATCTATCTTTGTCTTGTATCCCAATGACAGTAGATTTAAGAAACTGAGACATGAAAACGCATGTTAGGAGAAGACATTTCTGTTTATATTATTTTCAACCAACATACTAAGCCGTGTTTATCTCCTTTAGTTGTAAACATTATAATTTTCTTATATCTTGTCACATTAGCAAACTCTTGTGGAATAACTAACAGTTATTAGTACAGGGGAAACTTCCTTCACACTTTCAAAAACAATCTACTTAGATCAGTTTACAATTAATATTCTTTTCCTAACAAGGATTTTAAGGTGGATTACTAGTTCCATTTAAGGCCATGCCTTGAGTCCCATAACTCTGATTTGTTGGATTCATGTGTTGTAGTAAAACGTCTCATCCTTAATGTAGGGCAAGTTTAAGAATGTTACCTGATTATAACTGAATATAGACTCCCATGGTGGGTCTAATATTATCTGGCTGACAAAAAGAATGACAGAAGTTCTGGTTATAGAAACTAGCAAGCACTATTAGACACTATTGGCTAGTTGAGATTCTACCCCTCTATTCATGATGAGAACACAAAATTTAGGTTGTGCTGGAATTTTACAGCCACAATACAAGTATAGCCCATACAATGTATTATTTTGGTAGTGTTTTACTGTAGTTCTTTAGTCATTGATCAAAAAGTTTGTTCATGAGTATAATAAATGTAAAACTGGGCCTATACCATTTTAAAGCTAATGTAAATGATGATTAGCAATTTATACTACTTATCTGCTATTCTTCTTTCATGAGCACATTGAAGTAGATACCATTGTTAACTCAATGGGAGCGATGAGCTGCCAGTGGTAATTATCTATAATATGACTGGATGTGCTTGAGGTAAGGCACTTGACCTAGAGCGAGTTTCACTGTAGGATGAGCTGGGCACAGTGTTGCATGTCTAATACCTCTCACTTTAGTAGCTGGTAATTTTCACAAAAGAAGATCCATTTAAACAAACTTTTTGTAGTATATTTTCTAGAGTTCTTTTCGTTATCCATAAACATATGTTAAAGGTATTTAATTTATTAATACCAAGAAGATCCCCTCGTTTGTGACTATTAAAGACATGATATATAATATAAGCTATAAAGAGCTGATTAACTATAGTGGGATTTGATCAAAATTTTGGATACTTAGTGTAAAAGTAAGTGTCTTTGTTAGGTTTGTATTGCTGCCTGTTTCCCCCCTGATGAGATTCACCATCTTTATTGCTCCTGGGTACAGAATGTAATAGGAAATGTCAGTGAAACAGGATATAAGGGAGACGTTTTCCAATAGGGACTGATTTGGAACACCTGTCTCAAAAAGGAAACGCCAAGGCCTTCTTTGTTTTTTTTGTTGCTGCATCTCGGAGACTGTAAGGGAAGATAGCCTCCTCTATGGCAAAAAAGGCCTACTTCCAATGCCATCAATATGAATACAAACATCATGCGGCATTGGGTTGATCAGATCCTGCTGCCTCTTACACCCCTTTGAGTATAGGTAGGACTGTGCAAAATTAATAGGTAGTCTAGACACAACCCTAAATACACCTATCTGAGTTTTACGCATGTTGGGCAACACATATTGACAGTGTACAAAACATACATTATATTCACTGGCCCTGGTCACATGAAAATGACAACTGACATAGCTGTGAACAAGGCTTTAGAACTGGTTTTCGAGGAGTACATTTAATGGTCAAACTGTAGTATATAATGCAACAGCTTGAGTGGAAACAAGGTTGTTGTTGTTGTGTCTCTCCAATTACAGCAATTGCAACTGATAAAAAGGAGACATACGTATTAAGCCAGGAACACAGGTCTCGAAAGCGCTGCTGCCCGACATTAAAGGAGCTGGAGACGCAGCACTGCTCCCCGTGGTCCCCATGCAAAGCAATGGACATAGACCATGATTAATGGTCATGTCCGATATCCCTGTTTTCTAGCGGGATAGATGGCCGTGAGCGTGCACGGCGTTTGAAGCGGCCATTGATCTGGCCCATATATATGCCTGTGTTCCCTGCTAGTCATCTCCTTTTACTGCTATGGAAAAAAAAGTGTGTAGAAAGCAGAGAGGGGAGCCAGTGATTCTTTGCTTATTGCCAGAGAATTTTACTTGATTTTACTTGATACAAGGCGTCCCTCTTTCCTGCTTTTACTTAGACCTGCAGATTTACAAAACCTTCTGAGGCCGAATCTATCAGCTTCTATGTTTACATCATATCCAGCCAAGAAAATAGGAGACACAATAACCTCAATGCCAACATGTCAGGCAAGAGAGCAGCACGGCTATTTTGTTTTCAATCTATTAGACAAGTAAGGATTAGCACTCGATTAGTACCAGTGTGTTTATAACACCATGTAAGCTGTTGTGCTGTGTTGCTTACATTATGGGAAGGATCCAAGCTTACTAAGTAAGACTTCAACATATGCAAGTTCAATTTGTTGTTCGCTCATTCAGAATCCCAAAAAAAAGCAGCTAATGCCTCATTTATATTGTCATTTTAATGTAGTGTCACTTTCGATTAATTATAATCCAAATTATATCTCTATGCAGCAAAAGAATTAATATGGAATTCATCCAGATTAATACATTTGCATTGAAAATGCAGCCTGTCTCTGTTATTGCTAAGGGGAGTATATTTTAATAAGATTGTAAACATTAGGGGGAAAGATAGAAATTAACCTTCGTTATTGCAATGGAAATTGGTCTCCCATTTAGGTCTAATTAGAAATGAATATCAATAATTATAAAATAGAATACTGCCTGGATTTGGATCACATGCGATAAGTCAGGAGCCTAATGTCTGTTAACGACGGCGGAATGTTTGCGCTCATAAATAGCAAAACACAATTTGCTTTCAGGGGATTTTATTCCTTTCCCTGGTTCCCTTGCATGTTTTACTAGATGTTGCCTGCTTTTGATTAACAGGAAGCTTTCAACAAAAAAATATTTGTTTTAGTGCCTGAAAATTACTGTTAAGTAAGCGTTTTTCTCCATTTTGAAAAAAACACTGTATATTTTGGAGTTGGGAGTTGAAATGTTTGAACATCGAAATGATGAGTCAGCACTTTAGGTTTTGAATCACCTAAGGTTGACATGGATTCTATAATATTTGTAATCAGTATTTAGTTGTCACCAGTCATCATGGACCAACTTCCAGTGGTCACCCACAGTAGATTGTGACATAGCCTGGCAGATATATCAACTTGTAGATAAAAAGGTCCATTGAGACCTTTAAATGGAGGAAATCTAAAGGTGGCCATACAGGACTCAATGTTTTAATCAATTCAAGCACAATCAATAATCGTGCGCATTCACGGTTATTGATTGTGCTCAAATTGATTGTGACCACCGTTTTCTCGCGGTTGTGGCCACCGTTCTCCCACGATCCTGCTAGAAGAAACTGGCTTGAACAGGGAACCTACATGTTGGTAAACCCTGTTCAATTTCTGTTACTATGGATGGGACCAACGTCATCATGCTGCACTTGAGGGTTCCTCGATTGCACATTCATCGACCCATGTATTGGCAGATTTAGAGTGAAATTTGCTAAATTATCAGTAACATTCGGTTTCTCATCACATGATGATTTGGCTGTGATACAACCGGCTAGTACATTTGAAAATGAGAATGTAAAAAATTGCTATATCCATTAAACTCATTATATCACATGACTTATGCAACATTCCAACTTATTTAAAATATTTCTATACAGAAACTAAGATTGACAACATTTATTTAACCCTGTTTCATGAGCCCCCCACCCCACTGTAAACTTCTACTTGAGGAGAGGAATACAACAGAATGAGATTTGGTCGTTTTCTTCTAAGGAAATACTGGACAGGAAGTCAGCTGCCAGGCTTGGAGTGTCTTCTGATGATCTCCTGAAACTGCATATTTATGTTTGAATGTTATTAGAGTCGGCTTCACAGCCATTTTACAAAAAAAACGTGTTTGCTAAGTTATAGCCATCCTTGTGGTTATCTCTTCTGTTAAAACTAATATGTGCACACACAAACACGAAAGAAAAAAAAGAGCAGTTCAAGGATAAGAGGCAGAGATAATATACGAGGGATGTCAGCGATGTTCATTAAACATTTGTAAATCTACATTAGCATAAGATTATTTATTGGTTTCAGCCAGGTTGCTGCATTAGAGTTTGTATCTGCAGACAGGGCAGGGTTATGCTATCAGATGAACTGTAGGTCAGCAATGTTTAACATTAAATGTTGGCCCTGCCAGATGTCAGGCCTAAAATAACATGCTGCATGAATAAATTCAGACTTAAGCACAACATTCTAAATTTTGCCAAATGACAGCAAGGATTTTCTTAAAGGTATATGGGGAGTATGAGAACACAAAGCCACCACATCCTCCCTTTACATATGCAAAGACTATTCTTTTTAGTGTAGGAAAAAATAAATGATCAGATTAAAGCCAAGATTTTACCGCACAATGAAAATCTTAAATTTTTTTAATATACTGCATATCCTGCCTCATATATTATAATGGCATTTGTATGTATAATAAACCGAACCTCTAATTAGGCAAGTCATTTAAAAAGACATATTTAGGCTTAGGCCCTCCGTACATGCATAGATGTATGGAGATTTTGCGGCCAATTGATTGCCAACTGTGGGCCAAATCGCTAAACCGGCCAGAGAATAGATATGTCCGTTGGATCCCCGTCCAAAATAAGTGCTGGCACGCAAAGGGTGTGCTCTGGTCCTCTAAGTGACCAGCTGCAATGTGATGTCGTCATCACACTGCAATCGGCCACTATCGCTGCATGTATGAGTAGCTTTAGTAAACCTGGGCAAGGAAACTTGTTTCCTGAAACATTTAACCAGATTTTAGAAGACCAACTCTTTCCGCTTTACTGGTAGACATGTTATTTCTTGAATTTTTTGATAAAAAATAGATAAGGCGTTAATATTTCTTTTTTTAATAATCCTGCACTGATTGCAGCTAGAAACACCTCAGTGATCACGACGATGATGTCCTAGATAACTAAACCATCAATAAAGCCAAACTAAGTGGGTAAGAGTAGAGGGGGACAACCTCAAAGCTGAAAATGACATTGTAAACTGATCTTTGTATTTACCATCTCACTCGCTGTATAGCCCCATAGGGTGGCATGTGGTGGTAGGTCTTAGCAAATCACCATAGTGGCTTCATGATGTTAAAATGTATGGATTCCAATGTCAGAGATCATGTCATCTCACATGTAAGTTAGTTTCTATAGCTTATGTGTATTTCAGCTGGCATTTATAAAATGCTTCTGGTTGAATACTGACTGTGGTCTCTTTTATAGACCATAGGTGAAGTCATGTTGCAAAGGGAATTCTGGTACACACCTTTACATAATTTTTTACAATTTGTAGTAAGTGAAAAGAATGGAAGATTCAATTCCGCTTTATAAACTGCACAACTATTCACATTTGTCTGACACGGACTAGGAGCAGTTTACATGCGTTCAATGCATTGAATCAGCTATACCTTCACATGCGACAGGACCCTGAACCAAAAACTGGCATGTTTGCTGTATTTTTGACAAGGTCAAATCTCCAGCTTCTATAATTCCTTCCAATTCATCTTCCCTACCAATAAATGCATGTATACAATCTTTCCTTTAGGCATCCATAAGCTTGACAGCTCCCATTTATAAATTAAAAAACAGGTTACTGTGCAATCAAGGGGACCTTGTCCATTAAGCCGGCTCTCATGTGAAAGGGAGAAAATCAAGTTGTATCTTCATGCACAATCAGATTACCAATGGGCTATATATTTATGTAGGGGGCTGATAGCAATCAATGGCTTAGCAACCGAACATTCCAAGATGCATTTGCACCCGGTTGTCCAGTGATAGTGTCCTCGTCCTGGAAATAATTTAGTTGCAAATTGACTGGAAGATGGTGAAAATTGAAAGTTAAAATTAGAAATACTCATAATAAAACAGAAGGGGGAAAAAAGGTCAGATGATGCCGCATGGTGATGAGATTGGAATAGTTGGTAAATGAGCTTCTGTTTTCGTCGTAAGATGTATGTGACATGCCTGTCCAATGCTCTTGTAATATCCAGCCTAGCAGAAGAGATTATCTGGCAAATTGACGCTGGAAAGAATTTTCTGATGGACAGGAAAATTAGAATCGCGACCCTCTCACTTTGATGTATGCAATGTTGTAGCCACATTATGCTGCAAGCTCCCGCATCCTATTAAGAGCTGTGCGTTTAGGGGATCATATTGAAATTAACTATAGTCAAGCTGCAAAATAGCACAATAAAATGTTTGCAGTCTTAAGAGATCAGATAATCACAGTATAAGCTTTTTACAGCCCTGTAGAATTATAGTACTGAATGCTGAAAGAGAGATAGAGATAAAATTTTATTTCTCTACATAGGTAAGGGTGTTATGAAGGGGATATTTCCCTGTTTGCGAGACAGCTTTGTGGGGCTTTGCTAAAACAACAAAAACTTTAATGTTTCTGCAGCGTTTGACAGTAAAGAAATTTAAATAGCAGATGAGGAAATGCCGAAAAGAAGGAACTTTTTTTTTTCTTTTGAGGGAATCTGGAAATTCCGGCTGAAATGCTGTTATTGATTAATCTTTCAAGGCAACCTAGGGTTATCCAAACAAGAGAGAGGAGTACATTTTTAAACCTGTTTATTGAGTCTACTAACAGTTACTAGACATAAAATGTGACTTCCAATATATCTGAATCAATGAGCTGGAATTCCATGATGCATAAACAAAAACTGCAAATGTTTGCAAGACATATTTTCTAGTATAACTATAGGAGGAGGATGATGACATGCTCCTATTGATAACCCCCAGTATTTTAGGTTAGCTGTGTCAAGGGTGACCAGATGTGTGATGTTATTGATTGATAAACAAGCTCTAGGTAAAGAAACTATTCCCATTCTAGTTTTTAGAGTTGGTTTGTGCATGTGTGCGAGACACTGGTAAGGGAGGACACAGCAACTCTTTATTCAGATCCTTCATTTGACAGACTATAAGGCTAAACAGCAATTTTTATAAGAAACTAAATTCCTGTTCTCTGGCTGGGAAAGATTCTATTGCTATTGTATTTATGGAACAGAAGGGAATTGTGGTCTCCCCATTGAGACACAAAAGCCAAAAATAGAATGAGACTTAATTATTTTGTTGCTTTCAGCCTACTCTACTGCAGATATGTACAATATGCTAAACTTATTTCAACCTTCTCTAGAAATTTTAAATCTATGTATAGTGAGTAACCGCAGACCTATAAAAATGTTATTTTATTGTTCTAGCATGCATTTTTCACCTCAAACTGATCATCTCCATATAATATCACAAAAGACTTACTAACGTAGTCTCAGCCATGCAGGTGTCACAAAACTTCCAGATAGCAAATGCAGTCTCTTTTTATATAACAACCCCAAACACCTTCCTTACAACTTGGTACCAACCAGACCTATATGTTGCCAAACCCCTGACAATAAATGTGTGGCTGCAACCTACTTGTGCTGACTCTTCAACTAGCAAAACTTGTGTTAATGTACAAATAATTGTTATGCATTGCGATCATGTGAATGTTTAATTTATCTCAAATATATTTTAGGTTCTGGAGCTCACACACCGGACAAAGAGCCTTTCCTGAATTCCACCAGTGTAAAGCGGCAATTAATACAAAACAAGGAAGAGGATGGTGCAGCCAAGAGATCAAAAACTGCTGAAGAAAATAGTGTTTGCCAAGAGCAGGTATGGATAAGGCACAATGTAAAATAGTAAACCTGACAGTTTATTGTTTATAAGGCATTTTAACCATTGTTTTTTGTTTTCTTTAATAGTGCTATCAGTGTCCCTACTGCAACTACAGCAGCAAAGACTCCAACCGGATTCAGATGCACATCATCTCCCAGCATTCCGTGCAGCCTGTGATTTCTTGCCCTCTCTGCCAAGATGTTCTCAGCAACAAAATGCATCTGCAGCTGCATTTGACTCATTTGCACAGTGTGTCTCCAGACTGTGTAGAAAAGCTCCTCATGGCAGTGAGTATATGGGGAAAAAATAAAAACCACTTGAAAACTGAAACTGTACCTTTGACTTACCTTAAGCTTCTAAATACAAGGTGTAAATGGTATTTCTAATTTATTAGATGTAATACTTCTACTTAATGCCCTTAGACACTCTAATGCCAAACTGTATGATAAAGTAAATGGTGAAATAGGTCACCTTGGTTTCTTTATACGTTGTTAACCTTGTTTTTGTGCACTTTTCAGATTTCAGTGCCAGAGGTTGGGATGCCAAACAGTATATTGCTGCCACCGGCTCAACATGACAAGATGGAAGCAGAGAAGCCAGCAGCTGCAACCACAGAGTCACCTGGAAAGCCAACAGGTAAGTCCAGAAAGCCAGTGAAAATATAGTTCAAAAATATGAATTTTACAACAGTGAGACTCTCCCACTGTTGCCAATTAGGGGAAAATTTGGTGGGCCAATCAATCACAGCATCTACCCAAGCTCAATTTCGGATAGATTCACCTATCAGTTTGCTTTGTCAGAAAATAATTAATACAACAAAAATATTTCAATTTTAAATTAAACAGAACATAAACAGCTATGCAGCACAATGGTTCTCTATTTCATAGCTTCCATATATATTTATATTAACACATGAATCTGGAGAGAAGAGAGATGAATTATTTTTGCAGACGTCCAGTCTCCAGCCGCCTTCTAACAATATCAGTTGTATCATTTTTCCATATTCTAATGGCTACAGTAACGTGGCTCATAAGAGCTTGTACAGCAGATTCTGCCTTTTAATTTCATTGTATTACATGCTCGTTCTTTGTTGCTGATCACATGAAAAAGAAATCCTACAATGCTTATGCACATAAAACTTTTATGCCCATACAAATGAGAACAAATGCATTAGCTCTAATTTTATTCTCATTTTTTTTTTAAATTAGGTGACAGTCCAACAGAGGAAAAAAACATTCAAGGTGCAGAAGATTTGAAGGTTGGAATTGAAATTAAAACAGAAGAGCAAAACATGCCAAAGGAATCATTAGATACACCTGAATGGAACAAATCCATCAGCAAAGATTCAAAGCACTGCGATTCACTGACTGATCAATTAAGTGAACAGCAGAAGAGGCAGCAGCTTTCTGTTTCTGATCGCCATGTTTATAAGTACCGCTGTACTCACTGTAGTTTGGCTTTTAAGACTATGCAGAAGCTTCAGATACATTCCCAGTATCATGCTATCAGGGCTGCCACTATGTGCAGTCTTTGCCAACGCAGCTTCCGTACATTCCTGGCTTTAAAAAAACATTTGGAAACGGGACACCCTGAGCTAAGTGAGGCCGAAATACAGCATCTTTGTGCATCCTTACCTGTAAACGGGGAGCTATGGGGCGAAAATGAAAATATAGCCCCAGATGAGCAGTCCCTGGAGCAGGACAATGAACGTGATTATGAGATGGACCATGAAGGAAAGGCTAGCCCAGCTGGAAGTGACAGTAGCTCCATTCCAGATGACTTGGGCTCAGAACCAAAGCGGACTTTGCCTTTTAGAAAAGGGCCAAATTTTACTATGGAAAAATTTTTAGATCCATCACGACCATATAAATGTACAGTGTGTAAAGAGTCCTTCACTCAAAAGAACATTCTTTTGGTCCATTATAATTCTGTATCTCATCTGCATAAACTTAAAAAGGTTTTGCAAGAAGCATCAAGTCCAGTTCCTCAAGAGACCAACAGCAGCACTGACAACAAACCATACAAGTGCAGCATTTGCAATGTTGCATACAGCCAAAGCTCTACATTGGAGATTCATATGAGATCCGTTCTTCACCAAACCAAGGCAAGGGCTGCAAAACTAGAACCAAGTAGTAACAATACTAGTGGGAATACCATAGCAGGGAATATTAGCAGCCCAAGCCAAGGCATGCTTGATTCTATGGGTTTGCCAACTGTAAACAACAAAGAACCCCACCTAGATGCCAAAGAAATAAATAAAAAGCAAGCTCCTGAAATTATTCCTACCCAGCCTCCGCATCACCACCCACAGTCACCAGCACAGCTTCAAATGCAACTGCAACATGAACTGCAACAACAAGCTGCATTTTTCCAACCCCAGTTTTTAAACCCAGCATTTCTTCCTCATTTTCCAATGACTCCAGAAGCTCTTGTTCAGTTCCAGCAGCCACAGTTTCTTTTCCCATTTTATATTCCTGGAACTGAGTTTAGCCTCAATCCTGATTTGGGACTACCTGCCTCCGCTGCTTTTGGAATGCCTGGTATGGCGGGATCATTACTCGAAGACTTAAAGCTACAAATTCAAACACAACATCAAGTTGGGCAGACCCAGTTGCAAATGCTACAGCAGCAAGCGCAGCAACAGGCACAGCAGTATCAAATCGCACAGTCGCAACATCAGTCACAAAAGCAACACCATTCTAATCGGATGATGAAACAAGAGCAAAGCAATGTTAACATGATGAGTAGTGAAAGCCAACTAACAAAAGATACATCATGTTACAGAGAACCTGAAGAGGTCAATGAAAAGCATGAAAAACCAAAGCAAGAAGCTGCACACGAAAATGATGCTTCAAAAGACAGCAAAGATGTGAAGAAACAAAGATCATTAGAACCTCTTATTCCACCACCTCGTATTGCTTCTGGTGCAAGAGGAAATGCCGCAAAAGCTCTCTTAGAAAATTTTGGATTTGAATTAATAATTCAGTATAATGAAAACCGGCAGAAAGTGCAAAAGAAAAACAAACTAGGGGAAAATGAAAATAATGAGAAGCTAGAGTGTGGGGCATGCAGTAAGTTATTTTCGAACATTTTAATCCTAAAGAGTCACCAAGAACATGTGCATGGACAGTTTTTACCATACGGGGAATTAGAAAAGTTTGCACGCCAGTATAGAGAGGCATATGATAAGCTTTATCCAATTGCACCACCTTCTTCAGAAACGCCTCCTCCTCCACCACCACCACCTCCTCCTCCACCTTCGGCACCACCTACACCAGCTCCACCTTCACTAACTCCATCTGTACCAGCTGAGAAGATTCCAAGGTCAACTCCAACACCACTGCAAGCTCCTCCGCCAACTCCTCCACCTCCTCCACCACCTCCACCCCCTCCACCACCACCCCCTCCTCCACCTCCACCATCAGCTCCTCCTACAGTGCAGCTTCCAGTCTCCTTGGACCTTCCTCTCTTCCCACCAATTATGATGCAGTCTGTTCAGCATGCGGGGTTACCCCCACAACTTGCACTGCAGCTTTCTCCTATGGATGCTTTGTCTGCAGATCTTACACAGATGTGCCAGCAACAGTTGGGCTTAGATCCAAATTTCCTCCGTCATTCCCAGTTTAAACGCCCACGAACAAGGATAACAGATGATCAGTTAAAGATACTACGTGCCTACTTTGACATAAACAATTCTCCTAATGAGGATCAGATACAAGAGATGGCTGAGAAATCAGGTCTATCCTTGAAAGTTATCAAGCACTGGTTTCGAAACACTTTATTTAAGGAACGTCAAAGAAACAAAGATTCGCCATACAATTTCAATAATCCCCCTATAACAGTTCTTGAGGACATCAGAATTGAGCCACCACTTCCTTCCTTAGATATTCATAGGTCAGACTCTGCTTTTAGCAAAAGATCTTCAAGAACCAGGTTTACAGACTATCAGCTTAGAGTTTTGCAGGACTTTTTTGACACTAACGCATACCCTAAGGATGATGAAATAGAACAATTATCCACTGTTCTCAATTTGGCAACACGAGTTATTGTTGTTTGGTTCCAAAATGCTCGTCAAAAAGCTAGAAAAACGTATGAAAATCAAGCTGAGGCTAAAGACAGTGAAAAGAGGGAGCTAACCAATGAGCGCTACATTCGTACCAGCAACATGCAATATCAGTGTAAGAAATGCAATGTTGTATTCCCTAGAATATTTGACCTGATTACACATCAGAAAAAGCTGTGTTACAAAGATGAAGATGATGATATCCTAGATGAAAGCCAAAATGAAGATTCAATGGATGCTACAGATCAAATCTTGCCAAAGACGCCCAGTCAAGCAGAAATATCAAAAGCCTCAACTATAACAACAGTAAGTTCTGGTTCAGGCTCAAGTACGCCTTTGATTCCATCTCCAAGACCAGAGTTCGGTAAAACTTCACCAAAACCTGATGTGCAAACTGAAAAACCAAAGCAAATTGATGCTATTGCAAGCTCATTAGCCTCTAAATTAATACAATCCAGTTCTGCATCATCTGACACTCAGTCCTCCTCATCAGTATCTGTATCTCAGCAAAGGCACCCTCAGCAAATTGCAAGACCTTCATCTGCATCACAGACCACTCCCGTCCCATCTAGCCCACTACCAATGTCTTTGACTTCATTGTCAAACAGCCTACCTCCTCAGCTGCTACAATACCAATGTGATCAATGTACAGTGGCTTTCCCAACCTTGGAACTCTGGCAGGAGCACCAACACATGCATTTCCTAGCTGCCCAAAATCAGTTTCTTCATTCTCAGTTTTTAGAAAGGCCCATGGACATGCCATATATGATTTTTGACCCAAACAATCCTCTTATGGCAGGACAGTTGCTTGGTAGTTCAATGTCTCACATGCCTCCACAAGCTGGAGGACCACATGGTGCCGCATCTGTGTCTGCTTCTCTAAAAAGGAAGATGGATGACAAAGATGATAATAACTGCAGCGAGAAGGAGGGTGGAAATAGCGGTGAGGATCAACATCGGGATAAACGATTAAGAACCACTATTACCCCCGAGCAACTAGAAATACTTTATGAAAAATATCTGTTGGATTCCAATCCAACACGGAAGATGCTTGATCATATTGCTAGAGAGGTGGGCCTAAAAAAAAGGGTGGTGCAAGTCTGGTTTCAGAATACAAGAGCCAGAGAAAGAAAAGGTCAATTCAGAGCTGTAGGTCCAGCCCAGTCTCATAAAAGATGCCCATTTTGCCGTGCACTATTTAAAGCAAAGTCTGCATTAGAAAGTCATATTAGGTCTCGGCATTGGAATGAGGGAAAACAAGCTGGGTATAGTTTGCCACCAAGCCCTCTTGCTGGTATGGATGATGGTGGTGAAAGCCCACACAAATATATGTTTTTTGATTATCCAACACTTCCAAAGAATGACCAGTTAAGTGAAAATGATATGCCTTCTACTGTTTCTACACCAGTAAGCAAAACTGCCGAGCTATCACCGAAGAATCTTTTAAGCCCATCATCTTTTAGGGTTGAATGCAATGAAGACATGGAACATCTGCCTGCACCCCCTGCAGAAAGGTTTGATCAAAGCAAAAATGACTTTGATGAAACATCATCAATTAACACAGCAATTAGTGATGCTACAACAGGGGACGAAGGAAACAATGATGTAGAAGGCATGACTGTTAGCTCTAAAGATGTTAAAACTCCCAAAGAACCAAAAATTCAAATGAATGATAGTTTGCCAAAAACAGGAACTACTCCCACAATGGATAACTGTGATGAGAGTTTCTTCTTTTCTCTGACTAATACATCACACAATAGCATGGACAGAGAAAGTGACCTTGACCAAAGTATATATATGACTGATGAATATGAGGACAATGCTGACCGTAGTGAAACATCCAGTATTGCAGATCCAGATCCCAGCTCACCAAATTCTTTCGGTAGTAACAGCCTCTTCAAAACCAAAAATAATGACCGACCAGGTCATAAACGCTTCAGAACTCAAATGAGTAATGTTCAACTGAAAGTTCTCAAAGCTTGCTTTTGTGATTATAGGACTCCAACAATGCAGGAATGTGAAATACTGGGCAATGAGATTGGTCTTCCCAAACGTGTTGTCCAAGTCTGGTTTCAAAATGCACGGGCAAAAGAGAAAAAATTCAAAATAAACATAGGGAAGCCATTTATGATTAACCAAACTGGTCCGGATGGAACCAAACTTGAGTGTTCTCTTTGTGGGGTGAAATATTCAGCACGCATATCCATTCGAGATCATATATTTTCAAAGCAACACATTACAAAGGTGAGAGAAACCATAGGAAGCCAGCTTGATCGTGAGAAGGACTACTTAGCCCCGACTACTGTTCGACAACTCATGGCGCAACAGGAACTCGATCGGATCAAGAAAGCTTCAGATGTTTTGGGATTAACTGTTCAGCAGTCAAGTATGATGGAGAGCAGTCCTCTTCATGGCCTCAACCTGTCATCGTACCAAGGGCTACCTGGCCTTCCTCCAGTTCTCCTACCTGGGATGAACAGCCCATCACCATTGCCTGGGTTTACACAGAATACAAACAGTAAGTATGATGACTAATATCGGATGGTTATCTTGATCACAATTAATAATATAATTATTAATATTGTTTAAATTAAAACTATTAGTTGTTTTGAGATTTTTGGGTCAAAATCACATTATTAGGAACAGGGTATTTGTGTGTAGAAGAACAAAGCTTTAAAGAAAACGTGAAAACAAGAAGAGGAGCTGTTTTTTATCTTTTGAAAATGCTGATGTGCTATGCTGATCCAGAGACCTTAATAACTTGTGAGTCATTGCATCAGAAAAAAAGTATGCAGATTAGGAGTTCGCGGTTCAGTTGCTAAAGGCTTATTCCAACTGTACGACATAGTATCGAAGCAAGAGATAGCATGGTTACTTGCATTTGCAAGTTTGCAAAATTGACAGTCTGCATATTTCTTTCTCTAGCCATTTGGTTAACAAATCTTATTTTGCTCCCAACAAAATCTTCTAGAAATCCACAGTAACTAATTGTTTGTTTAGATAAGAAGGATTTATTTTAGGTGTTGTTTCACATGGAATATGACAGCTGAACATACTTCGTTTACTACTTGAGAAATACTCAAGTGAATGAAAGATTAGCTCCCATTAGCTAGTGGTATTACTATTTTAATTTATAGAACACCATCATCTTCCATGGAACTGTACAGAATAATTGTGGAAGTACAGATAACATTAGACTATATTTTGTTTTTTTAGTTTCTTGTTTTTTTAATTTTTTCTTTTGCTTTAATGAAAAATTTCTGTTTGCAATATTCCTTTTAGATCAGTCTAATTTACAAGTAATTAAAAAAAATACAAAATTACACTTTGTTTAATTTTTTGCTGTAAATTATAGACATGAATATGTTATCAATACTGTTCTTATTTCTCTTTTCAGGTTTGACATCTCCTGGTGCCGGCATGCTTGGGTTCCCTACTTCAGCTACTCCATCTCCTGCTCTCTCTCTTAGCAGTGCACCCACTAAATCTTTGCTGCAGACTCCCCCGCCATCCCATCCATCCTCGTCCTCGTCATCATCCTGTTTGTCAGGACAGCAGACAGATCAACAAAACAAAGACTTGGAAAAAAATATTAAGCAACACAAATACAAAAAGATCAAAGTGGAGGAATCAGAGGTTTCAAAATCAGAAATTAGGCAATCCAAAAAAGAGGAAAAAATGTCATCTGCTCTTTCCATGCTGGGCAAAGCTGAAATGTCTATGGACCAGGCTCAGCTGCAAGCACTTCAAAATGCTGTCTCTGGTGACCCTGCTTCTTTTATAGGGGGACAGTTTTTGCCATATTTTATCCCTGGCTTTGCTTCATACTTCACACCACAGCTTCATGGAACAGTGCAAGGGGGTTATCTCCCTCCGATATGTGGGATGGAGAGCCTTTTCCCATATGGGCCAGCGGTACCTCAAGCTATTGCTGGGTTATCCCCAGGTGCACTGTTGCAACAATACCAACAATATCAGCAAAGCCTACAGGATTCGCTACAAAAACAACAAAAACAGCAGCAGCAGACTCCACCACAGCATGAACAAAAACCTCCACATGTAAATTCACCCAAAGCAGAAAGTGAGCAACAGCAAAAATCAAAAGAAGAGTTGGAAAAGAAGGAAGAAAAGAGTCCTACCACAGAAAGCACAAAAGAAGAGCCCCAAATACGCCCCAAAAGTGCAGACTTATCAGACAATTGCATTGTTCCATTTGTCAAGCATGAATTTATATGCAGAAAGTGCCAGATGATGTTTACCGATGAAGAGGCAGCGGTAAACCATCAAAAGTCCTTCTGTTACTTTGGTCAGGCTTTATTTGACCCACAAGAAACAGTGCTTCGAGTCCCAGTCAACAAACATCAGTGTCTTGCCTGTGATGTGGCTATTAGCGGAAATGAAGCACTTAACCAACACCTCCAATCAAGCTTGCACAAAGAGAAAACAATCAAACAAGCAATGAGAAATTCCAAAGAGCATGTTAGATTATTACCTCACTCAGTCTGCTCCCCTAGTCCTAACACCACATCTACCTCGCAGTCTGCAGCTTCTTCTAATAACACCTATCCTCATCTTTCTCGCTTCTCCATGAAGTCCTGGCCTAATATTCTTTTTCAAGCGTCTGCCAGGAAAGCTGCTTCTTCCCCTTCTACTTCTCCTCCTACCCTCTCCTTGCCTTCAACGGTTACCTCAAGTTTGTGCAGCACCTCAGGGGTTCAAACCTCACTACCCACAGAAAGTTGTTCAGATGAGTCTGACAGTGAGCTGAGCCAGAAGCTGGAAGACTTAGATAACCCACTGGAAGTCAAAGCGAAACCTGCTTCTGGCCTAGATGGTAATTTTAACAGCATCAGAGTGGATATGTTCAGTGTGTAGGAGTGAAACAGGATCCCTTGCTTAAAAAATAAGACTTCTTAATTGCAGTTCCAAAGCTTCTCTAACCCAAAAAAAAATACAGTACCAAATGATTGACTCAGGATTGTTTTCCCATATTGATATGCTGGCAATATAGGACGTTACGGTATGGACAGAACTGTTTAGATGGTTGGATGCGCTTGTAATATATGCTTTAAGTATGGAAATAAAGGAAAAAATTCTCCAAGTTCTTTGGGAACTTGTTTCAAGCCAAAAACTCTCCGAAAGCAAATTGCACCTCAGCTGGATTGAATTCCAAAATGCTAGCATGTACTGTATGGGGGGATGATCCAGAATATTCAAAGAGAAATTCTCTTAGTTTAGGTA
>CM070036.1:27702781-27727781 GCA_036250615.1 Ptychadena robeensis | reverse complement strand
GAAAACTTTTTTTTATTTTGTCACAGACCTGTTGTCATAGTTGAAATGATGTTTATTGTAGATGGTATTTGAACTTCTTCTCCTGGAAATAGTTCATCAAGTATGTTTGTTGCTCATTGTGATACATTAAAAACTGTATCTGCATATTTACAAAGTGTTTCCTTTCTTTGACTTTCTTGTTTCTTCTCGTTTTCCCTTCCATTTTATGAAGGCCTATAGATTAAATACAAAATATTTCTATGGGATATTTCATTACATAAGACACTGTCAAAGAGTCAAATGACAAACTGAAATCTATTGCATTTGTTATCACACACAAGTTGCATTGGGTAAATGTATTATTTTCATGTCCAGTATTTCAGCTAAAGCTAAAACCAACTCAGCAGAAGTAATGGGATTTATGAATTCAGCATCCTCAAAATACCATAAATGTATTCAAAAGCTAAAACCTTGCCACCCGAAAAAATAAGTAGACTTTTGTTATAAATGCTTAAAAGGGCTTTAGTAAATGACATGACATTTAAGGTTTACATCTACTGTAAGAAAAAAAAAAGAAATTACAAAGTCATTTCAATTTATTTCATTTAAAATTTGAGAAAAAAATATCACACCTAATAGTTTTATTGCAGTGACAAGCAATGCATTCCCTAAATACATCTAAGCAAGAATTTATATACATATTAGCTACTATATTGTATTGCGTTTATTTGTAATTGTCTATTAACCCCACTGACGCTTCTGACAGCTCCATCTCGTCCAGCACTTTCTTGTCAGTATTGCAGTTGATGAGATGGAGCCGTCCAGCTAAGCTCAGATCCCCGGCAGCAGCACATACTCACTGTTCTGTGCTGTCCCGGGGGATCTAATGCTCTAAGCTGGCTTCTTTACTGAAGCATGCCGGGACATTCATATGCAAATTGGGCTATCTTCAAAGAGCACATCTAGAAAATCACCCCCAGTGTCATTTCAAGATGTGCTCTTTGAAGTTAACCCTTTAAGAGGGTGCCAAATGGCTTGTATTGGATACAGGAATAACTATTGTATTGTATTGGATACAAGTAAAACAAACCACATTTCCAATTGTAATAAAAATGTTATTATAAACAAACATAAATACTGTTTTGAAATCTTTCATACCAAATAAGTATTTAATCGATTTTCTCATTCAAATGATACATTTTATAAAAAAAATTAATGTACTTTTTTTTATAATAATTGTATGTTTTAAACATTATTATATTCAGGATGTCTATTAGACCCTTGTACGGCCATATTTTGGGAAGTTACAGGCCTACAACACAAAAAAAATCCATTAGAGTCTATGGTGCGCTTTGGGAACAGAAATCTGGACCTTGCAAGAGCGCTAGGGAGGTTAACATATTTGGTCTATACCAGGGGTCTACAACTGCATGCAGCTCTTTAGCCTCCTTTTTGTGGCTCCCTTACTGCTAGTAAGCCCTTTGTCCCACCACCACATACCCTGCAAGGAAGACCGCAGAAGTGAAGGAAGAGAGAGCATGGAAGCAGCTGCAGCTTCTTTGTTCTCCCTCTTCCCCCGCCATGGAGCCGACATCATCCGCCACAGGGGCTGGGTTGGGTAAAAGCACTGAGGTGCATGGTATTATATAATGCAGTGCATGCAATGTGAAAACGTTGTTTTGCAGCTCCAGATTCTTTAGTGAAAGAGTTGCTGACCCCTGGTCTATAGTTATCTCCTACCGATTCATCTAATGGGCCATGATCATATTTATGTGATGTATGTAAAATATAGTAAATAATTAACAGATAAGATAAAAATAATGTTTTGGTTAATGTTTAACCTCCCTAGCGCTCTTGCAAGGTCCAGATTTCTGTACCAAAAGTGCACCATAGACTCTAATGGAATTTTTTTTTGTGTTGTAGGCCTGTAACTTCAAAAAATCTGTCCGTACAAGGGTCTAATAGACATCCAAAATATAATAATGTTTGAAACATACAATTATTATAAAAAAGTACATTAAAAAAATTATAAAATGTATCATTTGAATGATAAAATCTCTTGAATACTTATTTGGTGAAAGATTTCAAAACAGTATTTATGTTTTGTTTACAATAACATTTTGATTACTATTGGAAATGTGTTTTGTTTTACTTTGAGTTGTATTGGATACAGTTATTACTGTATCTAATACAAGCCCTTTGGCACCTTCTGAAAGGGTTAACTTCAATGCGCTCACCTGAAAAATCACACTGGGGGTGATTTTCCAGATGTGGTCTTTGAAGATAGCCCAATTTGCATATGAATGTCCCGCGGCAATTCGGGCTGGGAGAGGGGTGACATCGGCCGGCTTCCTTCAGTAAAAGAGCTGGCTTAGAGCATCAGATCTCCCCAGCACAGAACACTGAGTATGTGCTGCTGCTGGGGATCTGACGGCTCCATCTCGTCCTCTGCAATACTGACATAAAGTGCTGGACGAGATGGAGCCGTCAGAAGCGCTAGGGGGGTTAACCTCCCTAGTGCACTACTGAAGTCCAGATTTCTGTAGCAAAAGCGCACCATAGACTTCAATGGTAAATTTTTCTTTATGTTGTAGGCCTGTAAGTTCCCAAAATATGTCCATACAAGGGTCTAATAGACATCCTGAATATAATAATGTTTGAAACAAACAATAATGTAAAATATATTTTTTTTTTAAATAAAACTAATGAGAAAACACAAAAATCAGGGCACAAAGCTATGCTGCTATGTACTAAATCTCGCCCAAATAAAATCTTTGGTGCCCCAGATGTACCCATTTGCAGTTAACCCTCTTTAACTTGGTGTGATAGATGTGGTAAAATCACACCAGAGAAGAGAGGGTTACTGCATTATTTTGGTGATATTTCTTACATAGAAGCATATTGAAAGCAGTTTTCTATGAAAATTACTTAAAAATTTTCCGCTGCCTCCCCGATGTCACGTCATCATGTCACTCGGAGGGGGGGGTGAGCCGGAGGATCCAGCAGCCATGTCGCATCGGGGACACCTGGACATCGCAAAACTGTAAATATGCGCTGCCGGTGCCCCGATGTCCACTGTACGGCACCATTTCGTCCAGTGCAATAGTGGGAGTAGCAGCACTGGACGAGATGGTGCCGTCCACAACGCTAGGGCAGTTAAAGGGTCAGACTGGAGGATAGAGGTGCAATACGGGACCAATCACACAAGGAGGGAGCAAAGGGATGGCCTTAACCTTCTGGGCCTTGCACACTATTCTTCAAATGTTCCTAATTGCCACGCACCTCAACACTATTTACTGTGGCACGAAGGAGGTGGGAGTAGGTGGCACCATAGACCTCCATGTAAATGGAGGGGCGTTGCCTTTTTTTAGCATAAAATTTATGCATAGGACCTCCGGCCAGGCAGGAAATCACAGTGGGGCATGTTTGCCCATGGCGCGGTTATTAAAAAAACTTTCAGGGCTTTGCAATTAAGGCTTTGTTTCCATTGTACGTCGGGAGCCCTCCGCTAAGCGTATACGCTAAGCAGGGGTCCCGACGTACCCCATAGACTCAGCCTGCCGGCGGATGGTCTGTTTAGACATCCGCCGGTGTACAGGCTGAACGTACTCAACTACGTTCAGCCTGACACCGGCGGATCGGGTCGGCGCAATGAAGACAGACCCGTCCGCCGAGCAGGTAAGTCTATCTGCTACGTCGGGGACCCCCGCTAAGTGTGTACACTTAGCGGAGGGCTCCCGACGTAATGGAAACAAGCCCTAACTCACAAATTCTAACTGGTCGAATTTAAAAAACAAATTTGACCATCTCTAGTCAATAGATAAATAATTATACAAATATTAATATTTGTTTCCTATTATCTAGTGTAGTGTTCCTTGTAATGAGGGTTGGGATGAAATTGGGTTATACATGTATTCTGTAGGGCTGCCACATCTTTTTAGTAACATTAGCCTGGTTTGGTCCTCAGGACAGTAACAATTGTTTTGTTTGGGTTCTTAAAATTCATAAAAAAATTTGCATTATGTTACATTGATAAAGTTCATTAAAATGTTTAGGATCCCTAGTCTAGGTTATTAAAGAAACATCCTTATCAATGTAAAATCTCAGATACCATAACTAAGAGGGACAACCATGAAGGTTATGGTGAGAAGAGATAAAAGGAATCAGAAAGCCCTCAACTCGAGCAGTGCATAGCACAACAAAGCCTTCTTAAAACAGAAGGTATTCACATGGCCCTAATCCATTACAAATCCCAAATGTTTAGGTAGAAACCCTGAGATAGAAAAACTGAAATATATAATAGTAAATAAAGAGGGACTTGAAGAATAGGAGAGCAGCTGTTTAAAAATGAAGGTACCCATACAAGTGTAGATATGGACAGTGTGGGGGAACTCCCCTCCTTGCAGCCTCCGATCTAAGGAGGCTGCTGCAGGAGATCGATTGCAGTAAATGCACATGGCGGTCGATCGGTTGCAAAATCTGTAATTATGCGTTTATGGCCAGCTGTACAAAAGTAAGATTACATTTTCAGCAACTGTGAGCCTTCCAACGTTCCTGAAGTTCTTCTTTATTTGTCGCCTGTTCGTAGAGATGGTAGCAAACTTTCGGCAAGCTGAATTTGTAAATTAAGCTAATTTCTCAGCCCCTGAACATGGTATCAACAGCAAAATTGCTGGATATGTACAAAAGGGTAATGCTCTAGCACGTTGTAGTTTTTGCATAAATTAAGTCAAGTTAAACTTTTTGACCTAAATTTGAACTTTATGCAAAAACTTCCTGTATCTTTTCTCTAGCATGGTGATGATACCCTATTTGTGTCCTTTGCAGTTAACTCACAAATCAGCTAGTTAGAATAATAGGTTAATTTTGTTAGAATAAAGGTTAATTTAAAGCACCTAAGGGTTAGTTTACAGTTTCTTATCTTATCTAGAACAGGTTGGTCCATCTTCAGTTTTGAGAATCTACATACAGACCGTATTTCGGTATAACCAGTATTTTGTGATGTCATACATGTCTGGTAGAGAAATAGTAAAAATGTGAATAGATCTGGTCTTCAATGACTTAAGCTGGGCATAGACGGGTCGTTTTCACGTTGACTGCCAAGCTGACCTAGCGGGCGTGATGACGTCATCACGCACGGCCGCTAGTGCCAAGAATCAGCTGGGTACCCTTTGTGTGCCAGCCATTACGTCAGCTGGGGACTGCCGTATGGGATCGGATCTGAATTTACTGTCATGTCGGATCACTGTGCGATCTGACATGCAGCAGATTCTTGGTCAATATGACCAGGGGGCGCACCCAATTCCCTTCCAACTCGACCGCCGATCGGCTGTCCAATCGGGCAGGAATCGGCCAGCTCGAATTGGATAACCCTACTTTAGAAGCTAATCTTCCTCAAATATTACAGGATGCCTTGTCTTTGCCCATGCAAGGCATAGTAAATAGTTTAATATATTGATATACACTATCTCTGACTCAAAGAGAATGAATTTGCACTATGAGCTCCAAACCAGCTTGCAGTGACTTTTCATAGAACCAAATAACAGATTTGGCCCAATCCTAAAGCCCCCCATACACCTGCAGATTCCTCCATACAACTTTCATGAGACCTACCAACAACTATGTAGTATAGTGACCTCCCTGATAGAATACATAGTGATTGGAAGGTGTAGAAAGGTCCTCATATTACATGGTTTTGGTAGAAGAAAAGTTGGTTGTACAGAAGTTGCATGGTAATTGTATGGGGGGCTTAAGGCACCTAGATGCATCACAAGGAGTTTAGTAAATCACACCCTTAGTTGTTCTTGGTTATTTGCTTCATTACAAAGGGCCAAAAGCAGTGCATGAGAACTGCCTTTACTGCTGGGAAGGGTTGAGTATTTGTACCCAAAACTAAAAAAATAATATTTGGTAGCTTAATTTCTTTTCATTTAAAGACTTCTGTCTGTTATTCTGACCAGTAATGCATTTCCTGTCCATGGTCACAACCATCATTAGCAAGCATTGTCAACCTGGGCTGCAGTTCTTAGTTTGGAAAAAACAATAAAGGGTGCATTATCGGACAGTTTAATAGAATAAAATCTCACAATAATGGAGAACATGGGCACATGTAAAACAAATCACAGCATTGCTGGCTCCTCACAGTCAATTGTTTCCTCCCTTGCCAAGGGTGGATAGATGTGAGGTTGTCTTCTCTGCCATTTTCACAATTTCTTGGTGTTTTTTTTTGTATTCTATTTTCACTGGAAACATCTCCCTTTCATCTTCACTACATATGGGATTGGGGTGCCAGAGTGCAATATGTAAAGTTAATATCAGTTTAAGAAATGGCAATAAAAAACTACAAAAAAGTACAGGTAAGCTGCAACACATAACCCTTGTATAATTGGATTCTTGACTTGGTTAACTATATCATGTATTACACAGAAATACTATTTAATTAGAAAGACTCTCGGTTATGGTATCAGAGTTATTCCAGAGATCGTATACACTGTACTATACTGTGCGTCCTTCTATTCTAAAATGAATATCTCCTGTTTCAACAACCTGAAAGCACCTCCTTTAATTTCATATGTTTTGTTACCATTAGAAGACTTTAATGTCATCATGTTTTTCTCTGTAATAATCAGAATCACACCTTGTAACCCAATTATAACCTAAAATGGCCTTGAATTAAGGGCGCATTGTGCTCTGAAATCCATGCGCGTTAGCACATACACAGCCTAATGCACTTAGCTGCTCATTATCTGCTATTACACTTATACTGTATTTCTTCCATGGTCGAGTTGCACTAAACTTTGCCCCTTTTAGTTATAAGTTGAGTGCTTATTATTTTTATAATATATAATGGTGTCTGATATGTAGAAATCCAAATTCACTCCTTGCTATTATTTATTAACCCTTCAGGAATGGCTGCCAGTTTATAAATTGTGGATTACCAGAATATCGGTAACTTTGCGTAGCCCTTCTTTCCCACCACCACAACATTTTAACTAATATAGTGTCATAGATCTTATCTCTACAATAAAATCCCTTTATCATTGAAAACCGATGGCAATGTAAAGTGGGGATTGGCAGATGAGCTGTGAGGAGCAGTGTGATGACATCATCGAGCTGCTCTCCATCGCTCAGAGTATTGGTGGGCACCCTTTGTGTGCCAACTGTTAGTTTGGACAGGGTTTCCGGTCCCCATTCAAGCTAATGGTATCGACCAGAGATTTACGGACATGTCCGTTCTCTGGCCGACCGAGCTGTGTGGGCACCTTTCAGGCCCGATTTTGCAGACGGCCGCGAGCCCGCCCGCACATCGGTCGGCGGCAAAATCAGCTATGGCTCATTAAGTGTGTGGGGACCCTAAAGGTTTTGAAATCGATTCCCTTTTAGCCGAATTGATCGACCAAAAGTGATCCAAATAAAAAAAACAAAAGGGATTGGACAAGTGGGGAAATTTCAGTCGAACGTTCAAGTATCTGATGCGTTTTCTCGTTTTAAAGCAATCTTTTTAAGTCAATCGAGCTGTGTATGACTAGCATAAAATATTGGAATACCTTGTGATGCTATGAATTACTTTGTGAGTAGTGATCAATGTATTTATAAAAAGTTGTGGATTCAAAGTTGTAAAGGTGGTTGATGTGCTATTGTATTATAGACAAAAAAAATGACACAATGAAATTTTTTTGTTCAATCAAATTTTTTGGTTCATTGAACAAAAATCTAGAATGGGCAAATTGTTTGATGGAAACATTTTGTTCGACCTCGAACAAAAAATCATTTGAAAGGTCATTGAAGATGTTGGTAAATGTTTATCTGTTGTTGTAATTCCGAATGTATTTTCATTCGTTATCGGGATGGATGAACAAAAAAATCTGTTACATTCAATAAATGGACAAACGATGTTCATAAACAATATCAAAGAAAAAATCTAATTGGCAGTTGATGAAAAAATCTACATGTGTAAACCCACCTACTTTCATGGATCAGACAGTAGATGGTCCATTTGTTAAAAGATCTAAATGTCCTAAGGTAGTCATACATGGTTCGATATTTCTGTTCGATCGACCCCAAAAAATTTATTGTTGATCAAACGGAAATAGTTTTACGCACACCCAAAAATTTTACAGAGTAGTGATTGGACATGTTGGTGAATGTCAGTCAAATGTAAAGGTATCTAAAAGATTGTCTTGGTATTGCGATGGATTTGTATTTGATTGTACTATGTAGAATATTCAAAAAACTAAAGGCTGGAATACACGGCTCTATATTTGAGCCGACAGACAGATCTCGGCAGTAGCGTGATAACGTCTTCACGCTACTGCCCCACTTCTCCGATATCGGGAGCCAGCTGTCAGCCGGTCTATACTATGAATGGGGAACTGCGGTTACCTATTCAAAGTATAGGCTATTGTACAAGGTTTACCAACATGTTGGTAACCTGTTCGGCCGAGCAAGATCTATTGATCTCGCTCAGAAAACAACATACATGGGTCGATTTTTCCCCAGATTTCTGCACAGCTCAGTGGAAAAATCGAACTGTGTATTCCTACCTTAAGGAAAGGAACGGTGTTACAATTGATCGATGTTAGACTGAGGATCAATATTTGAATCAAACAAGACAATCGAATCAAAGAGCGATCCTGCAAAACTGAACCTTGTATTGTTACCTTAATCCACATACCAATGTTATTCCGTAGAATTTGGTAATGAAGGATATTCAAGCTTTTCTATGTTCGGCATTTGATTCTTCTATATTGAGTTGACTCACTTAATAAGAACTCCAGTTGAGGTTTTGGCAAAGTGTATCTATTCACTAAAATGTGATTGTTCCCCTAACAGATTATGTAACATTTTACAGAGAACATAAACTATGACATAATACTAGTAACCTATTATGTAACCTAGTAATGATACTATTGCTCTCAGTTCAGCATATATTTCTGTATCTGTGTTCCTCAAATTGCAAAGAAAAATCGAGCGCTGGGCATATTACAATAAATATTTCTTATAGCTTCTGCATCTCAAGATAAATATATTTAAATATGTATTTTTTATTCATTAGTAGCTACTTAATTGGACTGAAGTAGCCAGTGTGTGTAGGTAGGAGTGAGTAGTAGTAGTGCCTCATTGCTGCAACCCCAGATTGTATAGCTTTTTGGCCAGGTTATGGGTGGTTCTGCTTTAGTAGAAACTTGTTTCTATTAACTCCCATTGTTTCATGCTTTTTCTCATGCGATTTGGTGTACACGGGCTCTTCTCCTACAGCTGAGATTAGACCATGGGCAAAGACAATCATTTTCCCATACCACCCACTGAGCCAACAATAGACACCATGGAGTTCAAATAAGAAAGCCCATCCCACTCAAAGCTTTATTGAAGATATCTCATTAATCAAAATCACCATGCTGATCTTTCTAACAGGGTCATGGTGTTTACCTATCTGTGGGATTATTGCTACTTGTTCCCCAGGAAACAGTCAGCTGGTATACATGAATATTACAGAGTCCTCTTTGGTGGTTCTCGTACCCAAAGAATACTTCACTTTTTGGGTAATGTGGTATTTTTAAATAGTATCTTAAATAAATGTACTTTAAAGTAAAGCACTGGGTTTATAAACTGTGCAGTTGTAGAAACAGATGGTCAGAAAGAATAGCAACTAGCTGACTTTTAGATTATTGCTAAGCCCCTGAACATGGTAGTATCACCAAAAGTGTTGCAAATTTAGAAAGGGGTGGTAAGAACATTTTTGGTATTTTTTTAATATATTGCTCTATCACATATCGTTTTTGCATAAATTAAAAAAAAATTTCGTCAAAATATTCACTAACTTATGTAAAACTTCAATTTTTTTTATAATATTCCGACAAAGCTTCTTTACCTCGCCAGCAAATTTGGTTATTATACCATGTTGCAATTCACATATCATCTAGCTAACATTTTGCAACCATCTCTACTTGTGAATTAACGATTGTGCCACATCAGAAATGTCTATTCAATTATTTCCATCTTAACTTTGAAGATTTTTATATTTCTTAACTTAATGTATGACATATTTCTCTTTGCTACATATTTCTTTCTAATTCTAGTCCTATTTTATACTTTTACAAATCAGAAGAGCAACTAGTAAAGAGTAAGTTAGATGTAGGCTACTAGTGTTAGAACCAAGATACTAATGAACAGTCATATAAAAGAGTAAAGCAGGGAACACATGGCTCAATATTTGAGCCATCCGATGTTACCTGCAGCGTGAGGACGTCATCATGCTGCTGTCAGATATTGGAGGAGCTGGAGAGACAGCTCTACTATCTCTGCAGTTCAGCCGATGCTTTGCATGGAGACCCCGCGGTTTCCATGCAAAACAATGGACATTGACCATGATTTACGGTCATGTCTGATATCCTTGGGGTGGCTGCATATGATATAGGCCAGATAGATGGCTGTGAGTGTGCACGTGCATGTGTGTTCCCAGCTTAACTTACATCCAGGATAAACCCGATAAGAGGTTAAAGCAGATCTATCACTCACTAACCCACTTTGCATTATTGGCACCAGAAATGCCCCTCCAGTCTTTAACAGACACTAAAATGGTGGAGCAGAGACAGAATGAAGATCCCAAGAATCTGTAACGGTCATTTCAGAGGATTGCGAATGGACAGAGTAAGGATACCTATACACGGGTCGATACCTGCTCGATCAATAAATGCTTGAGCACAGTGTGATGACATGATAAATGCTTGAGCGTTCACTGATTGAACAGCGAAACGATGCACACCACTTTGCCTGGTTCCTATCTAAAGTAATGGCAATCGAAAGTTGGTTCCCTGTTCGATCAAGCGTTCTTCAATCAATCCCGCTCAAAGAAAGGGTGGCCACAATCGTTTCCCGAACAAACGATCACTACGAACGTGCACGGCGATCAATTTTTTGGGAATCGATTGAAAAATCGTCTTGTGCAAGGCCACTTTAAGTATTGTAGCACCAGAGGTAAGGTTCAAAACAGCAGACAGGTAAGTTATGTGAGTTTCAGGACACAACCACTTTAAAAGCTAGAGTGGATAGTCAGGATGTAAATGAAAGAACTGATGGGAGTGATTAAAGGCATAGTGTCTGGCCAAGGCATTAACCTTTATAACTAAAACCGGCCATGCACGGGTCGATTTTTCGATTAGCATTAGCATTGAATGCTGCCCACCTTCAGCCCACCACTAAGATCGAACCAAATATGAAATAGTTTACATATCACAAGTCAATCCTTTACACTTTTTAATGCTTACATAGAAGTGCCCTATATATTTATTTAAGATACTAAAGTTTAAAAGTAGAGGATAATTTTTTTTCTAAGTCCAAAGGAATGGAGAAAAAAAAGCAAAATAAAGTTTAGAACTGATTAAGGAGCGGTCAGAGATAAATGGGTGGATGATAGATGAAGAATTTTGGGATTAGGAAGAGGATGAAATTACTCTTTGGTTGCTGGCACAATGACCTGAATTGGTCTATTTAGCCAGCAACCTTTGGTAGGATAGAGTCTATGGAGAGATTTTGTGACACTGTCTTCACTCGGGTAGCCTGTGGATTACCGGGGTGTCTGATAGCTTGAACCATCTCTCAGTGTTAAAGTCAGGAAACGCATCACTATCTGTGATAACCGTCCAGTAGTTTTTAATTAAAATATATATTTATTTTCAAAACAATGGGTACCTCTCCTGAAGCCTTTTTTGACTCAACTAAAGTTGGTGTTATTTTTTGCCCACAGCAAAGTATTTTCTATATACCATATCTCATGGATCTCATGACAAACTATGTAGAGCACAATGGATACAAGCTAGATTAGTAAGACCCATTTGTTGTCTGATTGGTAATGCTGTGGTGGATCCTTCTTATCAAGTCTTTTACCCTTTTCACCATCCAAAAGGTAGCCATACACGGGTCGATTATTTTGCGATGCAGTCGTCTTGTGCAATTTAAAATTGTACATTGATCGATTGTGCCACCACACAGTATGTTCAGTTCCGAATAGATTTCTTTCCTGAGATTGATGCCCATGCCCCATAATACAATTGATCTAAATACCTAGAAAACCTGTCAGATACTTGTACAAACAACGAACATTTACCAACATGTCTGATCACTTTTTGATGGGATATCGATATCTTTTAGCCGATCGTACCAGGTGAGCAGGAATTGATTCCTGTTCGATTTTTTGGTTTGATCGAATAGAAATATGGAACCATGTATGGCTACTTTTAGTCGGATCCTACACTCTAAACAATACTGAAACTTCACAATTAACATCTAATGCAAATTGACATTAACAAAACCTAAAAGTATCGGGGAGGACTTGAGTCACCCTTCCATTAGATTTGCCATAATCACCACGACCATTGGCAATACTACTGTCCAAAGCTGTTTCACATACTTCACATCCCAGGGAAAGCTTGTAGAAGTGTAAATCTACTGGATCTCAATTATAACAAGTTGAGAATGAATGAAAGCCCAATATAAGCCTGCAGACCATTTGTTCTGAGAAGAGACATTCTGGACACTTGCATTGGCATATGCCTTAACCTGAACATACGGAAAAGAAAAACAGTTGCCTGCACTCAAGGTATGCATATTGTTGATTATAATTTACCGGTCCCTCTAGGCTTCATGAAAGTATAACACTTGTGATGTCGGGTGCTGGAAAATACACAGAGTCTGTCCAACTCTGACCAATACCGCACAACTTTAGAAATGATAGATCCGCACTTTAGGGATTAAGGCAATCCGCGTTACACACTTTATTCAAACTTCATTAAAATCCATACAGCGAGTTTCGTGTCACCCCCAAAATAGGGGGTACCTCTCTTACGCATTTCACTCACGTATGAGCGTAATCATAGAGAAAACCATTCAGGTCTCGATTTGTGGCCGTTTTCGCCACAGACTGACCGTCTTGATTCGCAGCCATTTTCGCCACATCCAAAGTAAGTGTCGGCACACATACTCTGCACGACTAGTCGTGCGTGATGACATTATCACGCAAAATCGATCTGCAGTAGAATCGGGAGGTAAATGACACGTCTATGTCCAGCTTTACTTTTAGTATGTAACTGGCAATGTACAACATTACACAGAACTATGATGCACAATAAAACCAATTTAATTTTTAAAATAGCTTCTTTGGTTACAATCTGGTTACAATCTACAATTCCTATTGTGAAATGTAGTTGTAGTAAAATTTTATTTCTTAGTTACTTAATTCCTTTCCTTGGACAATGTTTAAAAAAATACACTGGGACCTTCACACAATACATGACATGTTTGGGCTTGTGGTTTCTCTACTGTGTAGACAGAAGAATCTTTGGAAATCATGTTTTATAATGTAAAACACATGGGTGGTATGTTCTGCCCAGCAACAGTAAACTGTTATTGTGTTCTTTGTTTTATAGTTATAGTAGACAAATGTGTGCATTTAAACATTTTCAATATGGAGAAATTCATGAAGTAAGACCACCCCCCAATTTACAAACTAAACAATGATGAATAATAGAAAACTCAAGGCTTTTATTTCTTGTCCAACATCACCAGAACAGTGTTACCATTTCTCACCCAGTAACAACGGGATAAACATAACGTTATTTCTTTTTAGTTAAATTGTATACTAATCCTGGCATCTGTATTGCATTAAAAATGGATGCGGCAAACGGCAGGAAAAATACTTTATTCCGTTTAGCCTAAATATGTGTGATAAACTACAAGGATTTTATAAGCACAGAAATTGATTCTCATTTTTCCTTTTTATACATATTCTACATCAAGCTAGCAATGGTGAGGTGTGCTTTGTATTTGATGCTGTTTGCATCTATAACATTCAATCCTGAATGGCTGTTTTAAAGCAAGTTAAACATCACATTTAATAAAAAACAGTTACACTGAGGGAAGTAGAAAGGGGTCAGGGGTAGAAGGAAAGCCAGTAGGTTTGTTAGGGGAGCTCTCTTCTAATAGTCTAAGACTTTGGTTGTCTGGTAGAAGGTCGCCTTCCAATATTGAAAAACCAAAGTGGCTAGAAAAAGTGTACACACCCCACACAAGTTTGTTTTGTGTTTTATTAAAATTAGATTTCATTTTGCATACCAATGGAATAAAAGTTGAAAACAAGAAAATAGCAAAAAAACGCAGCATAAATTCCAAAAATAAGGAAGAGGTTACAAAGGAAGAAAGGGGAAGTAAAATGGCATCTCTTCCAAAAAGCAACTTTAAACAAAATAAAATAATAGTATTTTGTTTTAAGTGTTGTTTCACAAACAAACTACCGTATTTGTTGGACCATAAGACACACTTTCCCTAAAGTGGGGGAAATGAAGGTGAGTCTTATCGTCCGAAAGTGTGATAAAATAACTTTTTGGGGGGGTCTCATGCGCCAGCATGGGTTCGTCCAGTCAGCCTCTTGATTGGCCAGCCGGGACTAGAGATGGTCAATTTTTTTTTTCATATTTCGAGTTAATTGCAAAACCCCTGAACATAGTATCATCACCAAACTTGGGGGTATACTACAAAAAAAAATATTTTGCACAAGTTAAGTTCAAAGTCAAGTAAAAATTTCGAAAATTGGATGATACCATTTCCAGAGGCTTTGCAATCAGCTCACAAAGTAAGCAAGTCAAACATTCGACCATCTCTAGTCGGGACTATGTGATGCCGCTTGGTGACCTAAAAGGCAGGCAAGGAGCCCATCGAGGCAGGAAAGACACACACAGTCAATACAGTATATACTTACATTTTCCTAGATCGTACATCTGCGGAGTCTTGCTGGCAGCCGTAGAAGAGAGAGAGATGCATGCAGCTTCCCCCTTCGCCCCCCCCCTCTTCCCTGATGTGAGAGAAGGAAGCCAGTGGCATCATCTGTATGCTGACAGCAAGTTTTCACCAGTGATCTTGAGGCTGAAATTGATATTACATTGGGGATTTATTCCCCAATTGAGATTAAAGTTCAAACACTGCAAATATGAATTTTCTTGTTTTCCTGCTCTAAAAACTGTGTGCGTCTTATGGTCCAAAAAGTGCGGTAAATGTTAGCTTTACACATAATGTAAAAGATTGTAAGGGTTTGTATGTCAACTGGGAGCCCAGCTCCCACCTCAGGTGGATCTTTGGATTCTGCAAATGTGAGCTGGGCTGAAGCTGCCTGCTGAGAGAAGATCCACCCAAAGGTAGTTTATAGTATTCAATCTTCTTAGGTAGGAGTCGTTTAGCATGGCACAAGGCCATTCTTCCTTGCAAAAGTTCATCAAACCTGTGACGAAGAACTTTTTATACCTCTTCAGGTTGACCCAAATATTTTCTATTTAAATGTATGCTTTGAGTTCAGCTAAAAGTGACTGGTATTTGGAACTGTTCATAACTCCCTTAACTTTACCTAAAGCTTCAGTTCCTTCTGATCCAAACCAACCCCAAAGCATGAAACTGCCACTACCATGATTCTATATAGATACTATAACAAAGGCCTAAATTAGTGTGATAATACATGAGGCTTTGTTAGGGAAGGAAGTATTTTTTATCACAATTATTCTAGTGAAGTATGTACTAGACTTTGTCTGAGACACTGCAGGAAAATTGTTTAATTCACTGAGGCCTACATAATAGCCAATATTTTGTGCAGGAAATGCTTTTATCAAAGTACAATATTCCAATAGAATACATTAAATTAAAAAATTCTTGTCTGGAAATATTGAAATAATAGTATAATTGCCCTGTCTTTATCTTTGTTGTTCTCAAACTAGTTGTGAGAGTCTACACTGGGGGAAGCAAATTATTTGTATTGTGGCCATATGTGTGTCTGTGGAATAGAACAGAGTGGCTGTCGACATGGAGAAAATGTACAATTTAATAAAACAAATGATGATGAATGAAGATTGTGAAGGGAAGATTGGTTAAGGTAATGATAAAGGTACAGGAATCTGATGTGCAGCAACATGTTCTAGCTGGGAAGACTATATGTACTACTCAAAAGTCAAGGAGGAATCTGGCAAACACATGCTACTACCATATCTGAAGAAATAGAAGCGTCCAATATGACCAGTAAAGAAAAGAACAGCAGGGTCTAGAAAATCTGCAAGGCACTGGAAACCAGCTTTCTTAACTTAATGTATGTGATATGTGTTGTAGTATACTGATATGGCTATCCTGCACCTAGAACACAGATACTGGCCACTAAGCCTTAAAGCAGATGTATACTCAATATGGAAAAATATATATGTAAAATTAAAGTATGACTTACCTCTGATGGGGGCTTAGGGCTCCACAATCCTAAAAAATATATTTACCTGCTGTTCCGTGGAATCATATGAGATTCCATCTTTATTTGCCAGGGGTTAACGCAGGGTGCAATATCGCATGTGGCCACTGGGGGTGTTTATAATGATTTTCTATAGGAATTTTAGTCTGTGTACTTTCAATGGAGAGTTGAGATCACAGCTGCACATCATCAGAGCCAGGGAGAGAGGAGGGGCCAAGAGGGATCTTCTTACTCATTACAGTTAAGTAGTAAGTAAAGTAATAGCATTTTATGCTTACCTCCCTATTTTCAGCACCTCTAGTGCCATTCATGCAAAGATGTACTTCTAGGGGTAGGTCTGCTTCAAGCCCCCCACACACAGACTGGTTTTCAATAATTTCACAACTAATGATTGCTATGCACATTTGCGGTGATCGATTGGCAAATGATTGTTCGGGAATTGTAAGCAAAAACCCTTGTTCAATTGACCCCACTCTAAGAAATCTTGATCGAACAGAGAACCAATATGTTGGTAAATACCTGTTCGATCGCCATGAACTGATTGTGCAAAATCAATTGCAGGTCGATCGCACAGGTATCAACCCATGAGTGGGTGCGCATATAATTTTAAAGTGCAGACCTTTTTTGGAAGTAAAAACCTTGTCATTTGAGAGTTCAGGTATCTCAATAGTGACCGTTCAACGGGTTTGGGGGCTTAAACTTGACTTTGAGAGATGTAGACATCTTGTTCACTGGCTTCATCTAGAATCCAAGTGATTTACAACGACCATCATTGGTACAGCTTGACCTCTTATATGCTGTATTCATCAATGGCTAACATGGTACAACAATCTACTATTGCTATATATGTATTTAGAGAAGTACCCATGAAGGTTATGGTGAGAAGGGATGAAAGGAATCAAAAAGCCCTCAACTTGAGCAGTGCATTGTATATATGTATTTGAAACACTGTACCTGGATCATGGGGCTTGTGGTTCAGGAAAACTACAGGCTGCCTAATCCTTAGTAGTAAACATGATGCCCAAATCATTATTTACTGCTTGGAGACTCTGTTTATCTACTTTGTATTTACCCATTTAAAAGGGAAACATATGCTTACACATGTGTCCCTATTCCTAGTTTAAATTCTCTTTGCTCTCCTGGCTAAGTTATTGCTCCTGACGCCCATCACTAAACTCACTGAAAGCAATTTGGTTTGAAACACACCACCCATTTACAGCTTGCCATGTATTGTTTTCAGGAACAAGTAACCCTGGATCATTTTCTGTGTCAATAAACCAATCAATACGTTACAAGTGCTCAAGCTGCTTAGCCCATTTGTAGAAGTCTATAATCTAGTAGACAAATCACAGTTTAGTCAAGCATGATCAAGTGATTCTGGAAAAGAGTTTTAGTGATTCTCACTTTCCCATTTCTCTCCGCATACCAAGAGCTAAACATAAAGGAAAAAAAGGAAAACAGCGTGCGCGTAAACGTCCCATGTTATAGAAATGGAAGCCGTCAATGCAGTCTTCTGAAATATACATCATCTATGGTCAGACCTGACTTTTTCTGCTGCTCTGTATATTTTGCTTTGTTTTCAAATATTCCGCAATAGTAGCAGGAAACAGTAATAATTATTTCTGTAGTCTGTAATGCGCTTTTTACAATAAATTAATGTGGTGTGTTAGTGCACACGCTAGTCTATGTCTCTATTTTAATGCCTTGATCTCTAACTAAATACCCAGTGATCTTTAAGGAGGTCCACAGTGTGCCTTTGTTGTTTGGCAGGGGCTCCCAGATCACAAGACTGATAACCTATTTACAAACTTGTGGGAGAAATTAAAAACTTTTAAAGAATGTAATTGTAAATTTATCTTTTTGCCTGCACTTCCATTATTCTGAACATCCTGTTTATAGAAGTTTATAAACTGAAAACTTTACGCATATAGTCTTTTATATTTCTTCCTGTCAATGTTCTGTTCTTTATATAATTGTTTCAGCAATTATGTCTTTATATTATATGTAATTCAGCTTTGCAGGTGCTGCGCAGTCATCATAACTGTTCTTATTTTTACATTTAAATGGCCAGTTTCTGTTGAAACACATCAATGAAATGCATTGAGTCTGGATATATTAAAGGTATACGTTATGTCATTATTTACAGGAAGGTTATGAAGGTAAACTGTAATTATCTAATGTCATACTCCTAAAGGTTCCCATACACGAGTCGATTTTTCACTCGATTTTTGACCAATCGATTGGGGATCAATCGAGTTCTGCCCATCCTAAATGATCAGCCAAACGAAATCGACTAAAAATCGGATCGGACATTGAACTGACATGTCGTTTTTTGAAAACCGATGGATTTTGGGGAATCGGCCATTTTGGACATCGGCTCATGTCCAAGTCAACGACAAATCGGATTCCCAAGGTGTTCCATCGATAGAGATGGTTGAATTTTTCGACTAGCTGACTGTGAGCTGATTTCAAAGCCTCTGAAAATGCATCCCTTAATGCATCCCTAACACACGTGTTGTGTTTAATTGGATCTATAAACGCAGTGCATCCTTAACGCATAATGGAGTCAACGCTGAGATTGATTCCAATAGGAAATATAAAACATGAACTATTGAGCTTTGTAAACAACATGTTTTAACATACTGAAAAATATTAGCAGCACATGTATAGGAGCCAAGAGATCCACCAGATATGTAGTTAAAATTCTCTTTTCCAGCCCTGGTCATTATTAAACAAAATAACAAAATATGTACAAAGTTATTGATTCTGTTGGGGCGGTGTATCAGTTCAGGGTACCCTTAGCAGAGATTTTTTTTAAGTATCTTACACCAGTTAGATATATGTTCTAGCCTATGCTACCCTCCCTTGACAACAAAATTGTGGAGAAATACCCTTGTGTGACGGATCCACATATTAGATACCCATAGGTTTTGTCGCCGTTGGTTAAAATGCTTTGTCAATTTGTCCATTGCTTATACACAGGAAAAAAATGGATGGGAGAGTCGTTACGACATTGATACGAAGTGATGCAATGCAAGTATGGGCATGTTCACCCATAAATAATTAATTGGGCACGTGCGAAAACATGAGGCCCACATTGTAAATGGATTTTTATAAGGTATTAAAAACTCATTCCAGTGTGTACTAACGCACATATTCCCTCCATTTTGAGCTTTGTTGATTGAGTGGAGAATCAATGTGCAGCACTTTTGTGCAATCGATCCTGTTCAATACCCCATACAAAGTGGAAATTACTTGACAAAGTTTATGACAAGTTGGTGAGATACACACCCAGTCAAGGAATTATTTACCTGTTTCCACAAGTGGCTGTACCTGTTGATCCAATGAGTGAGCACTCTCTTTGTACCCTACATGACTGGACTGGTGATGGGTGGCTTGTTGATAGAGAAGGAAGGTCACAGGAAACCATTAATGGCCCACAACACCCCAAAAAACTTAGTCTGCCATTTTTACATGTGAAAATTGTATGCAGACTGGAACTGAGCCAATCAAAAACTATAGCTCTTGAGCTTCATTGGCTTAGTTTCAGTCTGCATACCATTTGGATGCTAATGTCAACATTTTCAAATATCATCCCTGTTAGGCAAATCACACAGTGATGCAACTTTAAAAACGGTAGCATAGCTGTCAATTTCGCCTGCCATGAATTCGGGACGTGACATCACTTCCGGCTTTGGGTCATCATCTTCCACATTCCAGATGCCGGAAGTGATGTCAGTGATGTGAGATTAAAATCCTTGCCCTCCTATTTAGTTCCTGCCTAACTTAGGAGAGGGAGGGCGTTGCTACTCTCCCTTGTAATGTCCCACCCTGCACATCATCTGTACAAGTGGGGTAGGAACTAAGAAGGGAGCGTAATGCCCCCTCCCTTCTACCTCCACCCGATTTCAAAATCCCGGGAAAAATCCAGGATTTTGTGAAATTGGAATTTGGTCGGGAAAGCCACATAAAAACAAGACTTTTGCGGACAAAGTGGGAGGGTTGACAGGTTTAAACGGTAGCATGGCAATTAAGGGGAACTATGTTATATGCTTATGCCATTAACAAGAATAGTGCATGAATTTCCTATTATCTCATCAAAGTTTCCAAAGCACTAATTTATTTCTCAATAGCCAGTGACAAAACAAGCAAGTACTCACTCATTGGATCGACAGGTACAGCCACTTTCATAGTATGATTCATAGAACAGAATAAGGTAAAATGTAAAGTTGCATGTTCTGTGTTGCCATATCAGAGATGATATATCTGTATATATATATATATACATATATTGGATGAAGCTTGATTACAGACTCGAGTAATTAGGGTTATTAACCAACCCTTTTGTATACATGCTTTTTTTCCACATCTCCCAGTCTACATCAGCCGAGCTATGAAAAGTGTCTCTGACAAAGGCCATGCAAGTATTTCCAGCAGTGAAGTGAGTTAAACAACAGCAGGCATAAAACTATTAAGCATTTAGAAATTCAATCCACATCGGAGTGGAAATGATCTTGGGAATGCAGTCTTTAAGATTATGCTATAATATCTAAAATATTTTCATTACCTAAGAATGAACGGCGGAAGCGGCAGAATTATGAAAAATGTCTCGGCACATAGTAGCAGGAGGTCTTGATAGGCTGTGCCAAGGGATTAGAAAACAATGATAGAGGGTAAGAACATCACGCAGGCAAAGCTAACTTTACAAAAAGACAAAAACACAACTTTGAGAATGACATTTTAGAGATTACAATTTGTATTTGCAGGCACATGGCATTATCCTTTTGTGAAGATACAGAATTTAATGCTATTAGACTAAGTCTGCAGTCAAAGAAATAGAGTTATCTACATTTTTCATTAAATAAATATAAAATAAACAGAATTGCAAAAACATAAAGTCCTACTAACACGTTCATGCTGTACTTTCTAAAATCCTCAGATATGAGACTTAGGCATCTGCAAGTGCCTTTCCAATGATGACAACCAAATCATGTTTTCTGCCTCATACATTTTCCTATTCTGTTGGCTTGGGTATTATTTTTTAAATAATTGTAAATATTAATATGCAAATATTATTGTTGTATGTACATATTCCCATTACCTTAATTACTGAAGGTATAGTTTGACCTTCCTATCATGAAACACAATATACCACATCACGGTTCTAAGTCTGGTATACACTGAAAATAATGTTGTGTCTTCTTACCCCATACTCCATAATTCCCATAATGACGCTTGTGGTTGTAAATGGCCAAGTGGAAGATGCAGCAGTGAAATTAGTGTCTAACAGATAAAAATATTGAGTAAAGGTACCCACACAGGTTGCGATTTTTCGTGCGATTTTTGCCCTTCCGACCGATCCAGTTGGTCGGGTAGGTTGATCGTTTGGGATTCCTAACATGCAAATATAGTCCGACCGATGATGTTTTTAGAAAAATCGGCCGAAAAGTCGGTCGGGTCCCAAATGATGATGCCCGTAATTTTCGGTTGGTCGGCCACTTTTAAAAGATTCCCCATCCAACCAGCCGATTGGTCGGTCGGGCGGTGACTAATCGGAGGCCGAAAAATCGGGCATCCGACCGACTTTTAAAAAAGACACTAAAGCAAAAATTGGGCGTTGAAATCCAATATCGCATCGGTCCCCGAAAAATCACAACGTGTATGGGTAACTTTAGAAGTATAGCTCAACTACAAGATAAAATCCTCCTTACTGACCTTATACTATACAAGTATTATTTGTTCACAATGGTACTGGTTGTAGAAGACCACCCAGCTCTGGTGTTAATAAGGTGGGGTTTTCACTGCAGTATATCCACACAATCAATAAAACTCAGCACCGAAGCTGCTGAACTATATTGGTCATTGATTACATGTCATTCAGTACTCCAGCTGACCCATCATTTATGAGGGCATAGAAAGTGTTAGCGGCCCTTTCATAAAATAAGCATACGCTAACTTATTAAGTCTTTACAGGTTGAACACTTTGCTAATTAAGTTCTAAATATAGTAACCCCTTTTACCTTATGTGGTGTCCTTAATGACATCACCATAATTAACCTAACAAGCTTAATCCACATCTTCCCCCATGTATCCAAAACAAAGGAACTTATATGGGCTAAGATGATACACTTCAATTATATATATACCCCAAGATATGGATATTGATTGTTATTGTGCAAATGTGCCCATATGTAATCTAGGAGCGAACACTAAACCATAAAGCCCCCCCATACACCTTAAGATTGATCCATACAATCTCCATTAGATCTACCAACAACTGTGTAGTATAGTTGCCTCCCTGATGGAATACATAGTGATTGGAAGGATAAGAAAGGTCCTCATATTACATGGTTTTGGTAGAAGAAAAGTTGATTTTACAGAAATTGTATGGAAAGATTTTAAGGTGTATGGGGGGCTTTAGTTCATAGAACTACAATACATACAGTTGCTAGCACTTGTTAGGGTTTGCACGAAGTAAAGCCTGTATTCATTTGTGTTTATTTTTTTAGAAAACATATTTAAACGTTAACGTTAAAATGTCTTGACAATATCTAAAACCACATGCGTACCTGTATACTATAATACAAAATCATCCTATGTTCTGCAAGAGATAACCAAGAGAGTCTTGCATACATAGAGAAGCTGTAAGTTAGGGTGGCCATACACGGTAAAATTTTTCCATTCAAAATAAAGACTATCCCAGCACATATCTTAGAGAGCTGCATCTGCTGATATATCAACAATAACCTCTTAACATAACATAAACCATACAAACAAACATAAGGTCGAACACAAAATAAAAGAAAAAGCATAGGTAAGTAAGGTAAGTTAAGTACACAGTACTCAAGTACCTATCTGGACAACAGGCCTCTACTACCTCCTGCAGCCGTTAAATAGAGCCGCGAGGAACTTTAAGGGCACAATATTCCAACTTACATTTCAGACAATTTTAAGGGGGCCCAGTGAATTGCGAAGGTCAATAAGGGCGTACCACGAAGAGTATTGGTGCTTAAGCATCACCTCCCTGATTTCCTGCTGTGACAATTGCGTTGCGATGTATTTATGCCTTGTCGGATTGGCTGCCAGCCTCTCTACACCGAAGAGATCCCCGACTGTGCGCCGTAGTAACGACAGACGGGGAGAGTCTGTAGCCAACCATTGGGCCATTATGCAACGCCTCACCGCCAATTGGCACAATTGCGCCCACTGCGACACAGAGGATGAGATTGTTGTTTGAGCCTCCCTATCCAAGTACGCAAACACCAATAGATATGGCTCCAACACCACCGTTTCCCCCGTCACCTCATGTATATACTTTAGAACCCGACGCCAGAAAGCCTGTATGGCCGGGCATGCCCAGAGGCAGTGATATAATGGGGCTTTAAAGAGATGGCATTTGGGGCACTTTCCTGAGGAAATTATATGTGGGCTCTGAAAGGACCCTATAGGATAGAAGCCTAAATAAGCTTTATGTAGTATCTGTAGTCTCCCGCCACACCTCGCATGTAATCAATGTAGTCACTGATAAGTACCCCTGCAGCAACTTTTCAGGCACATCTTCCACAATCAATTCTTTGGACCACGCAGTGGATTTGGACGCCGCGTACTGTTCGTTTGCTTCTAACAGCAAAGAGTGGTACAAATTAGAGATAGACGCTTGTCTATGGGAGATGAATGCGCCAAATTCGTGCGGTAAGAATGCCAATTCCGCCGGGATTTTCAATGAGCGCCAGAAACTGACCATTTGTATATAATAAAAGTGATGAGCCAGTTGAAGAGAGTAGCATTCCATTAGCATTGAGCTCAAACGTGGACTTGTGGAAAAATTTTACCAAATGAGAAAGGCCCTTTGATGCCCAGACCTTGTAAGCAGTCGCTATGGGCCAAAGGGGGCACTCGTGTATTACCGCCCTGGCCCCTCTCCCTCCAGGCAGGGAGTCCTTCGATATCAGGGTATATTGGAGACTGGAGCGAAATAATATAAGCACCCCAGCCTTCCAGCCAGTTGCTGCTGATCCTATGACCTCTCCCACACACAACTTTCGCATGCGCCCAAAGTCAGCGATTGTGAGGTGCGCCTCCTGGAGGAGGGCCACATCTGCCTTTAGACGTTGCAGGTGCCGTAGCACTTGGTAGCGTTTCTGGGGAGTACGCAATCCCCTAACATTCCAGGAAACTACCCGCATATACTATAAAGGTACAGAATGAAACAAGCGGTGCTATGTAGTGTGACAATAAAACTACGGCTCTCTGAATGGTCCAAGGCCGAATCACCCTGAGGCGTACGCCAACCTTATAAATTGGAAAATGCGCGCCCATGTACTTCAATATACCCCTAACATGTGTTCGACCAAACAGAACAAAAACAAACTTAATAAACAAGAAATGGCCCACAAATTATGAAAAAACCCTGAATCAAGTAAAAACCATACATTACGTTACGGACTTTTTTTCCATGTAGGTCCATAGTCGAATACAGACAGAGAACAAGCTACCCGGAGGGGAAAGGCTTGGTTTAAACACCCCCCGCTGCTGGGGCAGTCTGTATGGGTCAACTGTCGCTGTCCACAGAAGAATGAGGTGACGACTCTCTAGCTGGTTCTTGACGCGGCGGGGACACAGCAGCCATTGCCTCCGGTGGGTGTTCGGGTGGTCGCTTGGATGGTGGCAGCTTCAGAGAATGTATAAATTATATATGATGATGTCTCAAAACCCACCATGGGCTAGCCGGCATCCCATAATATATGCAAA
>CM070036.1:27681767-27702681 GCA_036250615.1 Ptychadena robeensis | reverse complement strand
GGGGCAAAGCCAGACCCCACTCCGGGCAACCATCTGGCAATGATATGAGGGTAATCACTCGAATTAATTAATGTAGCTGATAATAATGGTCATAACTTAGCGAAGGACCCAAAATAGTGGTGTAAGGAGAAGAACCAGTGTCATCATAGTTGGAAAGTAAGCCTTTGTACCAAGATTAGTAGGTGATACGGTGAACCAGGTTTTAGGTCATTCAAAAATAAAGTGCCAATGGTTGAAAATACCAATCAATCAAACTCAAAACACCCAGGTAAAGTAAGACAGGGATGTGAGGGGACATAGTAGAAGTGTATACGAGTAATATGCAAATATTACATGAATAATATTCCATAAAAGTGACAAGTGCCAGGTGAGTAAGGGGTCACGGATAAATCCAAGTATCTAGGGTGTGCAATATTTAGGATTCAAATTAGTAAGCCAGTTATACAAAGAGGAGCGGGAAACAAACATCCAGCAGTTGGGTAACAACATAGATAAATACTATAGTGTACAGGTTAGGTAGTATCTGTGGTATCTAAAGGACAACGAGGTATGAAGTATAGAAGTAAAGAAGTAGATAACTTCCAGGGTGGTATTAGTGGTATCTAAAAGATAAACCAGGTATGGAGTATAGAAGTATAGAAATAGATAACTAACAAGGTTAATATTAAGATAACGTCACGTAAGTAATAGGTAATAACAGTAGTATCAAAAGACAAACCAGGTAGATATAATTCGATCTATTAAGCAAATTTAAGCCATATACCATGGTAGTGATGGTATGTATAAATTATCAAGCCTTGTCTGGGTCATCGAAGGAATGCTGTTCTCCGTCCGGAGACTGGAAACGCAATACAGCCGGGTAAGCCAGGGTAAAGCAAAGCTGATTCTTGTAGAGCCAGGAACAGGCTGTTGAAAATGCCCTGCGCTTGCGGGAAACTTCTGCCGAATAGTCAGCAAACATCAACAGAGTGCGATTTTGAATCACCAGGCGTTTTGCTTGCCGAAAGGCCCTGAGAATCGCTGTTTTCTCATTATAGTCCAAATATTTGGCAATGACCGGTCTGGGTGCTTTATGGTTCGGTTGTGGCGGTCCCAGCCTGTGGGCTCTTTCCACCTTGCAGGTCTCACTCAGGCCCAGTTCCCCAGGGATAACCTCAGCGCAGTACTCCCGGAGTTGGGCTGGGCTGATGGATTCAGGTATCCCCAGGATACGAAGATTATTCCGGCGAGACCGGTTCTCCATGTCATCCATTTTAACAGGCATCTCTGTGAGCTGTGCGGTGACGTTCTCATCTTGGGATGATTGAGTCTGGGTCGCATCTTCCATCAGAGAGACCCTCGATTCCAGCTCATCCATGTGCTTATTCTGGGTGGCTAGGTCCTGTTTCAGTGTCTTAATGCCCCTGGCTACTGCAACATCCACCGCTTGGTGTATCATCGGCGTGAGCAACTTGCCACTGCTAAAGCAATCTTTCCATGCTCCTCTTCTGCGATGTCTTCCTCTGTGGGAGCAAGGTCTTCCCCCAGGCGCTGCGGCGCCATGTTGGATTTTTTGCTGCGCGGCGTGGCGGGGCCATTGAGACCCGGTACCTGTCCATCTGCGCTCCTGAGGGGTTCTGGTGCCCGGGGGAACTGGCCTATTATTTCGCCTCAAGGCCCGGGAGCTCTCTGGTGATGCGGCTCCTACATAGACCGGAAGTCAAATTATTGTTTTTAAACGTTTGATGTATGTATGTAGTGAATAACACAAAAAAGTCTTGCACCTTTGAAACCCCCTATTTTGGTTTCTTCATGTGGTTCAGTATTAGATAAGTCCTCTAAATTGGTTAGGTGGGGGATGGTGCGTTGGTAGTTGCATTGACTATGGATAAAATATGACATTTGATTCCGTTCGAATTTAAAAAAATCGATTGTTTAGGCCGACCAAATCAACCAAAACTGATTGAAATGAAACATAAAATTGGGTGAGCTGGGATCGGTCTTGTTCAAGTTTCTGACTTGGTATGTGGATGGATTTGTCTTCAATGGTATTGTGGAGCATGTGCATAGCACTTAGGAAAAGAAAAGATTGGTTATGAAACGATCACATTGTGCGTTGGTATCATCAATGTTAGACTGGCAGTTGGCATTTCTAAAATCTAAAATAGATAGAGAAAATGTTGATGCTTGTATGGCTAGCTTTAGCTGTGTTAGGAAGAGATGCCTTGAACAAAGTTGATGAAAAATGAGAAGCAACCCACCCACCTCTAATTATCAAATCTACACCCAAAAGAACTTCTTACAATTAAACAATTTGAACCTAATGTAGTAGAGGTCAGTTTCATGCTATACGCCTAAAAAAAGAACAGAAATGCATTTGAGATATTCCATAGCAATCACGCATTAAGCTACACGAGTAACTTATTTCAAAATGCTCACTAATGAACAGACCAGCGGTAAACCGTGAACTCAAGCTCAGATTCTTTTAGCTAAACATGTTTTGACATCGAGCAAGGAGCAACAACTTGATTTTGTTTACAGTGAAAACCTTTTTATAGCATATTTCCTAATTATTTGCAGAAGTGATTACATCTGTCTTACCTTAGTTAGCATAAACATACAGTAATGTGAATGTGATTGTGGTCTTTGTTTTTTTTATTTCATAAAGCTTTAGGTATAGAAATTTTGATGAAGGGAGACAACAGTGCAGCTGAGATATCTCCAATTTTATACAGAAATATAGGACATATGAACCATGCTAGAATATGGCAACGAAATAAGAGAAGAAAACAAGCATAGCGCCTTCAATTTTCCAGATTTACAATTACAAGAACTATTTATTTGCTTATACTGTAGATAACCCCTAACCGGGCCACCATAAAAAAATTGCCCCCCCCCTGACCATGAGCAACACACAAAATTAACCTGTGTACCCTGCAGTAATGCTAATGAGGTGACCTGCTGCATCTGAACCCTATACAGTGGGGTTATCTGGTATAGTTAGTGCAGATTGTCAATTCTTTTTTAGAATTTTCTAACAGAAATTAAACCGTATTTAGTAACATTACTCAATTGTCACAAGATAGACATGTGATTACACGTCACAAGCCAAGTCCAGCTAAAATCCACAAGAGCTCTGGGTACCTGTGCATAGCTCCAGTGAGGCTGCTGTCAGGAGGCAGCATGTAGGACAGGGAACCAAGATGCCATGCTGACGCCACAACTACAGCAGCGAACTGCAGGCCCCCCCCCCCCACCCTATATGGTCGGACCCGGGAAGGGAGTGCCCCCTGTCCCTGCCTGACAGCGGCCCTGCCCCTTAATGTAAGTCAGACAAACCTAAATTATAAAATCACTCTAACATGACTATTAGTGACTTTTATGTGAACTTTTCTGAATCTTAGAAGATAACTTCCAATCTGGTATACAAAGGTCAAAGGTTTAAATGCTGTCCAACATGCTGATGGTTGATCGGCTAAGTAGCCAACTGACTTTTTAAGAGGTTATATGTTGATTGTTATATGTTGGTTCTATACCATACCAAAGTTGACACATATACACATAATAAACACACATTTACTGTATTAAGCTCTATTTATTTAGCCTACGACCATTCTAAGATGTTCCCCATTAGAGATGGTTCCACAGTTTTGCAAAGCACCTGAATATGGTGCCATAACCATAACAGTTGTATATGTAGAAAATGGTTGAAGGAACTTAAAATAATAATTTGTCCTAGCACAAAGTCCAATTTTTTTTTACGTTGAAACTTAGACTTCCCTTTGAACCTAATTTATGAAAAACTAGGCCACTAATTCACTGTCAGCTAGTCAAAATTTGCCCACAATTTTGCGACAAGCTCTAATCACCTACCCTATAAAATAAACCAACGTTACCCTCAAAATGGGACTTTTAATTGGCAGACTCAACCCCGAAAGAGGTGCACAAATATTCAATATGAAAAGCCAAAACAATTTTATTATACTTCAAAAAATCACAGCGAGCTTGAATTTCCAGTTGGAGTTATGAAGTCAGATGCATTCTATTACAGGTTCATTGTCAACATGTTTCGCCCTGTTCTCTGGGCTTCCTCAGGACAACGATAATGCATCTTTTAGTGGGTGATTCTAAATATACGCCATTATAAGCTGAACAAAGCCAAAAACCACAGGATAACAATATAGTAGGTTAGGTAGAACCAATTTGCCCTTATGTTGCTTTGAAAGCTGTGCCAAACAGCTATCTCATCCAACAGAGCCAATTGGACTGAATTCACTGCGAGTCCACCATTCCTCCAGGAGGAAACATGTTGACAATTAACCTGTAATAGAATGCATCTGACTTGATACCTCCAACTGGAAAATCAAGATCGCTGTGATTTTTAATCATAATAAAATAGTTTTTGCTTTTTATATTGAATATTTGTGCACGTCTTTCTGGGTTGAGTATGCCACTTAAAAGTCCAATTTTGAGGGTAACTTTGGTTGATTTGATCTAGACTACAGGGATGGGCATTCCAACCCCATACAGATATAGGTTGTCTATTGTCTTTATTTCATATAATCTATACACCCACCCTACAGCAATGTTCCAAAGGGACTTAAGTTAGTTGAGACTTTCACATTTAATTCCTCGCATTGCTAGTGTTGCCATGGTAAGTCAAGAGGCACACAGAACAAGAGGAAACTTTAAACATTTTGTTTTAAGAATGCAATAAATCCTTCACAATAGCAAGTCTCAAGTTTAGAACAGTATAATATTTACCACTACCGGTTAATTACAGGTGCTCTTTAGATTTACCTAAAGTAAACCATAGTTAAAATGCCAGTGAAAACCCATCAAAAGTTTTTGTAAAATTGCTCCAGTTACCTGAAGAGGCTAAATCACTAGTATAAAACATGACTTACATTATATATGACTAAAACTAGATAGTGGTGTTTCTTTATAGATTATGAATAGTGACTGCATAAAAGGTCCTCATGAAATGTTTTATCAAAAGGAATTTATCATCACCCCTTTCATTAAAATACATATGCAAACAGTTCAAAGTTGTCGTGATATAAAACAGGGGGTACAATGCATTATTCAGACAGGTATAGCGAAAGCAGAAATGAACTGCAGGCATAATACATTTTATATATCCACCTGGAAGTGCTCTTTTACTTTCACAGCTACAAAGCAATAACTTAAAGTATGTACAACTTAGCTTCTGACCTTTTGTTCTGAAACCTGTGGAAATAGTTATCAAGGAACATTCCTTTGTGAGTAATAATGCAACACTCATATAACTTTAACAAAAATGCAAATTGGAATCCTGTTCCTTAGTCCTGATGTTTTATTCTTTGGAAGAGACATTTTATGTGAATGACCAACAAGAGACTATTTATGAGGCCCTCTCTTGTGTTTTATATGAAGATCGGAGTATATTCAACGACAGATGGTTAAAGCATTGAGATTGCGATGCACCAATCATATAGTGCAATCAAATCGGTTATGAATGTGAAAGTGTTTTTGCAGATCTGGGATTTCCACTGTTGGCCAGCCTTTATGGTATGCAGTCAGTGCAAAAGCAGGAAAAGTAGAGTGATGAATGCAATCATACATATATTGCTCATAGAGGAAAAAATCCCTAGACTGAGTGCCAGCGCGGAAAATACCCCAAAAAAACCTTGTATTAAACATTCAACAACTCGTAATACAGCTGCATTTACCAGGGTTTACACCAGCAAACCTTTCATAAGGTTCTATTTCCACTGCATCCTTTTCCATGTGTTTTGGGCACATTTTTTTAACGCACCATAAACACATCCATTGACTAGCAATAGATGCTGTATAAAGAACGCACCAAAAACGCATGGTATAGAATCGAACCAATCTTGTTGTCTTTTGTCTAATCTGAGTGCATTGTTTTGAACCCATCAGAGGGCTTTACAATTAACCACCTCTCATATGTACATTAGGAGTGGACCAATTGCAGAATATCTGTGACCTTAAGTTATGGGAACCTAACCTAATAAAAGGCTGGCTTGGGTAGAGAGTTTACAATTATGGTCTCTGCCAGACAGACTACACACGGACTGCAAAACTGACAAATAACACATCCTGAAGAAGTGATCACTTTAGACCACAAAACACATTGATATAGAAAGTTATTTTAACCTCAAAATAAAAGATCAGATATGAATATGGGCGCCTTGCATGAATCCTCCTTTTTTCGAGAAACTCTGAATCTTGACAGACAATTGTGGTGGAGACTTTGTTTCATGGGAGTTAACTCTTGCATAGAAGAGAAGGGCCAGTTACCTTATGTGAAGCAGATCCGCTACTGTGAATTAGTTTGTAAAAGGATCCATGCACCATGACCTAGATAGAGCAAAATGGGCCTGGAAAAGGGGGAGCATCTCAAATCCTACCCCAGAACCAAAGACTTTACGTCACAGAGGCAAGTAAAACCACTTCCCATTTTGGTACAAAGCCATTAGTGAAGGAGCCAGCTTAATAAAATGTACAATATGACTGTGATACGACTGTACGAAAATTAAGGCATGTAGCTTCCTTGAATAGCATATTTAAGCTAAAAATGGCCAAATCATTACTTAACTACTAAATGGTACATTACTGAAAATCTTATTTTTTTTGTGGTACTTTTTTATTTGGGACCCATCACTGGTAATAACATTTAGAAAAACTTCAAAATTTTCACCAGAAGATCAATAGAGAGGAAATCTTTTAATATATGGCATATATTACCCTTAACTCCCTCCTCAAGCCGGCCATATACGGGTCGATTCCTGTGCGATCCATGAACAATGAATGAGCGTTGTGACGCACCGATTTGACGAATAATCTTTGGATTGACAATCGTTCGTCGAATCAGTGCGCACCACAATTTTCACAAGGGTGTTCGATTCCCAAACAATCGTTTGCTGATCGATTGTCATGAACGTGTACAGCGATCGATCATTTGGGAATTGAATGAAAAATTGATCCGTGCATGGGGGACTTAAGCTAGGCATACACGGTTTGAGTTTAGATCTTGAACTTTTCATTGGACACCGACCATAATCAAATCCAAAGCAGTACCACATGGAAGGTTTGATCGTAAAACGACCAAAATTGCTGATTTTCGTTTTGATCAAAAAACACAGTAAAGAGTCAATTATAAATATGTTTGTCAAATGCAATCGACCCTACTAACACACACAATGCTATGATTTTAGTTTGATCGTTGTACAAACGACAAAAAATTTCCAACATGTCCAATTACTTTTTGATCAATGTTTTGATCGGTATTGAACAATTTTTGCCGATACGTGAAGCATATTGATTGAGGTAAACACTGATCGCTTTAGGTCGATCGAACGCTAAAATCGAGCAGTGTATGCTTAGCTTTATTACTTAGTGTTATCAGTTGTACGAGCTTATCTCTATGAAGTGTGTTCACTGCACATTATGTGCTCATTATAAGTGGGTGTACCTGGAAAAATCCTCACATCACTTGATGACATCAAGTAGAGTTATTTAGGTGTGCATAGAGGAATTAAGATCATCCTATTAATGACATTACATTCCAATGTAGTAATTGGAAATGTAGTTCTCTGTGTTGACAGTAAACGGATATAGAAAGCATAAATAAATCCTCCTACCAATGTGCAGCCATTGTTATTATTATTATCAAAGAAGCTGTACATTAATTAACAGTTGAAGTGCAACCCAAGCCAACATTCAAGTAAAAACTATGACACAGGAGAACAGAACCATGCCCAATCAACCTGATAATACAAATCCTGAGTGCCTGTGGCCACAAGCCATACAAAGTACAATTTCTACTAATTTAGGATATAAAGTTCAAAACTTTATGGCCTCTAGACTGTCCATGGAGAAATAACTGCCAAGCCGCCATCATCCTGAAGTACTTTAATAAAAAACCTTATACTAATGTTGGTAGCGATTTTCAGGTATATTCATATGAATACTTTCCCTGTACAATAGTGATTAAATGGTTTTCTGCAGATGAATTCTGTATGGGTTTTTTTCACATTCTATCAAAGTAGGAAAAATGGATATCATATATCGCTTACAAATGCCTAGCGCAGGTGGGAGAGCATAATTAAGTGTTATGAAATTTCAGTAGTACAGCACATATTCCAGTAACCATTATACCAGATCTCACATTCTTTGCAAAAACCAAATGAACACACAGGATCCTGTTTCTAACGTTGTAATCTTGTTGTAAGTGGTTATCCGACAAAGTTACACTTCCTCCTTCTTCTTACTTGTGTTTTACCAAGAGCACAGAAAATCTCTTGAAACATTATTTATTATAACACTGATCAATGCTCCTTCTTTTCAGTTTCTTATATTTTCCCAGGACAGCCTATGTCTGAGCTGGAAGATTTAAGACCATGATGTGCCATGATCCAGTGGAAGTGCCAAATTCTGATAAATTTATTCAATATTTATTAAATTATAATATTAATAAACAGCACTGTGCAGAAATATATTTATTTCTATACCCATGTTATTTCTACACTTTACTAAAATCCCCTTTAACTAGATGGAGGGTAAAAGGGCCTGTTTACTTATAACAATACACCTAATGCACCTCAAGAGGATGGAATTCTTCCTAAGGTTACTTGGCTCATCTTTATTATTGGCGATTTTCCAATGACACACTGAATGGTTTCCATTTGGTGCCATGGATGCGTCAGGCACCCAAATTGGGTGCTGGCTTGTTTTGCCCATGTTTTTTACACGTTATTGTGTCACACCGCTTTACACACCCCATTTACCCCTGTGGACATATCGCAACCATAATGCCCTCAAAAAACAAGGTGTGTCTTTTAAGTGTCATTTCCATAGCACCAGTGACAATGTGGGGACCTGCATTGTTAATGATGGGAAGCACTATGGGCAATGGCGTGCTTGTGGGGATAGGCCCATTGTTAGCAATGACCCATGTTTTGACCCCTTTTGATGTGTGAAAAACGTAAGCATTTTGTTGTGGAGACAAGTCCATTTAGAGCATAATATCCATCTAACTCAAATTTACAATGCTAGATTTGTTTAGATTGCTTAGATCTGTGAACAGGCCATTAGAGCACTAACTGTCTTGTTCTTGAGGACACCTAGAAATGAGAGCTCTTTATGTTACATTACCCTGTATGTATTACAATAAAGCTGAGCACATGATCAACTACAATACACTGGTAAGCTTCAACAATTATTGCACAGTATGCAGTCCACAGTTTAAATGATTGCAAAAAGACATTTCCATGACTACTAACCAAAAATGACTATCGACCATAATGAATACATGAGTTTATGCCCCAAGAACCTCCTGAACAGACCTTAAGGACTAGTTTTGGATACCTTGTACCACTCTTCCTTTTCTTAGCTGATATGTAAACAAAACCCTTTTTGGATTTACCGTGTATTACCGAGTTGGCTGACATAAATTTTTCTAGCCAAGCAAAAACTGGTCGTATAAGATGACCCTGAACTTTTCAATTGAAATATAGTTTGTGGGAGTTTGGGAAATACTCCCAAAGTTTGGGAAATACTCGCCGTATAAGACAATCCCTCTTCTATCGCACACCAAACTAAAGGCTGCCATACACGGGTCGGATTCGCACCGGATTCCGGCCCGATCGATTCCGGGCGCGTGCACACGAAACGATCGGGCCGGAATCCCGTGCAGCCCACCTTGTCCGTCCGATCGGGTCCGACTGATTGGGGGCTCTGAATCGGATCCGCCAGAGAACCAACCTGTTGGTCTTTCGGGTCCGATTCTGCCCAGATCAGCGGGAGTTGCATTCCGGGAGGTGATCAATCGGACACGGATCCGGCAGGACAAGGTGGTATGCAGCGATCGGATTCCTTAATTGGCCAATCGATCACACCTGAGGATCCCGGCGGAATCGCCGGAATCGATCGGATGGTGAATCGATCAGCCAGGGAATCCGTGCCGTGTATGGCTAGCTTAACAATGTTTATGTCTACTCTTACTTTCAATCCCCAGATCTCCAACACTCTTAAAAGTCCAATCTTTTTTTTGGGATTAATTATTTACATTCCCAACTTGATACCCCTTTGTGCAACCTTTCATAGTTTCCCTGTGGTTATCCATGGGACACAACTTGTATAAATTTAACAATAGAAACTGAAATAAAGTTGGCAATCTAAAAATTTTACTTTTACAGTTAAGTATAAAAGTAAAGATTTTGTACAGATATTTATTGTGTTTTATCTTTGCATCTTTGCATTGCAGGGGGTTGAAGGCCACCAGATGATTGATGATGCACCCTTGGTTGTAGGAACTCCTTTTCAGTTGTCCTCCATTGCTGTACTTTATTTCTTCCCCTGTGTAGTGAAATTACGGTTTCCATTAAAACAAAACCTCCATTAAAACATTTCAAACAGACATTTGGCTGTGAATTGTATCCGTGAATGTCACAGTCCCTTTAAATGAGGTCGTAATAGAGTATCTCAAATGTTACCCCGCACCAAAGCACAGTATGTAGATCATAAAGATGCAACCGATAAGCGGTAGAACAATTGGTTATTTGCAGTATAATGTATCAGAATCCTATGTTCTCATTTGTAACTAATAAAGTGTTAATGAAAAATGGACTCATTTCTGTGCTGAAAGGAACGGTATTATGACAGCTATACGGTGTTAAATATAAGCATCTGGGCTCTGATTGCAGCCAGTTAAAAGCATCATTGCAGCCAAAAGGCTGCAGCTTTCTGATATCTCAAAGGATGGCAAATGGTTTACGGATGACTGGATTTTGGGCTCATTTTGCAGATAAGAAATGTTAAGTCCTGTGACTGAGCTACAGACTTTAACCTCTATAATCCAGAAGAGATTTCCCTGGAAAGTATTCTATACAGACACCTCACCCTGTAGCGGCATGTATGAATGAATAAAATATTACAATGCTGAGGAGTTTCTTAATAGTCATGTTGTAGAAGACATTATTCCCAATATCGCCATTCAGAAATAACTGCCCCTATTTGAATTATTTCCTGGAAGCGACCATTCTAGTTGTATCTCTGAACAGTAATAGAGCAAAATGGATCTTAAAACAGAAATTATTGGTCATGGTCACATTTAGGCCATTCAACATTGTTGGATAGTGGTAAGGGCAGAGAAGTAGGCTTCAGTTGGGATCCATCTTGGCATGTCAGAGTCATTATGGAAGAATATGAAAGCCTGCTGGCTAGTAAACAAGCACATTGAGATTCTCCACCCTTCTATTCTAATCAAATTTCATTTGCAAATTAATGGAGCGACTACACAAGTTTTTAACCTCCTGGGCGTTACAGTCGTTTCCCAGGCAATCACGGTGGAGTACACAGTACACTGTGCCCTCCCGGCTCACTATTTGACACCGGCGGTGCGTGTGGGGGAAAGCAACGCCCCCTCCATTTACGTAGGGCACTGCCCCCCGCCCCATTCGGCGTCACCGATGATGCTGAAGACAAGGGCCGGAAAAGCTCTGTGAGCCTGCAACTATGCAAAAATGCTGCAGGCTCACTGAGAGACGCTGATTGCGTCTGATCCCAGCACATACTTAGTTTAAACCAAGATCAAACTGCGTCTGTACTGGCTTCGGGCGTAACACCCAGGAGGTTAATGAATTTTGGTTATATAAGGTTCATTTGGATCAAATACTTGAAAGTACTGTAGTTATTCAAAATATACAGAGTTATCCTTATTTTTATTTTAAAAAAAAGACACCAAGGAAAGCATACAATTAGTATAGTGTGCCTGTTCTGGGATTATGTATGTGTAAGTCAACTTTGAAGCCTGCCTTAAAAGTCTAAAGCCGGCCATACACGCAGTGATCCCTGCACGATCCATAAATGGCTGATTGTTCAGAGAATTGGAGCACACACTTTGTGCCGGCCGATACTTTGGATGGTCAGAGATAAACAGATATATCCATACTCTTGCTGATCACGATTTTGCGTCACATGGATCCGTCGCTGCATGTGGGCAGCTGCGATTAACCTACCTAGTGGTCAAGACGAAACCAGTTAGTCCACATAGCTACAGAAGCAGGGATCGGGAAAACCCGACATACCCCCGGAAAACTGTGGCGATTGGTGAGGGGGGGCTCCAATAGACCTTCGTGTAAATAGATATGTGTTGGTCTCCCAGCCCACGTCACTGTGTCATTGATGACACCGGCGATGTGGACAGGGATGTGGTAAGGGGAGGAAATTTGAGACGAGTACTATGGTGATGTATTGCTATGTGCTGATGTGTTGTAAAGTTGCATTATGCCATTAAAAATAAAGGTATCCCAAAACAGAAACACAATTGCTGTGCTTCTTGCTTCCTGCTCATTCTTTGCTGCTACTTATGTCAACACTTATACAGTCTGCGCATGAACACAGTGGTTCTTTGCCTATGAATAAAAAGGGGCAAAAAGAAAAATGGAAGATGCAGAGGACCATGCAAGAACATTTTCAATTAGAGGGTTGGGTGGTGCAAAGATAGGCTATGTTTCTATTGTACATCGGGACCCCTCTGCTAAGTGTATTGCTTGGCAGGGACCCAGACGTAGCACATTTACCTACCTGCTCGGTGGATGCTCTGTTTCACTGTGCAAGCCGTTCCACCGATGCAAGGTTGAATGTAGTCGAGTAGGTTCAGCCTCTGCATCGGCAAATGTCCAAACAGAGCATCTGCCAGAGCAGGCAAAGCTTATGTGCTACGTTGGGATCCCTGTCAAGCAATATGCTTAGCGGAAGGGGTCCCAACGTATAATGGAAACAAGCCCTAAGCCCCAGGATTCATTGCCCGACAAAACACAGGGGTTTCAACGTAGTGCTTGAGCCGGCCACTACCAGCAATGGAGCTTTGGCAGGGCTGGCTCCACAGCCCATCAGAGCCCGGGATCCGCTGGCCCCGCCTCCGTCAGGCTTTTATCGACGCAGCCCATCTGCGTCCATAGTAGCGTGAGCGAGGCTTGCTCAGGCATCGGCCAATGCCGGCGCATAGTGGAGCCTGGGGCTAAGGCTTTGCGTCTACTGGTTTGCGAGAGGATTAACTGTATTTTAGGGCGCATTGTAACCAGGTTGTGGGGAATGGGATGGGTTGCGTCTACAGTGAACATAAGCCCCTCCGTAAAAAACCATTAGTTATAAAATACTCAATTTAGGATGGGAATTTATTGTAGCACACATTTGTTTAGAGGTAGTTTTCCTCTACAGCAGGGAAAAGCAGAACATATTCCAGTGATATCATTTTGACTTTCATAGTCGAGTTATTTCAGGTTTAGAAAATGAAGTGAATTTGTTAATAGGTTATATTTAGAGAGCTTAACAGCTCTGTCACTTCAAAGGATAGGAAATGTTTAGACCACACTTGGAAACATACTAAATTGGCACCAACTTTTTTAATAGTAATTTTTTTTATATGACTTGTGGGAAACGCTCATTGTTTTAGGGGAAAAAAATTTGGAAAAAATGTCACAAAAGCATGAAGAGGAAAGCTGAAGTGAAAACATATCCCATTATAGGTTTAGTTATTTGTTCAGTTTAAAATATGAAATGTGCCTCTCTACCGCCCTGGCTGCAGCTTTTGAGGTTTGGTGAGGTTTGTTTTGGCTCCAAACACCCAACTTTTCACATTGCTGTTCTCATACATTTATCCCTAAGTGTATCCACAATAAATTAGAGTAATTAGTATGATTACTGAAAATAAGACACAGAAACTTTCCACAAAGTCAGACGGCTGGAGCCGAATAGAACTCAAATGAATCTCTAACTGCTGACAGCTGAATTAAACAACTTCTGCAAGCACAAGTTAATGGAGGACAAGGACATTATTAAAGTGGAACTGTCATGTTCTACATATCACTTAATAAACCTGGTAGAGACTAATGGATCACTAATGTTGCATATTAAAATACCTTACTGGTATAAATATAAAAAAACAAGATAATTAAACTAAACTCGCAGCTCTTACAACAATGGTGCTGCTGGGAATAGAACAGCAGGCATGCCTGGTGTAATCGGGCAACAGGATTTTTCTTTCCTACTCCAAATTGGACATCCAACGGGTCTTATTATTATTAGCTTTTATTTATATAGCGCCAACATATTACGCATTTATGTACATTAAATTAGAGTTGAGATGCAACACAAGATCACAAACAGGTACAGGTTATGACACAGGAGTAAAGGTACTCTGCCCGATCGGCAGAGAGTAGAGAGTAGGAGCAACCCTAGAGAACTCTTGGAGCTGTGTATGTGATGTGCAGGAAAGGCATTAGTAGGACACTGGAGGAGTGGATATATTTATGTACAAGGTTGGAAATGTAAGTGGGACAGGAGATGTGCAGTGATATAAAAGCAAGGCACAGTTTAAATTTGATTCTCTGGACAATTATCTAGCAATGTTCTGTATATGGGGAGTAAGCCTAAAGCTGGCCATACACCTGCAGGATTCTCTGTCAGATTTCCTTCAGATCAGATCAGATCTACCAACAACCATGTAATATGAGGACCTTTCTACACCTTCCAATCACTATGTATTCTATCAGGGAGGACACTATACTACATGGTTGTTGGTAGATCTGATCTGATCTGAAGGAAATCTGACAGAGAATCCTGCAGGTGTATGGCCAGCTTAAGGCTCCACATCCACTATTGCATTTCTATAGACACGGATGGCTGCATTGACATCAATGCAAGGGAGGCACGGACCAGCGGATCCAGGGCTCTGACAGGCTGTGGAGACAGCCTTGTTGTCTATGGGCGGCTTATGCATCCCTGCAATTAATGTAGGGGTTTAGGGGATAGTGGAGCCTAGGGGTCAAGGAGAGAGCAGACCAAGGTGACCCCAGGGCAGCGTGCTTGAGGAATAGGGAAGATGACTGGGCTTGAGTGCACTACGCGTTAACGGATACAGTAAACGTAATCAATGTGTTAGGGATGCATCAGGGATCCTTCAGGAATTTGTTTTTTTTATTTTGTTTAGTACCATTAATGGATTGATCAATGCATTGAACAAAGCACAGTTTTGCATTTCAACTGACTTAATTCATTTTCTATGGGTGCATCAACGCGCCCACCCCCATAGGAAAGAAAGACAGCTGAAGACATCTTATAAGTAAACATACATATTATAATCTAATATATACAATATAATTTAAGTAAATTCTGCTTTACTACAGATCTAATGACCTGATATAAATTGAAGGGATTGTTTAAGCAGGCAACCACAACAAAGAGTTTGGGACATTTTAAAAAAACGTTATAATCAGAATATAACATGTGTGCATATTGTTTACCTTGCAGAACAGCATAAACATGTATGGCACAGTACAATTTTTTTTCATTTTAATCATTACCTTACATTGTTAGGAAAAAAAAGCAAGGCTTTTCTGGTAACCCCTGTATTAGATCATTCTTGATTAGAAGGTTGAGCTCATACCGATCAGTTTTACTTCCCTTGACATACATATTCTAATGAACAGGTTCATTTTATATAGCAGAATACTGTTTAATATGGGTTCCTCTCTTAAAAGAGATGGGTGTGAATAGGGCCCAAAACACCTGGTGAAAAGTGGGAAAAGAAATACTTCTTAAAATTTTATTTTTCAATTCTCTTAAACCCCAAATCTGTATAAAAAATTTGCTTAGTAAATAAAAAAAATCATTAAAAAATACACCAAAAGAATACTGCTAGGGCTCTACAGGAGTGTACATCTGCTTCAAACACATTGCCCATGGAGAGATGGGTAGGTCAATCAATCACGTGGCTTCCAACATAAAACAGTCTGGGATGTCAATATTCTATAGGATTTGCTGTGTGAGAATTTCTTGTGCTGGACATAGACATGTGTACTGGTTGAGATACTACACAAGAGTCACGGGTGTCACAAAAGGTGATAAATAATATCATTGACCATTGCCAGTCCAGTGTTAGATACATCTGGCTATAGAGAGATCACAAAAAACACAAATGGCCTTGACAGACATTCACCGTTCCATGTTAAAAAGCTAAAGGTCATGTCCTTTTCCACTCCGACACCCTTTATTGATACCCAGGGATGGCCCTCAGACGTTCACCATTTATATACATTTCATAGAGCTTACATATAGAGGCACTTTATTGGGACACAAAACTATACAATAGAGTCCCACAAACAGCACATGGACACTTGGTTATACAAACAGGACAACAAATGTACCCTGTAGGTTTCCTGTACCATGTAGAGAAGAACACTGACCTGTAGAAAGCACTACAAGAACAATGTATATGAAAAAGCTTCATTAAAAAATAAGCCACAGTTGCTTTACAACGTTCATTTTATGGGCAGTGCTACAGCCCCTTTTGGAGCTGGACCTTCTGGAGCACTACATGGAACATTTTACTTTGATGGAAATGCTAGTCAACATTTTCTTAGATTGAAAGCTCAGTTTGGTTGTCTTAAGCAGGGTACAGACGTGGAGATATGGGTCAAATTGATGGCCATTTCGAACGCTGTGCGCCCTGAAGGACATCTATATGACTCATATAATCTGCCCCATCGCTGTTTTCGAGCAGGACAAATTAATCCAGCTCGAAAACAGCCTTATCAGACGTCATAGTCATAGATTGTACTTGTGTGTATGCCAATTTATCTTATGTATTGTAAATGAATGCATAATATGTTTGCACTTACCAAAAAAGATTAAAAACAACAATAAGAGGTTACACTGAGCAGTGAACTCTAAAAGATGCCTATACACAGGGCGATGGGCACACGATGATTACCCATTTGAACACAATGTGGTGGACACTAGTCGATTGACCAGGAATCAAGGAACACCATTTTAGGTGCCCACTTACTGGTCAATCCTTAGGATGGGGAATGACATGTAATTAGGATTTTTTGACCTGTCCATTACCTGTTTGACAGATCCTTTCTTCAAGCGGGATCGGTGGGCACATTATAACTGGGATAGATGGCCGCCCACAGCATGACGTCAGTGCTCAAGCGCCAATCTATCTAAACACATATCTATGCGTATATGGGGATCTTTAGCCTCCCTAACCTATTAAACGCAGTACAGAGTTATCTGCTCTGATCTCCCCCCTTTATTTCATGTATGACGCTGGGGATGTGAGGAGGAAAATGACATAGCATGCTTCACATAACTCAGCATTCTGCATTACCTTTTCTATTAAAACTTCCAAGAAAGATGTTGAACCTATAACAGACCTCTTAGCTATGAAACATTGTTTATCAGATACAAAGTTATTTGGATTGGGGATTTATAGAGATGCACTATAGTCAGGTCATAGAAAGGTAAGAACTGGTAAACAACAGAAATACACTACATGGATTTAAATTATTGGTACTCGCCTATTAATCATTGTATTTTTTTTTCAAGGGGTATATTATTATGAAGTTCCACATTAACCAACAATACTTGAAGGATATGTCATACTAAAACGCTTAGTATGATACTGTCGTAGGATGCTGCTTTTCAATGCATTTCAACTGTATTTAGTATTTGTCCAAAGTGACATACAATGTAGGGACTACTGTGGTCACAGTGTGCAAATCAGCTGTTGTGCAGAGTTCCAAAGTCCCTATGGCAGAAACCTCACCATGAAAATGTGCATTGGGCCCCTCATTGAATTGATTACATTAACTACTGTATTTTTTGGTTCATAAGATGCTCCAAGATATACGATGCAACCTATATCTTTTTTTCCAGTGAAAATACAGGAAACAGAAGCTCTGCCAGTTGAAGCAAAAGATGTCAGAGGCTTCCCTGCCTCCTGGTCCCGTTCTTTGTATGTGAGAAGACGGTCAGCTCACATGCACAGCTCTGCAGAAGGGGCAATCCATCCATGGATGGATCGTTCATCTGCCATGGATGGGTATGCATTTGCAGTATATGAGGCAGACATCCCCGCACGCAGCAAATTTTAGGGAAAGAAAAGTGCGTCTTCTAGTGCAAAAAATATGGTAGGTCAGGTGTGCTAAATTCAAACATGGATTGGGCCAAAAGAATTCACAAAACCGACCCATGTATGGGTATCTTAAAAGACATTTCTCCTCATCAGATAGAACGATAAAGCTTTTCATATGGTGACAAGCTTTGCTTTAACATTAAATCTGAAACAAGCAAAGTGTAACATCAAAAGTCAAATAAAAAAAATGAATTCTCGGTGGCCAAATATAATTAAATATAATCTGTGGACCAGCTTTGGCCCATGGGCCCGAGTTAGCAACCCCTGGCCTAGGGAAAGTCCAACATATTTACTTAAAGGCTCCCATACACAGGTCGATTCTTGGCCTATTGATCACCATGCGCATTCACGAGATTGATCGGCGATTAATCGGGTTCTTCCCACCCTGAAGATCAACCAAATAAAATGGAATCTTTTTTTGGTCGATCGTTTGGCAATTGGAGTATGTTGGTGGGCCCACAGCCCTATGAAGCAGCCTTTCCGATCTATGGATTTTGTGGAATCGGGCATTTTGGAGATCAGCTCATGTTCAAATCGACCACAAATCCGATACCCAATATACCCGATATCCAATCAAATCACGATTTGACGATCGTCTGGAACGATCAGATCGGGAATTGATCGGTGACAAATCAACCCGTGTATGGCTACCTTAACAGATCAACTGTATTGAATCCAAGGTGTGATTTGTTGGTATACTAGGAAAGGAGAAGAAGGGGTTTTTATATAATACTTTTTTTATATACAAACATTTTAATTTTAGTTTTCCATGTTAAGCCCCCCATACACGTTCCGATTTTTCGTACGAATTTTGCCCGACCGACCGGGTTGGGAGATTAATCGATCGGGAGATTAATCGGATTCGGAATTATGTACCCGGCCGATCCCGATTTCTCAAAATCGGCCAAAAAATCGATCGGGACCGCTTCGGACCTGTCCGTAAATTTTTGGTCGATCTGCTGTTAATAAATAGGGTCGGGCTTCCGATTTTTCGTGCCAGCCGACCAACCGACCATAACATTTTAGGTGAAAATCGGGTGACAGGATCGGACGAAACATCGGTCGGGAGAATAATCGGAACGTGTATGGGGGGCTTAATGATTAGTTGTCACTGCTCCTTTTTGTTCTACTAGGACGATACTTCATAGGCTGCTCCAGCTATAATTTTGCCCATGCAGGTAGTCAAAGGATACTGGAAAAGAAGAAGAAAAGAAGCAATGTCTTTTAAACCTACTTTACATCACTGTGCTTGTAGCGAATCTGCACTTCACTGCTTTGGCACATTTCAGGAAACATTAATTTTTAACCTCTGCTGTCCACAATTTTGCAGCCAAAGGCAAAAGTAAATCAATGTTCCTTTGATAGTGAAAGACTTATCTAAAAGGACTTCCCAGTTCCACTTTTGTACCCGCACATATATGCAACAAAACCAGCCCCCATGCTTAAATTGATAGCCGGTGTAAGGGAAAAAAAGGAAGGCAGCGTGATTACTTTACGGTTCTTTTGCAAAACTGATGAGACAGCAAATGCTATTCAATCCCATTAACAAGACTAAGCACGGCTTTTCCCCTCTCCTTCTTTTACTCCCTCACAAAAAAATCCTCACATTCCTCACATGAGGATGGTGTGATACGCTTCCACAATTCGGGGAGATTGGAAATTACAGGACATCTGCAATGAAATTGGTTTTCTGTGGAAAACAGATGAATCACTTACTGCCAATGACTGGAAGGAAAAAGTACTTGTTTATGCCCTTTCGTAATGAATTTTTATGAGGTACAGTATGAAAAAAAACCTTACTGCACACTTAAAGCTTCTAAAGATATAAGGTAATAGAATTCTGAATACTCGCTCGGAATTATTGAAAAATAACGCATTCACCTGCATTACGGCACAAAGCCAGGCATGTTATTGGTTTTCCCCGCAACAAAATTAACAAAATGCCTACACCGGGTTAAACAAAAGGATACAAAACAGATACACAAAACATAAAAACCAAATCCTGGAAATTCATAAAAACTTTTTACATTATTTATTTTGAAAAATAATTAGATTATCATAACAAAAACAAATACCTACATTAGGATAGTTCACTAAAAAGCAACATTAACAAACTGTGTTTCCCCGAAAATAAGACAGTGTCTTATATTAATTTTTGCTCCCAAAGATGCCCTGCGTCTTCTTTTCGGGGGATGTCTTATTTTTCCATGAAGACGAATATGGCACTAGGGGTATAACGGTGGGGGGGGGGGGATCACTTAAAATGACACAGGGGGGATCAGAGGGGGGAATCAACATAGCACAGGAGACTCAGAGGGGGTTAAGTTACCCCTTCGGATCTTCCTGTGTCATTTTGCCCCCTCTGATCCCCCCTGTCCAGAGTTACAGTACCGTAGCATCGGGGACGCCTTATTTTCAGGGGGATGCCCATTTAAGCATGAGGCAAAAATGTAAGGGTGCCTTATTTTCCAGGAAACAGGGTAGCAAAGAATCAGTTGTATAAGTAGTTTACGATAACTGTATATCCATGGAAATAAAATCTGTAAATGTATATATTACTTTGCCTTATCCAGTACTAGAATGTATATTAAATTAATATAAAATTAAGTTAATATTAAGTTATATAAAAAAATTACTTATACCATACACTAATCACATTTTTCATTTGTGGTAATAATACACGGTACCTGTATGTAGGTCTTCGCAACTGGTGGCGTTTGGCAACAAGAAATCTTAACCTGATCTTACCCCTCCCCTAATCAAAGAGCTAGAATATAATACCATAACAAACCCCTATCAAAAAGGTGTAGCATACACAGACTTAGGTCTTTTGAGGCAAATATGAATGGATATAAGAAGGTATGTGACGTAAGGTTAATCAGAAACCCAGCCATCATTGAGGACACTGGAGATATGAGGACCAAAAGCAACATTGCCAGAATAACA
>CM070036.1:27647154-27673504 GCA_036250615.1 Ptychadena robeensis | reverse complement strand
TAAACGGCGATGAATTTCGATGACATCCTCGTTAAAAAAAAAAAATACGATCCTAAATTGGACTTTCAATGTGGTAGCTTTTTTGCCGAATATTACGATCCAAACCGATACCGCCGTCGGGATACATTGGTCTGTTTTAATGGATCCTAATTTTTATCTCAGAGTGTATGGCTAGCATTAAGTATGGTGAATTCAAGTGGAATATGGTCATAGGAGACCACATTGGCAATACATAATTCTGTAACCTATACCTGTTAGATCTTTGTCTAACAAATGTAACTGCTATGGCTGCAAAGTTAAAGCATGTTAGAGCATCAGAAATTTAAGCCCCCATACATGTTCCGATTTTTCGTACGAATTTTGCCCGACCGACCAACGTGGTCGGGAGATAAATCGATCGGGAGATTAATCGGATGCAGAATTATGTACCCAACCGATCCCTAAAAAAATCGGTCGGGACCACTTCGGACCTGTCCAAATTTTGGTCGAACTGCTGTTAATAAATAGTGCCGGCCCAATCGATCGGTGATAATTCGAATTCCGATTTTTTGTGCCAGCCGACCGACCATAATATTTTAGGTGAAAATCGGGTGACCCGATCGGACGAAAAATTGGTCGGGAGAAAAAACGGAACGTGTATGGGGGGCTTTAGCCACATAGGGATCTATGGCGTTGCCCCTCCGATGATGCCAAAGACATGGGGCAGGAAATGCTCTGTGAGCCTGCAGCTATGCAGAAATGCTGCAGGCTCACGGAGAGAGGACGATTGTGCCAAATCCCGCCCGTACTGGCTTTAGGCATAATGCCCAGGAGGTTAAAAATCTCTGTAACATTAACAGAGAACTTTGCTTACATTTCACCAGAAAAATCACTGCCCACTCCTCCCGTCCCCACCAATCAGAGGCAGACACTGCTGACACGCAGTCTGTCTACGGGTGCCAACTGAAAGGGCTCTGCTTGCTGTCCTGGGCACCCATGCCAAAGGTTCACCATAACGGTTATACAAGGTCTATGCAGAACACCCACACAGGACACCAACAAATTTCCTCCGATGGCAAGCAACAGAACTTCTGGTGACTTGTATGTTCAGAAGGTGTCACTGAACCTGCACTGATTACTGCAAGACCATCAAGTGATCAGTGCCCCCCACCCTGGTCTGACAGTACACCCACCCTGGTAAGAAGAGGCTGCAGTGACAACCACAGGGAAATAAGCACACGGTGACAACATTTGACCTACTTGTGATATACAGAGCCATATAGCAACCCCTGCTGCCACCACGACTTCTGTATTTATGACCGAAATGATGAATATACAAGGATTAAATGCTGGTTACCAGAGTAATTAGCACAGAACATATAAAGAACGTATGAAGGAAGTATCAGCACAGACACATTGCATTATGGTGGGGAAGCCCCATTCACCAGCACGCAGCCCTGTATGCAACACACGAGGAGTACAGAGTCACCGCCTCCTGTCAGCACACACAGCACACGGACATACATACCATGCGAAACAGCAACAACAACAACAACCAGGAAGTCCTGCATAGCTTAGTAGAAACTGTACAGAAACGAGGGGTGGACCGCAGAGCAGTATAGACTGCGTGCAGTGAGATCGAGGCTTGGAACTCAACCACAGCCACACAGACGAAGAGCTAGAACTGAGCATGCGCAGTGTCAGCCAATATGAGCGAGTCCTGCTTGCTAGCTGCTTGCTGGAAGGCCAGCATTGTTTTCACATGTGATTTGCAATGCAGGGCAGAGGAAATCAGCTAACATCATGACTGCAGTGCTGCATCAATGGTCCTGGCACTCATCTGTTGGACTAGTTACTATTATGGTCATTTCACACTAGCTGAGCTGAGGTTTTGTTGTGTTTTGAGACCAGCCAGCAAAAACCTGCTTTACCGCGCTGCGATTACGTCTCCTATACAAGTGGATGGGAGACGCATGTGCTGCGTCTGCAAAATTGTGTGCTGCGTTTACTGTACAGCAACTGCACCCATACAAGGACAGATTTTTACTTCGATTTGCAAAGGATCGCTATGCATGTTCGCAGCAATTGATTGTTCGCCAATCGCACAGCTGGAACAATTGATACCGCTCCAAGGAAATGTTTGGTGAACAACATCTGACATGTTGGTAAATCCCTTTTCAATCACCATTAGTGCCAAAGTAGTGAGCATTGATTTGCCGAGCGACTCTTGCGTCACCACGCCATGAACGATCATTCAGCAAACACACAACTATTGACCCATGTATGGCCAGTTTAAGGCTAAAATTCCACTATGTTTTACACTCTGTAAAGTCATTGTAATATGTTGTCAATTAAGAAATACTAAGGTCATATTTTCCCATACCCACTACATAACCACGATTTTCTAAACGCGGATCCACGTGTTTCCGTCCATTGAAAATGAATGCGGCATCACTAAACATGCAACCACTAAGATTTTTCTGTGTTTTGGCGAATGTAGTGGAGTTTTGGCCTCTTTTTTACATAATGTTCCTTCTATTTCGAAAGCTGAACTAGCTGCTGCACATGAAATAAAGTTTTAAATAAATATATAAAACTGAATACAATAACTCTGCACGCTGTTACCTTCTCACAGTGTGCATAAGAAGCTGTGTTGTTTCCAGGAGGATATCCTGCATCATCTAATCTTATTCATTCTGAGCATTACCAACACTGTCCAAACACTTTACTCACTGGAGTTACGTTTTCATCAGAATTGATAAACTTTCCACACAGGTCTGTAGGAATAATTAAAAAAAAGTTTTAGGCTATGTCCAGACTTAATCACGTGAGAAGATCGCTCACCATTTTTTGCAGTTGTGATCAGGGACGATCATAAGTGTTATTGGCCGCGATTTGGGGCCTAGACTTTCGGTCGTGCCTGATCGCCCCTGATTCTGTCCATAGAGAATGAATGGGGACGCGTAAAAAAATTGTGTCTCAATTCATTGAGATGCAATTGTTTAACACCTCCATGCATGTCTAAGGGTGCAATCGGACGCGATTTTTGAACTGGTCCCCATTCATTCTCTATGGGCGCGATTAGGGGCGATTGGGTGCGGCTAAAATAACACGGACAAAACACTTCCCATCATACCTGATCATGGGCGCACAAAATCAAGAGTGATCTCTGTCCGCGATTGGAATCACCGGTGATCGCTCAAGTTGAGGACATAGGGGCCTAAGGGCTTGTTTCCACTTAAGCAATCGTTCGCTGTCACATGCGATTTTAATCACGGAGTGCTGATTGTGGTCTATCGCGCCCATTCATTTTCATGTGGTCAGCTCCACATCTGCAATGGGACGTGATGCGGCCCCGTGTTCTGAAACGTGTCTTAGCGCATCTTCGACTGTGGCCATTTGTGGCCGATCGCAGCCGTAGACATGAATGGGCGTGGTTTAAATTTGCGTCTCAATGAATTGCCTCAAGATTTTTAAACACGCTCCCTTCATTCTCTATGGGAGCGAACGGCCACAATCCTATCTGCCCCAATCGCCTCCAGAAAAACGCTTCCAAAAACATGCCCAATTGCACCCAATCGCTAGCATGAAAAATCACTAGCAATCACCGCTCCGCGATTAGAATCATGGGTGATCGCCTAAGTGGAAACATGCCCTAATACATTACATGGCATAAACCAAATTGTGTTATAACCCAATACTTACCTCTCCAGCAAGTGGTGTAAGTACTTTGCAGAGCTCCACTGCTTAAAAAGTCCCCCCATAGAAACCCCCCACAGAAACACCCCCATAGTGTGTGGTGCCATCCCCTGTCCCCTGTGTTATTACATGGCATAGCAGGGGCAAAGGGTGGAACCTGAGAGCCAAATCACACACACCCATAAGGACTGCAGGCTGTAGAATTATTCAGCAATGTGCTGTGCAAGAAGTGGAATAAGGATGGGTAAACATCGCCCGCGACCGTTCGCAAACAGGCGGATGAGTCTTTTAGAAAGGTCAGACGGTGAACTTTGAATTTCTCGCCTGTTGGCCGGGAAAACCTGGTGTCTACTGAAAACATTATTCCTCCTCTAGTGTAAATATCCACAAGGCCGACAGTTCTCGCCGGTGAACAGTACAGGTGTTTGATCCGCCCCCTTCGCTGGCCGGATCTGATCTGGCTGGCGGAAGGTTAAGATAATAAACTTCTTCTCACCGGCGAAGGGGGCGGGTCAAACACCGGTACTGTTCACCGGCGAGAAGAAAAAGGAACATTGCATGTTCGCCATGAACTGTCCGCCTTGTGGATATTTCGCCATCACCAGCAAGAAAGTATTCTTCTGCTTGCAGGTCGATAACAAGAGTCACTTAAATAAAAAAAATTCCCTTCCCAGAAGCAATATTTCTATTTGTTATCTAAGGGCTTGTACCGAGTTTGCGTTATGCCTTGTTTTTAACACAGCCAATGATTCACCCACCTTTTCCGTCTCTCCTACCCATCTTCTCACTCCAAACATCACCACCATGCCAGGGAAAATCTAATAGTTTAGGGAACGGAGTATACAATAGGTGGGGGGATGTCCCATTCCCTAAACTATTAGATTGTAAGCCCATCTTGGCAGGGTCCTCTCTTCTTCCTGTGTCATAACCTGTACCTGTGTATTATATTGTGTTGTATCTCCACTGCAGTGTATTGTACAGCGCTGCGTAATATGTTGGTGCTATATAAATAAATAATAATAATTCCAAGGCCAGTGAGATGCTGCTACACACACCTAACAATGAATGAACTTTTCCCCAAAAACTTATTTCCCAAACCTAAAAGCAGGACAAATGTCCAAAACATCTTGGTATGTTAAAACATTATGATTTCCCTTCACTGGAACGTGGGGTCCTAACTCCAACAACCCTATTACCTCTCCTTCACCCAACTTCACAATTGGCACAATTGGCTGTCAGGCAAGTAACGTTCTCTTTCAGAGCTTAACCAGTGATGTCAATGGGGTCGTTTAACGTCCAAATGACCCTCTGAACGCGTCAGAAGGCATTTTCTGTTCTTTAGACAACTTCATTGACTTCAATTTTAAATGTAAAGCAAGGTCGTTTTCTGGTTGCTTAAAAGACCACAAAATGACCTTGCAAAGGTCGGTGTAAATTTAGCCTATTCAGATCTTCAGAATAGCGATCTCTTCAGGAAGCCCCCTTAGACATCTAGAGCGGGTAAGTAAGTACTGTAAATGTAAAGATCTGAGCAAAGAGAGGATCCTGCACATTCTTCTTCCCCACACAAAGCTTGGTATACATGGTTCAATTCTTCTTTAATTTGCTTACTAAACACCAGACAGGTGGCCCAGATTTGTTATATGTATGATGCACTGATTCCACGTACTTCTCTGCTTTCCACGCCATTTTGCGGTCTGTCTTTGGGATTTTTGTGTCCATACCTCCAAAAGAGCATTTGTAAGGCTCGGATCTGTTGGATACAAAGGCCTGTCTCACAATATCTGTTCTAGTTCATGACAAAAGTACTCACTGGGGTCAAAATCAGGACTCTTAACTTTTCCCCAAAACTTCTTTCCCAAACCTAAAAGCAGGACAAATGTCCAAAACATCTTGGTATGTTAAAACATTACGATTTCCCCTCACTGAAACGTGGGGTCCTAACTCAACCCCAACAACCCTATCACCTCTCCTTCACCCAACTTCACAATTGCCACAATACGGTCAGGCAAGTTCTTTTTCATTGAAGTCAATGGGGTCGTTTAACGACCAAATGACCCTCTGAACGTGTCAGAAGACATTAAAAAAACATACATTTTCTGTTCTTTAAACAACCTCATTGACTTCAAATTTAAACGTAAAGCAAGGTCATTTTCTGGTTGCTTAAAAGACCAAAAAACGACCTTCCAAATGACGGTGTCAATTCTGCCTAACTCAGATCTTCAGAATTGCGATCTCTTCAGGAAGCCCCCTTAGAGTGAGTAAGGAAGTATTGGAAATGTAAAGTTCTGAGGATAGAGAGGATCCTGCACATTCTTCTTCCCCACACAAAGCTCGGTATACACGGTTCCATTTTCCTTTAGACTTCAAATACGATTGTAATAAATTTGATTGTATTACATATGGATCGTTTTTACCATGTGATTGATTATAAACACATGCTCCATAGTCCGATCGCATAAAAAGCTGTCAAAATACCTAGAAAATTATACTTGAGTGATCAATTGAAATTTACCAACATTAATGATTACTTTTCGATCAAAATTTTGGATCCAATTTAATTTTGATTTAAAAAAAAGTTAAAGTTTTCAAAGGATCGACTTAAAACCATCCTTTTTCAAGTTGATCAAATGGAAAAATGTAACTGTGTATTCCCAACTATAAGGAGAGTCTGAGGACCACTGCGTATTTGTTCTGTCACAAAGTAACTAATTAAAAATAGTGATGATAGTATCATTCTGTATATGAACACCTATTATCTTCATATGGTATGACATCATATTTGCCCATTTCAGAGGAATGTCAGAGTAAAAACACGCTGGTGATCTAAAATGAAACATTTTCTCCTTACAACAAATAATCATTTACCAACACACGTTCATGTCTAACTATTTCAATTTGTGATTTAGAAGACCTGTTATTTCTTCATCATCTTTCTCTAGGTTTAATACATCGAAAATCATATTTGTTTAATACATGTTGATGTTCTGCAACAAATTTCAGTCCGTCCTCTTTCTTTGAAATAAAAATTTTCCTTGTTCTTCTTCTATTAATCTCCAAAATGATTTGACAACATTTTTAATTTGAGATGGATGACGGGCCCTACCTGTCTTCCGTTAAACTGATTTGTTTCTCTTTCGAATGTAATAAGCAGAAGAAAATCCAAATTTGACCACATTAGGCAGAGAACGAGTAATAGCTGTTCATAGCTACATAAAGCAAATGATAAATGTTTGACAAGATCTTGGATGAGGAACGGCACCGAGGACGTTGATCAAGGCTAAAAGCCAGATATTGTCACATATTTCTCTTAAATTGTCAATTAAATTGGATAAACCTATGTACGAGAGTCATGAAAGATTTAGTCTAATCGTTGCAGTCATGCATTTTTACCATTACTTGCTTCATTTACGTTCTCTAACATATTTTTATAACTTGGTATTTAGCTTGTGGTATTGAGGTATGCATTATGTGGAACGGGCGCATTCATATTTGGCCTAACTAGCCTCTGGTGTTTACTGCCCACAAACCCACCTTAGATTACCATATTTTTTTCCCCTCAACTTTGTAATTATTTAGCACAGGAATAATCAAGTGGAAGACTACCGAGAAATGCTGCAGTCGTTTTAGTGTAACCCGGATGTGGCTGATTACTTAGGTTGTGTTTTAATTTGCTGCTCTGTCATTTTATTCTTCAGTAGCCGCGTTAATGCACCGCACTGGTGGCCTTCAGAGAGGAATGGTGTAGACTGGATCTTTTGTCACGTTATTTAAGAGGCATAAAGAAATGAGGCCTATAGAAAAGGTAAATAAACCGGGGCTCTCCGGGGAACTTGCTATTGAAAGCATTCATTTGAAGGTTTGTATCCTGAAATATGAACTCTGTATTTAGAAATGCCTGGGATGCAAATAGGAGGAAAAATAAAGGTATAAAGTAATATATAGTTTTGTATAAACTGCTAACAGCACTGGCCTTGTTAAACACAAAATAAACAACTTGTTAAACTGTAACTGAAGCATTAACCATACTATAAAACAAAAACCCGGCATATGCGGTATAAATGTACATTATGTATGCCTAGTGTATATATTAATATACAGGAAGTATATGTCCTATAGTCAGGGGTGCACATAACTCGGATGAGTACCAGGAGATGGTGTTTGGTACTCACCCCATATGTAGGGTGGTCTTCCTCACTGTCTCCCTCACTGTCCTCGGTGTCTACATGGTAGATTCTGCTGCAGATGGACCTCCCTGATCCTTATATAGCCTCCAATTAGCTGTCTCCATCCACAGGTCACCAGTTGGCTTTGGTTCAAATGTAACTCTCGCAGTACAACACGTTTGAACCCCCAGATCTCATACCTCAGTAGTACAACCCTGACATTTTCTTAGGCTACCTGCAGTCCAAACTATAAAAAGATGATGGGTAGTTGCGCACAACCTTCAGCAGTGATTACACAGCTATAGTGATAACAGTGGCCAGAAAGGCCCTCAGTTGGTGTATGGGGCCTGAGCAAGGATCACAGAGTAAAATGGAGTCAGTATGAGGGATGGATGTTTAAGTTGTGTGTAGGTGTACAGCTCTCAAAATGGAGGAGTGTGGCCCCCAGTAACAGACATATAAGAACAAGGACAGAGGCGCTGTGCGCCTCTGTCCTTGTTTTTATTTACCTGCAGTCCAAATGTCAACCTTTCATAGTCACTTTCCAGCTGTCACACAATTAGGTGATTACCGCTCCGCCTAGTGGCATAGGAATCACTATAGGGGCTCTATAGGTCATGTAGCCACAAAGGGGTCTGCCTCTCCTCACTGACAGCTTGTTATTTTTTTTTCTCTTTGTTCATCCAAGAGTTAACCTTTTGGACGGTACTCCTGCTTCCAGCTCGGAGTGATAACATACTGGACTCGGCTGGTGAATTATTTTTCTAGAGATGGGATTGAATTTATCCACATCTGACTTTGTGAGTTAATAACAAAGTCTCTGAACATAGTATAATCCCCCAAATTGCTGGAGACATAAAAAAGGGTCATGTCAAGTCTAAATGTTTGCATTTATTTGTCCACCTAAATAAAAATTTATTTTTATGCAAAATATTAAATTTGGACAACCTTGATATGTCTACAATTGTGGGAGTTTTTCCATCTCAGCAGATATAACAATGAACATGGCAACTCTATGGAGGTCAGTGAGAAGTGGTCCTCGTCCATCATCAAACTGATTGCCATGATTTATAAATTTTTGTCATTTTTGTGTTCATTTTCACATAATTGTGTGTTTCGAACTTAATTATAGTCGGGACAACTACCCGACCCTTGTTTGGGGTAAGTTACAGGCCTACAACATAAAATTCATTCAAAACCACTGTACCACTTTTGGTACAGAAATCTGGATCTCAGTGGACTGCCATGGTAAATTTTTCATAATGCTTTTGGTACAGAAAGCTGGACCGAAGAGGACAACCAAGGGGAGTTACTGGTAATTATTAGTTCCGGGCATTCGGCAACAGAGCAGGGTCCGGGTAGGGTTCTGGGGGAGTGAGGTCTGGGAGGAAAAGGTAGAGAATGGATTGGCAGGTCTGGGGGGGAGAATGGATTGGCAGGTCTTGCTGTAGGGCCCAGTCATTTCTAGCTACGCCCCTCGCTTAGCCCTAACATAGACATAGGATATACTGCTTTACCATCTACCGTATTATTTATGACCAGTCCCAATCAGCTTTTTCTCTCCTTTGGGCCTCCACCTTTTTTGGAGCTTAAAAACCAGCTATTTGTCTTTTAGTTAATGTTAAAATTTTCATTTACTCTGGCTATACTTTACCTCCCTAGTTCTTCTTCTCTCTGTTATTAACATGCTAATTAAATTATTAAAAAATATATATATTTTAAGCTTTTGACGTTAGAGCTGAGAGCTAATCTGGTATAACCTGGATAAGTTACTGTGGACTATTGACATAACTGGGTCTATACTTCTTAATGCACTGTAGATAATCCATTTACTATTTATTGGAGTGCTGTAAATGTACGGAAAACTGGTAATACCTACTCTGGATGCTCTGGAAAATTATATTCCATTGATTGAAATGGGTGGGGCAGAATAACCATACTGGAGGATTTTTGATCCAATGTCCAATGTCATAGGCTATTTTGGCTAACATAAAAAAATATATCTTCTACATACAGAACTACTGGTTTTTAGTTTAACTGTTTCTACCGTTACCCTTTATATTTGCACTTCTGACGTAACTAGAAGAAATAAAGATAACGTAGATAACGCCCCCATAACAGGTCAATGGTGAAAGCCTGAGAACCATTTGCCAGACGGCTGCACTTAATGGGGGTTTTTAACCGCCTGGTGTGAACAAGTCCTAAGCCTAGCTTCATAGAAGGCATAATACTCAAAAGTCTTAGCCCGGTGTTCCACTAGAGTTAGGGACCTGTGAAATGTCACATGCTACAATAGGGGCTGATGGTTGGTCAGAGGTGGTTACCAACAACCACCCAAACAAAAACTGAAACCCTTAGTAGAGCTTATTGAACCCAGCCTTAAACGTCTGAAGGGGATTTGGAATAAATAAACCCATAATATAATACTTTCATCCAGAAGCTCTTAAAAAAAAACATTTGCATGGCTCCACACTCAATATGGAAATTATTATATTTTGAGATTTGTAAAGCACGTAGATACCTTTAGATTTTGAATGATGTATCTTGTTTCCATAAACACCGCTATATACATTCACTATAGAAGCGAATGCAGCAAGCATAAGATGAAATATAAAAATAAAAAGAGTCTTATTTATTACATAAGATATATTTACCTTTTAAATCATCAACCACAAAAAAAGCATTAAGGAAAATCTTTGTGTGAGTCTTGTAGTAATCCCTACCTTAGGTACAGAGGAATATATGTAAGAATATCTCTCCTGCCCATTCTACAGTGAATGTCTGTCAGGCTTTGATGTGGGTGGGCTTCGTGCTGTTTCTGTTGGCGACTTATGTAAAGGTTTCCTATGTAATGGTGTGTCTCACCAACACATTATATCTTGTTTCTACATATGTATATGACATAAAGATAAGTGCCCCATGAGACCTTGGAAGGTTTAAAGTCTGTGATCTACCTTACAGTTCACAAGCTTCCTCATAACCATGGCCAAGAAACATCACAAGGGTTTTCCAAGGCCAAGGGAAGAAGAGTTGTCTAAACATACATATACTTTTCAAAATATATACTTAGTACAATCTTTCGTTATGCAGTTTAGAACCAAAGAGGTGGTAAATTCCCCCATTTTGGCATTTTGGTTAAACAAAGTGTTAAAAACAACATAGTTAGTATAAACAGGTTCCACTGAGCAACTTATAGTCAATACATTTATGGATATTGTACATTTATAGAGGTTTGATACATGTTCTTCTTTTTCTTGAAGCAGATTATACTTTAGTTATGTAAGTATGTATCAAGCTCAACCAAAGATCATAGTAGGACTACAGTAAAGACTCCGTACAGGTTCAAAGTGAGCCTTCCTAGAGATTTATGCCTGCACTGAAAACCAGCCAGCCTGCATGCCAGTCATTTATTTAAATTCAAAATCATTGTAAATATGTTATTTATAATAATTTATATCAAATAATTTCCAAACACTGTGTCATATGAGTACCGCTGCTCTTTGCAACAGCTCCTATTGTTCCTGGGTTCCTTGGATGGAACCTGTTCATTTGCCTATTATTCTCATGAAACCTATGGGAAAAGCATTATGTCTCTAATGTTAGTAGAGCTTTGGCTACATCAAATCTTCACCCCCTCAATGGTTTATGGTCTTTTCTTCCAACATCATGTTTCAGAAACTATTAAAACGTGTAAGGGGAAATTGTCTAGGCAAAGACATTCTGATTCCAAGCCCTGGATTACATGACTGCTGTTGAAGTTTATAAAACCTGTTTATGAACTCAGCCTGTCCATAAGTTATCCCTGTTGTCTCCCGACCTTTTGCCTATTTGACCTTAACTCTGCTCACAATGTTGTGGCATTTACCTTACCAAGTCCCATTGTGCCCACACTTCTCTAGTAATATTTGTGATGATGCCATATTCAGGGGCCTTGAAATCTACTCACCAGGCCAGCTAGTTGAAATTTCGTGAACATTTTGCAACCATTATTAATGTCTATAATGAGCAGAACACAACTGAAAGTGTCCTAATTGTGACCTAAGATGGAACTTTCCCTAGACACAGCTGCCCATAATATTAAATTATCTTTTGATCACCTATGTTCTTAATGATATGGCATGAACCATCTGTGAGATAAAATATATTGGCATAATTTAATCATACCCCTCCCTCCTTAAAGCAGAGCTTTCTCAAAGGCGAGTAATTCACCAATATTTATGGTTTCTTCCCAGGCAAGTGCAAGCCATAGCTAACATCAAAGGTTTACACCTGTAGTAGAAGCAATAAATTCTCCTCGCCCCAGAACTAATTACCTGACATTAAACAACATACATCTCCCCGCAGCAGTCTATCACATGCTCTGCATTAAGGGATATAAGCGTAGGGTGCCGTGATGTCTTGATTACTCGATGGTGACCAAACACACGTAGTCTGCAAGCCTAAGTATACAACCTGCGAATATACAGTCAGTAGGGGAAAAATGATCTCTAAAAATGAGAAAGAAAAAAAACATTTTACAGGAAAGCAGGGAGCTTGATTAAAAAATAAATTCAAACTTTTAAAGGTCATCAGGAGAAAATATTCCCTGCAAAACACTGTAAAATGAAGAGCTTGTTCTGTAATTGCACCTGTCTTAGTTCAAATCAATTTTCCCTGTTGTGTTTTGTTTTTCTCAATTGCTTTTCATTGTGACGATTTTCAGGATGCACTGCTCCCTCTTCTCTCTAATCACTTCCTGAATCAGGTTCATGGGCTGCTGTGACATCATCTACTGCTTAGCTGAACTGCCAGTTCATCCTGGCTGCCAATTTCTGTCATCCGTCCAGAAAGAGCAATGAAATATGATTATGATGCGGAGGAGGTATCTGAAGGGATTTCTTAACTGTAACATGGAAGAAGTGGGAGACTTCAGGGGTCCATTTATCAAACTCCATCTGTCCAGTATTTGTGATTTAATGCCTGCTAGGAAAAAAAAAGTCACAGTGGACCTGCAGTTCTTAGCATGGATTTGTTACTTTGTAGTATTGCAAATTTGCTACGGTTGCATCGTAAGTGCTTCTGTCTAAAAAATAGGAAAATTGTGTAAAGTATGCGGGGATCTAATAAAATCCACCATTCTGCACCAAAACAAAGCAATGCCGTGAACAAGGAGTGCTTGCATTCTCATTTAAAAGATTTTCAATCTCAAGAACAGAGTGGGCCAAAATGTCAAACAAGTCACAAGCCAACCTGAATATGTATTGAAAAATGTCTGCGGTTTTTCCTTTTCATCAGATATAACGATAAACTTTTTCATAGGGAACATTACTTAGGATATTCAAGGCATAACATCCATGTATATAGGATACTTGCCACATCCCCATTCATATATATTAAACTCGAGTTTATAATTAAAAACCGTTGGCAAACCTAACCAATGTAAAATGAGGTGGCTAGCCTCAGGGATTTAAAGGTAAAAAGAAGAGGTTTGAATCAATGTCATAAAATTTCAAAAATGTCATAAATACAGTAAAACATTCCATCCAATTAAAAATACGTATCACACATGTCAAACCAAAATAATTGTTGTGGTAAACAAAAAAGATAAAAACCAATGTTCATCACATGCCAATCAATTCCCGTCAAATGTCCATGATTATTCTCTCGATGTGTTTCGCCCATAAATTGAAAAGTGAAGTTGAAATTTTAACATTAAAAGTTTTGACTTCACTTCAAGATAAATTTATGTAAAAACTACATGTGCTCAAGCAATACGTATGTTTTGTTCCCATATGGTGACAATAGTTTTTCTAATTTTCTCTCAAAAACTATGGGGTTTGTCTTATGGCCTGGTGCGTCTTATAGTGGGAAAATATGGTAAGTGCCAGGTAGGAAGGAGTAAAGATTAGTGATTGGATAGGAAGCAGTAAAAGTAGAACCAGGTAGAAAGGATTAAAGATGAAGTATTAGGTAGGAAGTGGTAAATTTGTGTGTGGTAAAGTGGTAAACATATACTTGGAAGGAAGGAATAAAGAGTAGGCTCCAGGTAGCAAGTAAAGATTAGACACCAAGTAAAAATGGTAATGTTTAATCGGTAGTGTTGAGTGGCATATGGTACATTCGAGTTCACGTAATTTCGTGAATATATATAGGAACATTCTAAATTCCCAAAACTCGATTCTACTGTATTATTGCCTTACATCGCGAATAGCTGTTCGCAATTATTCGTAAAGATTTGCGAACCAGCTTTACAGCTTCTCTTTTTTATTCTTTGTTTTAGCCAATATGAGCTCTGTGCGTATTGCGCTTATCCACTCACAATGTTGAAGCTTAATATGTTGAATATTCACCACTGCGAATATCCGGCCGGCACAACATTCCCGAAATGTTGCAAAATGTTGCAAAGTGTGTGGGGGGGGGGGGTGTAATGGTTTTACTAATAAACAAATTGAACGTTTTAAATATTTTTGGAAAAATTACTTTTCCCTAGAAATGGGAAGTAAATAGAAGTTCAGGTCTGCTTTAAGTTATGAATGGGCAGATCCAAGAAATTAGCCAGTCTAGTCTGGGTTACGTTTAGTTCCTCATGCTTGAGTTAGCTCATTTCTGTGTGTTTAATTTAGTGAATGTCTAAAAAATGAAAAGCTTTTTATGAATCTGATTATGTAAGAGGCAGCATGTGGGCACATTGTATTGTCCTCCGCTCCTGCTTTGTTCAATATGAAGTCATAATGCTATAAAATTCTTGATTAGAATCCTTTATATGTGAAGTTAAAATCAGCACAATGAGTCATTTGTTAATATATTCCTTTAACAATAACATCACAGTGACATTTCCCCAGAGTCTTTGCTGTATTCCACTTACAGCGCAGCAAAGTCGGTGGGTGCCTTGGTGCCAGAAAGAAGCACACTCAAAGACAGCTGTTTTTTGTTAGTTAAATTGTTGCAATCATGTGGTGTTAGGTACAAACTCTGCAGACAATATATTTATTTTAAAAGGTTGCTTTACCAATTTAACTTGTATACTTTGATTTACACAAATTGCTTGCATAAACCACAATATATTTTTTTTCTCTAAATGCAGAACATCGCTTTAGAGTTTTATTTTATTTACAAGCGCCGCACAACTCTTGTTATGTACAAAATGTAAAAATAGCCAGTTGTTCTACCTATAAGGTTAAAGTCAAATTCTGTGCTTTTATTAACTGATTTTATTAACCGATGCACACCCATTTCAAGGGTAAATCGCTTGTTTATGTTTCACATAAGAAGACTTAGGGCTTGTTTCCATTGAAGCGTTCCCGTGCGGTTGTAACCACGAGGCTGAACGCACGTTGTTGCGACGCAATTTTTTTTTTTAATGCAGATGCGGATGCGGTTGGGACGCGGATGCGTTTCAAAACGCTGCAGCTAGCATTCAGAAACACGCCCTAAACCGCATCCGCACCCGAACGCGCACAACCGCACCAGTGGAAACTATATTGAAGTTTCCAATGGATGCGGTTGTTTGTGCTTGTGGCCAAGCACAAAGCTGCAAACGCGCGGGACCGCATAAATGGAAACAAGCCCTGACATAACTTATCCTACACTCCAGATGTCCTACTGTCTTCCTGCTATCTGGTCTGTGGGAAGTCCTTTAATGTTCTCCATCTACAGTGCAGAGCCATAAACTCTGCATTGTGGCGGATGACTTCAGAGTTTCAGATCGCCACACACAGATCTGTTTTGGGACCAGCAGGCAAGGCCCGGTTAGTGGTACTTTGGTACTCAAAAGGGGCCAAAAACTAGCTATGTGTACCTGCATTATTGTTACAAAGCTCATATATGTACTTAAAATGTGGAGGCACTCCTTGCCGGGGGTGACCACAGCTAAATGTTAAATATACAATTTATGTCACTTAGATAACTGCAGAGAAATATGAATAACTATGAAAGGTTGCAGATTTATGAAACTATGAAAGATTGGATTTAATAAAGATTAGGTACCAGGTAGGCAGGGATAAAAATTAGGTCCCGGGAGGGAGGGGATAAAAATAAGGTCCCAGGAAGGAGGGGATAAAGATTAGGTATCAGGTAGGAAGGGATATAGATTAGGTCCCATGAAGAAATGGATAAATATTAGGTATCAGATAGGAAGGGATAAAAATTAAGTATCGGGTAGGAAGGGATAAAGATTAGGGCTCCGGAAGAAAGGGATAAATATTAGGTATCAGGTAGGAAGGGATAAAGACTAGGTACTGGGTAGAAGGTGATAAAGATTAGGTACCGGGTAGGAAGGATAAGGATTAGGTACTGGGCAGGAAGGGATAAAGATTAGGTAGTGGGAAGAAAGGCATAAATATTAGGAATCAGGTAGGAAGGGATATAGGATAGGTACGGGGTAGGAAGGTATAAAGATTAGTTACCAGGTAGGCAGGGATAAAAATTAGGTCCTGGGAAGGAGGGGATAAAGATTAGGTATCAGATAGGAAGGGATAAAGATTAGGTCCCATGAAGAAATGGATAAATATTAGGTATCAGGTAGGAAGGGATAAAGGATAGGTACGGGGTAGGAAGGTGTAAAGATTAGGTACTGGGTAGGAGGGGATAAAGGTTTGATACTTAGTAGGAGGGAATAAAGATTAGGTACTGGGTAGGAAGTAATAAATATTAGGTAGCGGGTTGGAGGGGATAAAGCTTACTGTAGGTACCGGGTAGAATGGGATAAAGCTTAGGTACTAGATAGGAGGTGATAAAGATTAGGTAACGGGTTGGAGGGGATAAAGATTTGGTATTAGATAGGAAAAGAGAAAGAATTTGTAATGGGTAGGAGGGGATAATGATTTGGTACTAGATAGGAGGTGAGAAAGAATAGGTAATGGGTAGAAGGGGATAATGATTTGGTACTGAGTAGGAGGGGATAAAGAGTTGGTACTGGGTAGGAAGGGATAAAGATCAGGTACCGGGTAGGAGGGGATAAAGATTAGGTACTAGATAGGCGGTGATAAAAATAAGGTAATGGGTAGGAAGGGATAAAGATGTGGTACTGGGTAGGAAGGAATAAAGCTTAGGTACTGGATAGGAGGGGATAAAGATTAGGTACTGGGTAGGAAGGGATAAAGATTAGATGCCGAGTAGGAAGGTATAAAGATTTGGCACCGTGTAGCAAGGGATAACGTTAAGGTACAGAGTAGGAAGGGATAAAGAATAGGTACCAGGTAGGAAGGAATAAATATTAGGTACTGGGTAGAAAGTAGGTTCCAGGTATAAAGGGGAAAAGATTAGATGCTAACTAAGTAGAGGTTGTAATAAGCCTCCAATGAATTAAGCACTTATGGTGAGGCTATTAGACACTTTAGGCTTTTTCATAAAAACATTGGCACATTAATGCTGTCATCGTTTCCCATTTCCTTTTTTGTAAAAATGTTTAACAATCTTGACCAATTCCTCTTCTGCTGGGAAAGGTTTCACCAGTCTCTGAATTGTAAGATCTACAGGAATATTTGAGTGCTCGTGAAGAGGGTTTTCCAAATCATGACAGTACAGTACATATTTTGTTTTATACCGCGGTTATTGGCAGGATCCTATCAATAGTTATGTGCATTGTGTCATGTGCCTGTCAATAATAATGTAATTATGATTAAAGCAATTGTGTGAATTTTAACTAGATCAAATACTTTTTCCAATAGAACTGCTATCAATTGTAGTATTGATATTGAGCCGCGGTATAACTAGACACAATGCAAGCAGACGCATGTGTCAATTTGGCTTATCTGAAGAAAAAGTATCAACATTTAAATGAAGACCCCCGTAAACCACATCAATATAAATTCATGATGTACAGTTAATACTGAAGGTTTTGCTTCAATAACTAAACTATTTTTATGTCAGCAAAAATAAATTAAAATTGGAAAAAATATTGAAATGATAATAAAATGTAAGTAATTAGCCATATAACACTTTCTCATAGCAAGTAAAACTTCAGATGAGGCGTAGTAAAAATATATTGACTAAAAATTATGGATATGGAAATACAGGTAGTAGGATTTTAGAAATTTAGTTTTACGCTATTTAATATTGTTGCCAAAACAGTTTGTATTTTATATGGGCTCATGGTGATTTTAGTGCAATATGGCTGTATTTGCACATATGTGTGCACAGTAGCGTGTGTGTGCTACTATTCATCACATACTACAATGCCATGTGTTTTGGTTAGGCAAGGTATTTATTTAAAAGGGTCACCTACCGCATTATAGTAAAGAAGTACTTTTTTTGTGCTGAGGTAACATACCATTTGGCCAAGTTGTATTTTATCATTCTTTATGCTGTAATGCACACTGAAGGTTTGTTGGCTTGCCATTTAGAATGATGTCATGCAAGACCAAACATTGTACTGCACTGTATATATACATGGTGGGAATGCATCATCAAGGGGACTTATGAGGTATTTACACATAAGAGGTAGCACTTTAGAGCTCCTGCCCATATTAATTGTTCAAGAATAAGTTTATACCCTGGCAGGGGGTAACAGCAGCATCAAAAAAAGTCCACTGCAAATGCAAATCCGCCTTTCAATCATACAATAGTTTTCCTTGGCATCAAGAAAATACCTATAATTATACTCCACATAACCACAGGCATGGACCACCATTGCTTGTGTGCCCACTCTCATCTGCTGCTCCAGCAGCACTCTGTCTCCCAGCCGGTAAGGAGCCCTGACCTATAGTCTCAGCTCCTACTGTGGAGGCATATCCCACTACCACAATGACCACCAGAAGGTTAGAATCCCCAGTGTGTATCTTGGTGGAATGGGTAGGCTCCCCCAGTTCCTTTCCTCCCATTCCACAGCCCAGGTCCCTGTAACAAAACACAAAAAAAAACGAAAGTTGCAATTGCTGTCCAATAACCCAGGCTCTGCTGGGCTAGGTATGTTTACACTGTGACAGATAAGTGGCCTGTCACAACAAGTGAACATTCATTTGTATGCAGTCTGTAAGCCTTGTGACAGGGTGTCACAGGACATGGCCCCTAACACATCTTAGATTGTGTGTGTTTGTTGCACATTGGTAAAGGTGCTGGCAATATTAAGGCACCAGGAGAAGCCCTGCTGTGTTGATGTAGGGCTAGGTTTTCTGTAAATTCAGGTTTGAGGGTCCTGGAGCCTGCCAAGGAAAGTGTTGGGTGGGTTCCTTGACTACCTTGGCCATATTCAGGTTTTAGTGATAGAAACCTGTACAGACTGGAACAGGTTTCCTATTTACCTTCATTGGGCTGGGAAATCAGGCCTTTGTCTCTGAGCTTCCAGCACTAAACTCAAAGGAGTACTGTTACTTTCTGCTTGTGCTCAAGCCCATTTTATTTCTGTTATTTTGCTGAATAAAAGGCAGAGGACTGCCATTTTCCTGGAACTGGCTGGAGGTCTATCATGTCATGTTTATCATGGGCATTACATTTGATGTACCATACATAGGAATGGCCGCAATGTTCGCGTGGCGGACAGTCCTCAGTGAACATGGTATGTTCTAACTTCTCGACACGGCAAACAGTACTTGTGTTCGACCCGCCCCCTTCGCAGGTGGTGTGGGTATTCTTCTGGCCAGCCACGCAGGGGTCTAAAAAAGATCCGGCCAGCAGAAAAGTCAAGTAAATTTTATAGATCCCAGTGCGGCTCCCCACAATCTGCGCAATGTGCAGATAATGGCGAGCAATGTAAGGATCTAAAAAAATTACCTGACAGACACCAGCAGTGTGGGTATTCTTCCGCTGGCTGGATCAGCCGCTTAGGGATCTATTTTCATCGTAAGACGTCAAGGGACACAGACTCGCCGCTAGAGCTGGCGGTTCACCACAAACATCTAGACGCCGGACTAATGTTTGATCGGCCTGTTCGCGAACTGCTCGGCCATCGGCCACCACTAAACATTTATATGTATTATAAAGATATGCTTAAATAAAATACATAACTAGAATTAAAATGTTTATATGAAAGTCTAGCTCATCTAAAGGTAAGATCAGGTAATCATATTTCATAAAACGCTATTCAGCTTCAATCAAAATTTCTATAGAAAAAGGCAAAATGTTAAACTGTTAAAGAATCAAAATGCAATACAGTCATTACACATTGTACAATTGGCCTTCACAGTAGAAAATACATTAAGTAGCCTTTTTTTCTTAATTGGATCTCACAATTTTTGGCACAGTCTTTGGCCATACAAACATGACCCAGCGTATTTTTGTATTTTGTCTGAATTGTTTGCTATGTTGTTTAGTGGTGTCGTGGTGACTTCTTTACCTCTACTTAAATCTCTATTCTAGCAGCTTGTGCCAAGTAGCAGCTATTTTCCACAAAGTTTAATACAAAAATGTAATTTCTGTAACATGGCAAATAAAAAAATATATCTGTAACTACTGTAACTGTTGCACCGTTTTCAAAACAGTAAAATACATTTTTCTTTCTATAGTTGCCATAAAAATTTCTTTTTATTAGGTTTTTTTTACATTTTAAAATAAAAAAAAGAATTTATTTCTAATTTTGTTTTGGCATAGTTGCACCTTCTGCAGGCAAGTGATTGACTTGTCAAGTTATAATAATTACCTAAGTTGCTAAACATTTTGTAGGTAGGTGGAAAGAGTAATAGGGGATAATTTTAAAGGTTTTAAAGTTACAAATAAAGGAAATGAAATGCATTATTATCAATGATTGTTTCTTAAAGCGGACCTACCACCAGCGTTTTTTCTTTGTATGATTGGAACTAGAAGTGCCAATAATAGAGCAGAATGTGTTAAACACAAAGAAACTTACCTGTAATAACTAAATTAAGAATAGCCCTTCCTCCCTCTAATGACACAGCACCATTGCAGGCAAAATAGCTGATATCTCTGATAGCAGTGACAGCCAGGAAAGTGCCTGATCTTAGTGCTGCATTAAAATATACAATGATGTTTTTCTCCATTGAAAACCATTATTAAAGCCCCCAGTGGTCCCTACTGATATTGCGCCCTGAGATTCCCCCAGAAACCTGGCAGGTAAAGATGGAATCTCTCATGTGATCCAGGAAACAGCAGGTAAGTATATTTGTTTAGGATATTTGGAGCATTACATCACCAAAGTACCAGGGAATTCAAACTTTAATTTTATATATATATATATATATATATATATATTAGTATTTTTGAGTATACATCCACTTTAAATGACATAGACTTCCCTATGGGAGCATATATAGGAGGTAGAGATATATGGTAAAATGCTTGTGATGAAGTTAATCTAGGCTTATCCTCAACTGTCCTCAACCTGAGTACATAGTTCAGACATTCCGTAATGGGGGAACAGCAATTTTGTGTCGGGGTGATTATGGATGGCGTGTCATCATCCTTACGTGCCAAAATCCCTACTGCAGGTGAGATGTGACATGTCCCTTCTGCATTTTAGTTGCATTCCTAATGGGAGGTATCTTTCTTAGGTCATCTGAATTTAGCTCGCACACACAGTAATCTCCTGTACAATGTCTTTAGATCACCAACAGCTATATAGTGTAACAACTACCTGAATAATATATAGATAGATTTGAAGAAGTCCTTATTTACATGCCAATTGGTGGGGGTTATGGTGGCTATGCAGATTCAGCTTGCAGAGATAAGTCAGGTTATTTTTTTCCAAGATGAAGGTTGACGCTTTGGGGTTTTTATTAGTTTTCATACTTGGAATACCTTGGGAATTTCCCTATTCATCTAACATTGGTTTGGTGTGGTGTAGTATAAAGGAATACTTGGCACGAAGACTTGGATCTAGGAGACGGGTGTGCTTTATGCTATGTGTTTTATTTAATGTGACTTTAGCTGCACTCTACACACCTCCTGTTGGTAACACCATGTCTCTGAATACATATTAATGGCTTTGCTTAAACTGCTGGCTATACATTGTCAAGAATGTAGCTGGTGTTGTTCATCTTTACCAATTAAGCACTTTGAAGTAAGACTTATCTTCCCAGTGGAAAATGACTATCCTTAGTGCTCAGCTAACAAAATGGAACCTCCGGTACTGTATATTTTTACTAGAATTTCACTTAGATGTTAGGAATTGAACCTTTCAATAATTTTATAGCCCTTGCTAGGCGAAAGCTGCGTGATTTGCCTATTTGTTAAACTTGCTCATTATCCTGGCAGGTAGGATCAGCAGGCCACATTTTCTGTCCTGAGATTCTATTACAAGAGTGTAAAAGAAGGTTTTCTCAGCAGGATAGTCTATGCTATGGAACCATTTTCTACCCATGATCACTAGATTGGGGGGAAACAATCTTGTTAGGTTAACATAATACACCCACTGTGTTAAGAGAAGATAAATAATCATGGGTGATTTTTTTATTCCTCTGCAAGACAGAAAATATACACCTATAGATGAAAGCAAGGGAAATGTAAACATCTTCGTTCTGACCATATACTGTGTGTATTTATTATATATTTACAGAAGAATTCAACCTTAGATGCCTCAGCGTGAACCATATATGTTTATTTCACTTTTTCTAAATGTTAATGCATATTTACAAAGCTTCCCAAGTTATTTGCCACACATCTTTTATATTTAGAAATCAATTTGTGTATTTGTTAAACTGGGTCAGAAACTTGAGTTGGAGATCCAAGCTGCTGTGATATTTTATATGTTTATAGCATTGACCATGAGCAACCAGACTGGAGCTTTCTTTTAACAACTGGAAAAGGGCGAATTATTGGATTCTTGATTTTAACCATGATTTGCGCATTGATTCCAAAAGAAAAGCACATTTTCTAGCGCTCAGACACTTTGCTTATAAAGAATGTGGGCAAATGATGAAATAAATAACTACATGTGTTAAGGCTGCCATACACAGCACGGATTCGTGCCGGATTCCGGCGCGATGGATTCCGGGCGCGTGCACGCGGATCCATCGTGCCGGAATCCTCTGCAGCCCACCTTGCCCGTCCGACCGCATCCGATGGATCGGGGGCACAGAATCGGATCCGAGGAAGAACCAACCTGTTGGTCTTTTCGGGTCCGATTCTGCTCTGATCAGGGGGCGTTGCGGTCAGGGAGCCGATCCATCGGACACGGATCCGGCCGTGCAAGGTGGGCTGCCACGATCGGATTCCCTGATTGGCTGATCGTTCTCACCTGTGGATGCCGGCGGAATCGCCGGAATCCATCGGTGCTGAATCGATCAGCCAGGGAATCCGTGCAGTGTATGGCTAGCTTTAGAGGTTGTGCACTGCTTATAGGGATGTTATGGGCTATATTGCAGGAGTGGAGAAAAGCCCTGGTTGTGGTGAGAAAGAGCAACATTAGTATATTTCTCTTTTGAAGGCCCAAAGACATACTGTATGCCAGTGCTCAGGATAAAAAGGGAAATCACTTTCCAAAGACCCTTTTCTTGTCCAAATTTGTGGGTCTTAAATGCTCCATCACTGCATCATCGCATAGGATACAATGTTTTTTTCTTGATGCATGGTTGAATGAACCAACCAGTGAAGGAGCCTTTGGAATGTTAGGGCTCCTACAGATGTACAGGCATCAGGTGAGGATGTTGAGTATGCCCATGTCAGATCTATCAATGACAGTCTTACCCAACACCAATAGTCTTTTATGAGGAAACAGAAAGTCGGGTAGCACTCTCATCATGAAAAGGCCACACATATTTCAGAAGGTTATGTAGATATACTATATGCCAGTGCTGGGTATAGAAGAGAGAAGCTATGAATAGGGGATTGCTTTCCAAATTTGGCTTTCAAATCATTTAGGATCCTTTACTTGTCAGATGAGGACGTTGATTGGCCATGACACATCTATCAATGACAGTCTTGCCCAACTCCTATGGGGATGGACAAAGCAGGGTACCACTCTCACCCTCTTACTCATCTCCCTGCCATACTTTCCCTTCTCCTGGCTCTGTAGTGTGCTTCATTGAAAAGGGCAGAAGGTAACATAGATATGCTATATGCCAGTGCTAGGTATAGAAGGGAGAAGCTACTAAAGGAGGATTACTTTCCAATGATGCCCAGCTGAATGAACCAGTGAAGGCTGTTCAATCACTGGAATGTAAGGGCAGATTGGAGGATGTTTATTGGCCATGACAGATATATCAATGACAGTCTTGCCCAACACCTGTAGTCTGCTATGGGGAAGGAACTTCTCCTGGTTCTGTAGTGTGCCTCATTGAATAGGGCTGACAACAAATATGTCAGATGGTAACATAGACTCCAATAGAGAAACATATGCTTACACTGTTCATTGACAGAACAAAATACAAACTACCCATAAAATAGTGGGAATTATAACTCCTAGACAATTCATATATTTAAACTCTCCTTGGATAAACACTTTTGTTTTGACTGTAACAGTCTAGCTTTTCCATAAGACAGAAGCGCACATCTTCTTTTCTAGAATTGAAGACATTTAGGGAGTTGTGTTTTGTCGAATGTCATCTGTACACTGTAAACAAAAGAGTGCAGTAATAACATAAAATAATATGTATGTAATAATGCATTTCAATAATACAAATAAACAACAGTCATAACCATAATGAAAATGTACTACTAATAATGGGAAAACACCAATAAAACTGTAGTTACAAGAAATGAATGATAATGACAATAAAACACAGCAATAATAGAGTCATAAAAAATGAAATGCAGAAGCTAAAGTACAGTAGACATTAGAAAATTGTACTTTTGCATTATTATGACTGCAGCAGATGGTATATAAACCCAGATGTCAACGTCTCATTTAATAAATTCATACCCCGCCCAAGCTACTGTAAGCTACAGACGCCTATCACTTCACAGATTTAACTGTCTCTAATTATCACTTACAACTCCCTCTTCTGATCACAGCTTGCAATTAATACTCTCCTCAGATTGCTCATTACTGCTCCCCAAGTGCTCCATCATACTGTTTCATTTATTAAACATCTGCTTTGTGTTTTCTGAGGCAAGTCCTTGTTCAACTCAAGCACTTCCTCCATGTTTTATTAATTCTACTATCTTGTCCTTGTAGGAAATTAGGCTTACTAAAGAAAGTGTCAACTTGGTTTATGGATACAAAACCTTGGTTCTTTTAGTATGAGCATCGTGATATGCATAAATATGTTCTGGTTTTGTAACATCCATGATAGTATTGTAGCCAGAAATATATTTTCTAATGTATGAGATGATCAATATTTTTTGATTGGTGAAATATTATACAACCCAAAGAATAGAGATCACGAAATTTTAACTAGTTGATTTTTTTAGTTATTTGCAAAGCTCCTGAACATGGTCTTAATAATCATTAGAGATGTAGAGAAGGGTTGTATAACAAAAAAAAGTATAGTTCTAGTCTTTGTATAAATTAAGTTCAAAATTGAACTTGAAAAATGTATGCAAAAACTATTGCTAGAGCAATAATTTTTTATGCTTCCACAGTCCTACTTTACATATACCACAATTTTGGTGATGAAACCATGTTCAGAGGCTTCGCCATTATTCCAAAAAATCAGCAAGTCAAAATTTCCTTATAATGTTGTGACCATATCTACCAAAGAATTCCTTGATACAACCTGAATGAGGTATTTTGACATTTTGAAAACGATAACACTTTGAAAGTTTAGGATTTTTGTGGAATTCAAGGACTGGATGGAAAACACATTTCAGATACGGTGGGTTTCAGTTTCAGGAGAGTTTAAAGGTAAGATGATTTCAATATTTCAATTAGAAAGATGTGGGGTGGACTTCTGGTTCCGGCGCCCCATGTAAGCAGCGGTGTGGAGGAAAAGCTCCATCCTGCAACCACACAGATTGACTCCCCCACTGGCTTACCTCTCTGCCCGGCAGCCCCTTGTACCTCTGACACTGCAGCAGACCGGCATGGATAAATATTTGTCCCATTCGGGTCACTCCCGCCGCGCAAAAGCGCACAAGCAGGATCGGCGGCGCCGGCTGGCAAACATGGCGGCGGAGGACACGTGCGCCGCACTCAGCGCAGGAGAAGAATCCGAGGATAGTGACCAGCCAGGCATCACCAAGGTGACCATCAACTACCAGAAGCTTGCTGTGGAAGTGGCCAAACACCTCAAAGAAGACCTTACTGCCATCTTGCAGGATCACCTCACGCACTCCCTCAAGGCCATCCAGGAGGATGTCTCTTCCCATGCAACAAGATTGGACACTGTTGAAGCGAGGGTGAGTGAGACCGAAGATGCTTTAAAATTACTGCAGGAGGCTCATAAGTCCCTAGTGGCCCAGAGCGCGGCGGATCACGCCAAAATGGAAGACCTAGAAAACAGGTCACGCCGCAATAAATTACGGGTAGTGGGCCTCCCTGACACCTATAAGCAAGCTGAACTAATGCAATTCTGCCAAAAGACTGTCCCGGCTGCTTTGGGAATCCCACATCTCTGCAAGGTTGAGTATTTTTGAGTATACATCCACTTTAAATGACATAGACTTCCCTATGGGGGCATATATAGGAGGTAGAGATGTATGGTAAAATGCTTGTGATGAAGTTAATCTAGGCTTATCCTCAACTGTCCTCAACTGAG
>CM070036.1:27611770-27647054 GCA_036250615.1 Ptychadena robeensis | reverse complement strand
TGCCAATGTATATTGACAGACAGGTGCCACCATTTGAGGTTGGGCTTTGGTCCAACCCCATATCTTTCTAATTTAATTAATTGGGACTTTGGTCACTACAATTTGGTTCTCGGTATATACCCATTTGATGATTCCAATATTTTCTTTCAAATAACCATTTACAATTCAAATACTATTCACTTGTCATACATTCAGGGATGTCCTAGTAAATATAAAAAAACAGTGAGCCATTGACTCATTACAATGACATTAAATAACACAGGCATTGGCGTGGGCAGCCCCAATGTCTATGATGGCACGTGTCTATGTCTGCATTATTATTTTATTATTATTATCATTTTTTTTATAGCGTCAACATATTACGCAGCGCTGTACAATACTTCAGAGTGGAGATACAACACAATATAATGCACACAGGTACAGGTTATGACACAGGAGGAGTAGAGGACCCTGCCTGATTGGGCTAACAATCGAATAGGTTGGGGAAGAGTGTATACAATAGGTGGGGGGATAGGACTGGTATGGTTGTTATGTTAGAAATGAGAAGAGGGGGGTTTTCAGGGCTTTTTTAAAAGTGTCAAAGGTAGGAGCAAGTCTTATGGGGCGAGGTAGAAAGTTCCAGAGAGTAGGAGTAGCCCTATAGAAGTCTTGAAGCCATGCATGTGATGATGTTATGAGTGTGGGTGTCATTAGTAGGTCACTGGAGGAGCGGAGGGGGTGGTTAGGGGTTTACTTGTATACCAGGTTTGAGATGTAAGTGGGACAGGAGGTGTGGAGTGATTTAAAAGCAAGGCACAGTACTTTGAATTTGATTCTGTGGACAATTGGAAGCCAGTGAAGAGATTTGCAGAGAGGAGAGGCAGATGAGGAGCGGTTAGATGAGTAAATGAGTCTAGCCGCACCATTCATGATGGACTGAAGAGGTGAAAGTCTAGTTAGAGGAAGACCAGAGAGGATGATGTTGCAATAGTCCAGATGAGAAAGGATGAGAGCGTGTACCAGGACTTTGGTGGCCTCTGACTGGGCTCTATAAGCATTGTGGATAAGTCCTTTTAATTTCTTCACAATATACACTTAAGCTGGGAATACACAATTTTTACTAAAAAGATTGATTTATTGTTTTGCTCTATTGGACCTTTTTGAATATTTGTAATTAGTTTGTTCAAGGTAAACGTAATCAATATCGATCAGAACTGTATCAGACATGTCTGAAAATTTGGATCGACTGGATCAAGACAAGAATTTTACCAACCGATCGAGGAAGCATTCAGGCATGCCTACCACTACTGCACTTCCACTCAAATTCGATAAATAAAAGAGATCGATTGATGATTCATCGTATTTTTCGTTTATAAAAAGATTAGGTTCAACAAATCTAAGATATAAAAATCTAACTATTCAATCTAATCAAATATCGATTCTCTTGAAATCTTTATGTGTACTCCCCCTAAGAGTTCCAGCAAGGACCTAAGGTCTAGTGCTACAGGGTTTTGACCACACCATAAAGTTTCTCTAAACTCAAGGCTATGTTTAAATAAACAAACCCAGAATGAAGAGTTAAAATGAAGAACAACAAAAACACAAGTGTCTATCTGCCTACATCCTGAGTAGATGTCTTTCTTTTAAATCAAGGCCTAGCAAATTAAACAGAGAATCTGCAGATATTGCAAAAGTACAATTTTGGCAACCTGGGTGATGTTTTCAGCCTGACGAATGTCAACTCAATTACAATCCTGGAAGTGTTCCTAAGAGATGCAGGTCTTTTTTATCTATAAACATGCTTTTCTGACGGAAAAAAGCAGCAGTTTTGCAAAGAAGTGGCCCCAATGTAATAAAGATCCGGTTCTCAGCAGCTGAGCACTTGTCAATCATTTACTGATAAAAACATGCAAATCACGGACTTGTCCTGCTTGCCACTCTTGGCCTAACTTTAATGATCTGGCGCTCAGAGCACAGCCTGTCAGCTCCTTTGGGAAATACTTAAGTGCAGAGGTAGGAAAGAGGAGGCCATTCATTTCCTATCTCACCCCTAATTCAAAGTACTTGCATATACATATTCCATAAATCAAGTTGACTTGGGATTACATTCTAAGGCCCTAAACAATTTTGCAAAAGAAAAAAAAAATGCCTGGAGCAATCTCTGCGGGATGATAAAATATCCTACTTGGTATAGTCATGAACATGGGTTTTTAGTAAGTTCTCAGCTTCAATAGGACATCTGAATAGGGCATTATCCCACTCTGATCCATTATGGGCTCTCATAGTTCCTATTTTTCTTCTCATGTTATCTATCTATTTATTTATTTTTATTTTATTGTTACAATTGTATATGTATATTAATCAAGAGACAAAGGAGCACATTGGTACTCCATGCTAATGATCACCAGTCTTGCAGCATGCTGATTAACTTGTATTTCATGTTACACAGACATATTACAAAGACATTTAGAGTGCACAAAGTCATATCACTAACTGTCTGCCACAGAGTAATGTCCCTACACAGTGTAAAGCAGGGAATGCACGCGTATATCGATGGCCCATCTATCTGGCACCATATCATATGCGTCCATGTTTTCAAGCGGAACCAATCAATACCGCTCGAAAACAGGGATATTGGACATTATCGTAAATCATGGTTGACCGAAGGGTCTCCATGAAATGCATCGGGCAGCTCCAATATCGGGCAGCAGTGTGATGACATCATTGTGCTACTGTTGGGAACCTCGAACGGCCCCTATATCGAGCCATGTGTTCCCAGCTTAAGTCCAAACTCCTTGTAGATAGGGCCCAGACTATGATTTGAACCTGGGACCCTAGCGCGGGGAGTGCTAACCACGGAGACACAGTGTCACCCATCTTTTCTAAAACATGTTTGTATAAAGTATTTGGGTAGAGACATCCAAGTAAATCATTTCTTTCAACTCACCCCGAGTTATTACCAATATTGGTAAACTCGGGTAGCTTAGGTTCTCCAGCCATGCCTGTGCCATCCTGTCATGTCAACCTCCTCTGGGCTCATCCCTAGACCCACCTCCCTGGGGAAGTGGAGAGTGCCCTTGCCACATAACTTTATTTTATTACAAGTGTAGGAGCCCCAGATCCTCCACATTATCAGTTAGTATTTTTGACACTGAAGCAGTTTCCTGAAATAATTGGACCACCAAGGGGGTCTACTGATACATTCAATATAAAAAACTACCCTGCAACCGCATTCGCACCACACAAATGTATTATTGAATAAGTGTGGGGACAGCTGCCCTTGACAACTTCCATTTTTTTTTGCTATAGACAGCCACTTGTCAAGCAATGGAGAAACTTGTTATTGTTATCAGCCAATAGGACACTGAAAACGGGAAGGTCTGAACTAACCATGCAAAACTAGCTTCAGCTTTGTTAATTAAGTCTCTAATGTGTTTTTGGTTGACTATGCTAAAGAAAAAATAGGCTTTCTTCTTTTGTAAATTAAAATGCCTTCTCAGTTTATTCAAAATAAGTAAGTGACCTCAACATTGCTTGCCTTTTAATATGCACTTTTTATGCATTATAGCATGTGCATTAACACATTGCACAGTGTGAATGGCTCTTAGTAAATACCCCTAGCATGCCTTATTATTCTAAGTTGTATTCCTCACATACACTCTTTTTACATGTTTACAGTCATATATCAATGCACAAATCGAGGTGAAACTTTTGCCTCTTAGCACGTTTTATTTACCAATTTAAACATGATTCTAGCAAGCTTTTAATAGCAATCCCTTTATAATGTGATTTCCATGTTTTTGATAAAAGCCAGGAAACCTGCAGTTGAAATAAATATGTTGCTGACTTGGAATTAATCAGTACAAGCTCTTCCATTAGCACATCCTGCTTTTAGTTTATTTAAAACCCTCCATGATGTTTCAAGGACCCTCGGCTCCTGCTCTGAATCCCTAACCTTCTGTACGCCTCAACTTAATTGTTTTTATTGACAAATTAAATGTTTTCCTTTACTCTAAGTGCATCTTAACCTGCAATGAAGTATAGAGATTTTCTTGTTTTCACACTTCTAAACGCGTTACTTAAACAGCGACTATCAATCCACATGTCTTCCCCCTTCATGAATGGTAATGTGGTTCGTTCTGTCTTGTATTCTAACCATTTACAAAGAAAAAAAAAAAAGTAAAAAAAAAGTATGTTTGTGCGCTGCATGGAGCTGAATTCCAGTTATTGGATAGCACTGAAGCATAGTATTTAGTGTACTCCCTTAAGACTAAGTCAGCCACGTTCCCTTAACTTCCTCATCGCTCCATTCTTCCACTGGGCTTTCTCCCGCTTGCTGAGGAGTTACAATCAGCCGCATTGCTAATGAATTGAAATGCAGTTCCTATTCTTCTTGAAACATTTCTCATACAAAACAGCTTTACTGCCCACCGTATCTCTGTCTCTTTTCGTGTTGCTTCTCGCACACCGGGAAAAACAGCTAAAGTCGTAGCAGTGTTTCAATTTACCATTTGATGTGTTCCACTGAGTTCTGATGGAGGAGTCATTGGCCGGCACAGCAGTACGTCGCCAGAACAGAGTCACACAAAGAGCTTCGTCACGGGGGGACGTGGCACAATCAAGGCCTGATTATTGGGACAGAACCCCCTACACAGAGAATCTTCACTTTGAACAGGTCTCACTCAGAACCTCATTATCACCAACGCATTATGTGTAAAGAGAGGCATACTGAGTTGGAGCATTGGTAAAAATTATGATATATAATACATAAGTCAAAGTCCAGGATTAATCCAGTACCATGCACAGACTCACATACAATGAACAATAATAGGCCATAGATGTGTAAGTGAGGACTTGTGACTTGACAAAAGATAGTTAATCGGGTGGATGCTGTTATTGTGTCATCCTAGCCTTTTCAGCCTGAAGAAGCCGAATGATAATAGGGGGATATTAGGGGCTATATTATGAATGTGGTGCACAGCTTTCAAATGTGTTATAACTCATGTCAGCCAATAAAAGAATTATTTTGTTTTATATCACCAACATTATGCAGAACATCACACTGCATGTGTTCACCATTTATTTTACCCCCATTCATAAAGCCGAATGTGCCAAACTAGGGGTCGTGTATTTATTAATTAAAACAAGTTATGTGACTGCTTACTACCTCCAGGACATGGAGGAGTATGGTAATGAGCTCTTTTGTCTGAAAGCTATCGTTATTACATTGACAGATTGAGAACTTCTCTTTGTATGTCTCACTATCATTCAACTGGCAGGAGAGAAAGAAGATCACCAAAGATTTTGATTGCCCTCAACTCAAAGGACAGAAGAATATCATGTTATGCCTGGGTATGGTACAGAGGCTTCCTAAAGGAAAGTTGTGCAATATCTACCCTGGTATGCTCACATAACTACAATACACTTGAATTGGAAACGCTAAAATATGTAACTGTGCATACAGTGCGTTACCCGCTCTACAACGCAGCCATGTGTGAAAAACCCCATAGTCTTTTATTCGTATGGAGACACCTGCCTATGTGTGCAGATACTAATGCTATAAGTACCTTTTTAGTGCTAGTTGTGGACAGGAGATAATTAACCTCCCTGGCGCTCTTGTGAGGTCCAGATTTACATACCAAAAAAGCACCATAGACTTTAATAGATTTATTTTTTCATGTTACAGTCCTGTAACTTCTCCTTTAATTATGTCCGTACAAGGGTCTAGTAGACATCCTGAATATAATAAAGCCTGAAACACACAATTATGTAAAAATAAATTATGTAAAAAAAATAAAATAAAATGTATAATTTGAATTATAAAATTTCTTAAATACTTATTTTTATGAATTTGTTATCAATGTATCAAGTACCATTCCCTTTGGCACCCTCCTTCCCCTGGTGTGAAGAACACGCCACATGCCGCTCTCCTGCAGCAGCCTTCTTGTTACATCAGAGCCACCGGGACAGCGTGAAACAGTAAGTATGTGCTGCCGAGGCTTCGATCTCCGCTGGACTGCCCCATCTCATCCAGTGCAATACTGACTGGACAGCGCTGGATGAGATGGCAGGGGGGTTAAACTTTTCATTTTGTTTTAGTTTTCTTAAGAAAGCAAGAACTTTATAAAATTTAGCTTTTACTTTAAAATACATTTAGCAATGCAGTGCTTACATTTCTGCTATTGAACATTTCATTGGGTATGTTACAGAGGCTTCCTAAAGTTGTGCAATATCTACCCTGGTATGCTCACATAACTACAATACACTTGAATTGGAAATGCCAAAATGTGTAACTGTGCATACAGTGCGTTAACTTGTACCACTCAAGGATCAGAATAATTACCATGACTTGCCTAATTTTTATGGTCAGTGTGACACCAGACTGTACTTCATCTCTGCAATAATTTTTAAATACGTAACATTGCGTTACTGTTAAAATTATCAATCGTGCTCATCGTATGCAAATAGCATCAACATGCAAAGTACATTTCGGGAATTTTAATAGCAAATTTTAATAGCAAAATGCACTAAAGCAGATTGAGTTACACTTACATGTATAACAGAAATGTGCAAATCTCAGTTCTTCCTTTATTGTTAGATTAAAAGCTAGATATGTTTTGCAGTAAAGAATAGTCTCCATTAGTGAAGTGCATTTACTGATTAAGAGGCAGGAATATATGAATGCTCTCAATCATGTCTTTTAAATTTAGCAATGCAATACATGTTTCCAGGAACACCTAGACATTCTATTAGAGACTGTTTGTATTTTTTTTTTCAATGCAATGTTCTATACTACATTTATTTAGACCATTTTTTAGATGTAATGGAAGAACACATAATTGCAGTGATAGTGAATTTCTTGTGTTCCCTTGAAATGGGGTAAGTACTTTGCTAAGAAAGAGAGCGGTCCTGCAAAATAATTTATTTTTTCCAACTTTAGCAAAGTTACAGTTATGTGTTCTCTCACAAATATACAGTCACATATATTGAAAACAAACCCCTTATATTAGTTCAAGTAATGATAAATCATTAAATACAGTACTGTAGCATGGCAGCTACTGCTGGTCTGGCCTGCAGACTGGATCAAAAAAGCTTCAACAAAGTTTAAGAAAATAGAGATTTTTTGCCAACAACATCCACCAAAAATAAGTTAATAATCTTAAATCATGGCAAAGTAAAAAACAACAACTTCAAAGTATAGAGAAGCATTGTAATTTATTATCATAATTTACCATATTTTTCTGATCATAAGACAAACTTTTTCACCCCCAAAATTGGGAGGAAAAAGTGCCTGCGTCTTATGGTCCCAATGCGAAACCCCAGGGGCCATGCGGCCATGGGTGGTCACGCTTAGCCCGGGAGCTGTCAGATGTGAGATCCGTCCACAGCTAAATCTCCCATCTGAACTGTAAAATTGCTTAAACCAACAGAGCCCTATTGGTATAAGCAATGAAGAGAGGGATAGATGAACTCCAATCTATCCCTCTCTGCGTGTCCGTGGGAACTGCAATCACTGCAGCTTCCACGGACATAGGCAGCCAGAGAGGAGAGGGAGAGCAGAGCAGAGAAGACTGCGCAGCCTCCTGCCTCCCTCCTCCTGATAAGTAAGAGGTGATGTGCTGTGTCTGTGTACTGCTGCTAGTGACATCTACTGAATGAATTTGATATTGCATTCATTTAATCAATTGCATTAACTCAATTGATGTGAACACTTTTATATATCAAATATTTTTTCCTGGTTTTCCAGTTTTAAAAACTGGGTGGGTCTTATTGTCCGAAAAATGTGGTACTGTATGATTTTGTTGAAAATTGGTAATAATTGTAATTTCTGCTCCCCAACACCTTGGACTAAATGATAGTTTACATGAATAGAGACATGAATTCTTGCCTAATATGTATTAGTGTGGTGCATATAAAGCACATTGTATAATATTACATTATATGATCAATAAGAAGTGCCGGATCTTAAGACAACCTCTGATTTTTGTGAGGAAAATCATTGATTTACAGAAAACTCATCCTGTGTGGTATTGCTCGAGAATATTCTAATCATAGATTTTTATTGTGAATATTGGCACTACGAGAATTCGCAAAGATCTTGTTACCTCCCCGAGGGGTCACCAGTGTTGGCGCAGGTTCCACAGGGTGCAGGGGGTCTAGCGTGTACAGGGTTTTCCCCCAGAGCCCCCCTAATGGGAGATAGGCAGGTGCCCCTTGAGGGGGACCTGTGAACTTTTCTCACGCTGTACACGCAGGTCCTGCCACCCCCGTGTTACCCACCGGTTGAACCCCAAGGAGGATAAGGAGACGAGGGAATCTCTCCTTAAAGGTGGCGTCACCGAGATGCGAGGTACCAAACAGGGATGAGACGAAGATAATGGTCGGACAAGCGTAGGTCAGGGCTGGCAGCAACTTCGGAAACGATGTGACGAGCAGAGTCGAGGCAGGCGGCAATCGTGGGATAATCGGGAACAAGCCAAGTCGGGAGTAGAGAAATCAGGATCGTCGGGATCAAAGCAGGGTCTGGTACACGGATAATCAAGATCTAAGCACAAGTCACACATCAGAAGCTGAAACAGACAGCACTGGACACAGGGAAGGTCTTCCCTTATATAGCCAGTGCTGTCTATGACCACACCCATGGGAGGGGTGGTCTCCCACCTGAATTGGCTCCAAGTATGCTTTTAAGCTCAGGTGAGACAGAGCGCGCGCCCCTAGGAGTCCCACTCAGATTGGAAGCAGGACACTGAGAGCTACCAGCACGCGGGGCTTGCTGAGGATCTGACTGAGGTAGGGAGCGAGTATGGGGAGGGGGGTAACACATCTTGTATATCGTGCTATATCTTCTTAATTTTTTCATCAGTACTCATGATCCCTTGTTGCTTGTGGGCCAATGAGAAGGCTGCAATCTCTTTGTCTGAGCTTACACCTTACTTTATAGGAGCCATTTTCTGCTGTGTTTTTAAGAGAGAGGAGTGTTGCAGTGATCTGTGCGTTGCTGAGTCATCTACTTCTCCTTATTCCATTACATTAGATAGTTAGCTCATATATATGGTACAGATAGTTAGTTAGAGATAGGCTGTCAGTGTAGGTTATATAGTTGTAATGAAGGTAATCCAGGGAAAGTACCATCCATTGCATTCATAATATGGAGATTTGCGCAATGAAGGCAATAATCACTGGAGATCACGAATTCTATAATTTATGAAATTATGTTTTTTTGTGTATAATAGGCAAATATTTTTGGATATTTTGAGAATATGAATATGCTGCTCATCACTAATAAGAAACTAATTAGTCATTTTGTTTCCCTAGATTTTCCTCCTACGATCCATGGTGCGTCTCTCCAGCCTGTCTGCTGGCACATGCTGCATACTGGTATTTACTTGGGAGGATAGGCGGCGCTTAAAGCCTGAGACTTACATAGAGAAAATCTCACAGTGCTCTCCAGTAAATTCCGTTATACAGCATGTTGCAGCAGAAAAGAAGCACTTCTCTCTGCTCAAACATGATGTATATAAGTATATTTGATCTATAGGATGCTTTCTCTGATTATTTTTTGCAGAATATGTATAATTATTTGAAATAATACGGCATCAAAATACAGCTGTAGTAGAATTTTGGTGGATTGATCTCATCAACTGGTACATGGGCACATACATTTTTTTCCAGTGCAAATGCATCAATTGAGAATACTTGACTCTTCCTTAGGCAGCTGTATATGGAAGCAGACCACTAAGTATTTCCTTAGGGGGTAAAAATATCCAATGTGTATTTTCTTTGAATACACACCTTCCTTATACAAAAAGCAGACACAGATTATTTAATGATAGGTAGGGGAAATTTCAGCACCCAGCATTTTTGAGAATTGACTGTCAGTGTTTTATGTGCCAAAAAACGAACTATATTGAACAGTTTTGAAGCAACTATATTGCACATGCACAGCTAGGAACAAGATCACAGAGTGTTTATCTTACTGAAAACACTTCTCCTAAGTTCAGAAAAACCTTGGTGAGACTTGAAAACATAATGACTAATGAATGGCTGTTCAATGTATAATGAAAATGTCTTTGGTCTATACATAGGTACCTTTCTAAAGTCATCACGCCAACAAGGAGCACTTAAAATGTATATTAAAAGCTGAAGTCTCCTTACCATTTAAATGTACACAAAGTGGACCGTCTCTTACGCCATTTCTAATGGACTTGACTCAAGCCATAATATCAAGAAGAAAGGGAATCTTAACAGAATACAAAGGTGCACAATATGCATATTAATAATAAAATCTGCTTTGAATTCACGAATGAAGAAGGGCTATCTAGTCCAAGTAGAGCATCCATGAGTCCAGAACAATGGAAGGAGAGTGGCTGTATATATTTGTAGATAAAACACCTACATTAGCATATTTGAGTACAATATAGCACTTTCTGATTTTGTTTTTTCTTACTTCTTTTAAGACTAAAAGGTATCATACAATAACCTCAATGGACACAGTCTACTCCTTCTACAACTCTGAACTTAATCAAGCCATTCATCCTTTGCACCAGCATCTGTTGTCTCAAGGTTGAATCTCAGCCCGCTGTCCACCATGTTCCCAGTTTTCAAGTAGAGATTGACAATTTTTTTTAAATTTAGGCAAGCTGACTTTGTAAGTTAGGGTATTTTTAAACATCCGTCGGGACCCCCTACTCTAAGTGCATTGCTTGGCGGGTGGTCCCGATGGAGCACATACACTTTACCTGCTAGGCAGATGCTGTCTGAACACAGCATGCGCCGGCCAACTTAAGTGTATGTGATTCGTCAGAACCCCCGCCAAGCACTGCAAGCAGGGGTCCCGAAGAATCACCCCCCTTAACCTCCAAAGTATTCGTGTAGCGTATCTGCTACAGGCAAACCTTCGCCATTGACTATTCTTCCTGGCTCCAACTCAACAACGATGCCAGAGAGGCGCCCTCACCATATGCCTCTTTTGTGATACAAGCATAGGCATCCTGGGTCCTCACATCTCCAGCATCAGTGGGGGGCAAGAGAGGGCAAGAAATATGAACAAATTTATATTTCCTATACTGTTGTGGGAATAGAAAATGGTGAATAAGCGTAGCGCCAAGGAGGTTAATTGTAAAATTGTTAATTTAAAAAAAACGACACGCATGGTAGAATTTTTTGTAATGTTCCCACAAACCTGCTCTACACCTTCATCAATTTTCTATGATACACTGCTCAGTGTGTTAACTGTAGTGATGGCCCAGCTTCGGCAAGGTCCGTCCGCGAACAGGCGGATTGGACTTTTAAAAAAAGTCCGATGTCCACCTGTTCGCAGGCAATTTTAATAATAATAAAAAAAAAAACATAAGTCGATGTCACTGACATCACTTCTGGTACCTGGAACACACAGTTCCCAGATTTGCTATCTGGATGTGACGTCACTTCCGGTTTAAGCCGGTTTTCTTTGACGAGAGACCGGCTTCTCTCTGCGGACTCTCGTGAAAGAATTCTTCCACTGGCCAGATCTTTCAGCTGTTGATCTGGCCAGCTGACGAAAAGTCACCTTCTTCCCACCGGTAAACAGGGCGGGTCGAACACCCATACTGTTTGCCAGGGGAAGAAAAGCGGACAAAAACTAGTTAACTCCCAAACAAACTAGTAGAAATGTTGTGACTCTAGTTGCATGCATACCCATATGCCAGCTACCTCGCCATATTTCATTAGTGTTATTTGGCGTGCACTCCTGGCATCACTTGACCAAGGCTTTGGTCAGTTGCAACAGTAGATTTGGTGGCCATGGCTATAATATTACAATTGCAATGTATATATTTGCATTCTGAGTAATTAAATAGCAGACAACTTGTTGGACACTTAATAGAAAAATGCATCAATTTGTAATAATTTAAGAAAGGCAAAACCTTTGTTTGTTTTTGTCTTGAAGGAAAGGAAAATTTTAGTATGCCATGTGTCTCTTGTGCCGACTGCATTCAGAATCAAGCTTTTCTTTTTTAATAACAGCATTGAAAATAAAAGAATGCATCTCATTGCTTGCTGGGAGCAACACATCTGTTGTGGCATCACTGCCCATCACAGAAATCAACATGACAGCAGGAAATTACAAAAGTGTTTTAACAAAGACTTTAATTCTTTATGAATAGAAAAACAAATCTGAGCAGAATTCCAAGAACAGTATATGAAAATGAAAACTATACCAACTATGTATTTGTTTAAACATAAATATCATTATGCAAACTTCTTCTGATAAATTCAGTCCCGCATGTCTCATATTTTGAGCATTTGACGCATATATATATGCAATAAACAGCCTTCAAGAATTGTGTTTGTTATTTAACCATTCCTGCCCGGGGGAAAACGTTCATTTTTTCTTCCCCCCAAGTAAAATATTCACAAGAAACATACAAATAGCAAATTTTCAGGCAGAGTCATTGGAAAATAAACAAATATATATTTTTATTATTGTTCTTTTATTCCACTTATTGACCTTTCCTGAAATTTATCATCTTTATTGACCCTTTTTTTTATAGAAATATTGAAAATGCCATTGGATTATAATATTACTGTTTTGCCGAAGACTGGATGAACGACCGCTATAAATTCACCTGCGCCTGTTCAGTGGAAAGGCATTTTAAATATTTAATTTTTCATGTGATACAGTGTATGAGAATAATTCATAAAGCATAAATCATGTAAAACTGGATGTGTACAAATAGAATACACAAATAGACTTTTCAAATACAACAAAAAAGCAGAAAATTAGACAGCTGTGAAGCATAACACAATACAACACATGTAAATACATTTAAATTCAAATTCATTTATGGGAATCTTTTTTTTTTTTAATTCACAGCTTCCTAACAATATTCATGAAAATGCTGACTTACAGGGAAAGAGTCAGGACTGAGCCTTAATGATCATTGAAATTCTGGGCACCCAGCAGCTCCACCTCATGAAAGTCAACCTTAAAGTATACAAGATCCAGTTTTGCTCTTCTAACTATCGGTGAGATGTAAATAAGAAGAACATATGCGTTTGGCTTTGGATTAAAGGAATATATTTCTGTTTACATTTAAATGCATGTAAAATCTATATTCCTGCAGCTCCGTCAACTGTATTGCAGGCAAGCAGCTTACTGTAGAATTTCATTACTACATCTTTGAAACCCCTTTCCATATTGGTTTTTCGAAACATGTAGAATTTCCTTAGCATTCACTGCTCTTGATGTCTTCATCGAAAGTGTTTGCAGTGCTTTCCAAAACCAAGGACACCGGAATCCACTTGAGCTTTGCACATGACCTTTTTTTGGAATTCAAGCAATGTATCTGGCTCAATCGTTTCGACGATTTCCAGTTAATTGCAAAGCCCCTGAACATGATATCATGACCAAACTTGCTGGAGATATACAGAAGGTTTGGGGGTATACTACAAAAAAGTATGTCTCTAACACAAATATTTTTTGCATAAATTAAGTTCAAAGTCAAGTCAAAATTTTAAAAATCGGAATTTCGATTTAAATTTTGAACTTAATTTATGCAAAAACTACATGTGCAAAAACTAGAGCAAAACTTATTTTTTTTAAATGTTTCCCACAACCCTTCTCTACACCTCCATTTAGGTGATGATACGATTTTCAGAGGCTTTGCAATCAGCTTCGACCATCTCTACGCTGTTAAAGTATGATGTGAAGTTTTGATCGTGGAAGACAGCTCAGTACATGCATCAAGATGCATCTCCTTGTTCTGTCCCGACTGCTTTTCATCCAAATGCTAACCTGGGGTCCCTGCGGTCCTGCTCTACACATTGCAGGGATGTCTTGCTGCCCCCTGGTGGTGGGTGCAGTTCTGTTTAACCAGGGCTGCATACCCTCCAGCCCTGTGGACATATTTTGCACAGCAAGCCCAGGTGAAAGTTTTTAAGAGTGAAGCTCCAACCAGCTGCAGGATATTCACCAGCTAATCGTCCACCAATCCAATGGCACTAGGTGGCATGATGTGATTGGGCAGGCTCCCCATTTAATGGGATTCTGCCCTGCACATCATTGCCCATTATAGCCTCTGTATAACAGTGTGCTTATGTGCTTTCTGTTGTACTACCAACCTGCCTGCCTGCACGTGTCCTTGCCACTAACAGTGGCACAGCCTGATGATGGATTCTCCTTGCACTGACACTGCATTGTTTGACCATGTCTCTTGCCTTGTCCTTTCGTACCACGCTTCCTTGGACTGATTCTTGTGTATGATCTTTTTGTTGTTTTGTACTACCTCAATGAAGACTGTTAAATGGACTTCTGGTGTTGGTTGTGATTGTGTGCCCAGGCATTTTACAGCTGCATAGCCCTAGATCAGTTTGATAGCCTATGCTGGCCCCTGTCCACCACCTACAATGTCCATGTGATTATCACAACCTGGAGCTATAGAAAAAAAAAGTTGCCATATCTAATGAAACATCTTTTTTTTTTTTTTAAATCAGGGGGTTGGCATTATTTACCAGGTAATGTTCTGGAAAAATAAGAAAACACTTCACAATTAACAGAATCTGATGGAACTGCTGCTAACGTTTTCAACTTCAGATGTATTAGGGAGTCCAAATGCCAATGGCTTAAGTTGCATTAAAGTCACAGTATTAGGCAGGTGGGGTTTCACGTTGTGGATGATGGGTTTATACCTGAAATGAATTTAGGAACACTGACTAGTTTTTAATGCATTCAAAAAGTAAATAACATTGTAGTTCATTTTATTGAAGCTGTGGAAGGTTTAGTAAAAAGGATTCTTATAACAGAGTTTACATCAAGAGAGGACAAGGGACCTGCCCTATTTATGGATGACAGGTACACATTAAAAAACAATCATCACCATTAATAATCAGAGACCTAGCTGAAAAGGTCACTTTAATCCCACTGAATATATAATTCAATGTAGTATATATGGTATATTATGAGATATTCTGTGTAAGACTACTGCCCATGTATCAATGTCAGTACTAAATCAGCCTTTCCCTATAATCACATATGCAGCAAGATATTCACAGAATAACCATCTGTGTGTTGTATGTTTTATTTATAGTGCATAATATATGTATTTAAATAAATAAGAGTATTAACCTACAGAAGGCCCTTGAAGAAGGGAATCAAAAACTCCACAACTCAGTATTCATAGAATGCCAACATATTGCTAGTGTAAATATATTTTCCACAAGCATTAGACAAATAAAAAATTCCTAATGTTCCACAAATAGCTTTACAGGCCTGGCCGAGGTGAAAGAAAGAATTAGTCAAAGTTAACTGATGTTATTAGGGCTGCACATGAATTTTAAAGGATTGTTAGCATTTTGGTATTGTTATTGCTATTTTGAAAGGTAAAAAGTGGATTAAGAAATAAAATAGATTGGAAGGACCGGAGCGTTGATACGGTGGTTTAAGTTGCAAGTTTACTGTTGTTGTCGCAAGGAAATATGGGAACAGTTAGACTTCATTGATAAGGCAATATAAAGAGTATTGATGTGATGAGGAAAGTATCTCTCAACAACCACTCATACACCATTTTCAGGAAATGTAAAGCTTTGTGGTTGCCATGGGTATGTAATTTAATATACATAGATATATATATTCCAGAATCAGAACAAAAACAACACTCGAATGAAGAAGAAAGGTCCCTCATCAGTGCCTCAAGGTATAATTTTACCTGGCTACTGTCCAAACCAGCCATGACCTAAACCACCTCATTGGGTTCAGCAGCCGTCAGAAATCATGGGAACCCGTACAGCAAAAATGTCCGGGCCCCATGACCCCCCCCCCCCCCCCCCCCCCCCCCCCCCCCGGTATGCTGCCTGATCGGTGCAGTGCAGTGAGCGGCCCGAGACGGGAGTCCCCTCTGTCCCCCCCTGACGGCGGCCCTAGGTTCACCATATCTAAACAGACCTTAACAGACCTTAACCTCCATAACTCAGGGAAGGGATGGTGATGCATATAGTCTTCTGTTAGTGTCCATGGCATTCTGCTGCCAGAGCACAAATGGCTAGCCTTTTCTAACTGCTCTGCTACAATGCCTTCTGCCTTTTCTTTTCAATCTGTTTTCTACTCACACATTGCATATACTCTTTCTCACACACAGAATTTATAAACAAACTCTGCCCCTAACTGGGTTTGAGCATACCGCCAAGGAGGTTAAAGAAAAGTTGAAAATACAAAGAAAGCTAATGTAAAGGCTCTATGATCAACCAATGACAGTAGGTGTACATGGTAAAACTTTTCATGGTACATGGTAAAACTTTTCTGAACAACATTACAGAATAGAGAACTGGTATAAACTTGTATAGGTTGGGTCTGAGAGTTTACCTTGGGAGCAGAGCACAGCTAACTGAATTCACTGCTCACTAGAGCCAGGCCAGTGTGGCCACACAGGAACAGTACTTGTGTGTCTCTCACTCTAGGACACCGACAGGCTTTCCCCTTGTGATGATGCAGCAACCAACGAAAGTTGCGGAACATGCCATCCTACTGGAACGTTAGTGCAGGAACAGTAATTTTGGGGCAGTAGCTGAGTCTTTTACTAAAGTTGCATGCTATTTAGCTCACCAGTTGCCCGCACGCCAGCATGAGTGGGTGAGGATCCCAAGCCTGGAAACAGGTGGCTCATCAAGCTACTCCTGTCTCATGAGGCCGATCTGCTCTGAGAAGTTTCCCTGCGGGATGGGCCTGGTTTTTATACTTACTGCCCTCAGGTGGATTATGGAGCAGAACCTTAAAGGCCCCAGTGCCTATTCCACCTGAACAGTTTACTGACTATGACTACACTACAGTAATACAACTATTTTACAGAAAAGGGTTTTAAAAAAATTAGACTGCTGTTATTAGTCAAACAACATCACATATGTCTTTATTTTTATTTTCTACAAAGTTCTACTTTAGTTCTTCTTTTTTGAAAATACAGAAGAGAATCAGCAAGCATAAAACATAATGGGGGTTAAACGGAAGTGAACCATTCCAACCATTTGCAAAAAGAAATGTGATTGGTTGACTTTTGGCACTTTTCCGTAATTTTGTGGATATTACCTAAACTAATGTGCGTGGGATTTTATTTGCAAAGAAACTGAAAAAACATGTTTTCTACTAATCTACCACTGCCAGTGAACATGCTAATCTGCTAATTCACAGTAGCAAGAAATAGCTTGCAGCATCAAAAGCACATTTGTGTATATCAAATAATATGACAGGGATACTAATTTAGCTGGAAGATGGAAATTAGTATAATTACAATGTGATGAAGTTGAACAGATTGATTTCAGGTAATGCTGTTAGGATTCATCTACATATTAGAATCACTGTCAACTCAGCGGTTCCATGGAGTGGCACGAAAAGGAGGTCTGTAGGACGTATTGTATTTATTTTTAATAAAAGCTCCAGGAACTTGTAAAGGAGTTGTTCAAAGGTAAGATGTTTTTCAGCCACAAAAAAACGTTTAATATTTTCCAGGTCTCTAAACAGGTGTGCATGCACCAGGCACAGCCAATAAAACCTTTTATTCATAGCAGCTCCACCATCAATACTTAGAAAGCATGTGTTAACATCTGGTTAAAAGAACACACTGCAGTGAACGGCCTTTATGTTTTAAGTGATAAACTTGGAATAACGTAAAGAATGAAGCCAGTATTTACACTAATACACGTGTGCCTGATGAAGAATGGTTTGAAGCTTAAAAAGCTGTAAATTCTATGTTGCTCCAATAAAAGTTATCAGCCTACCAGCCGGTTTTACACTGCATGTTGAGCTAAGGCCTGTTGGGAGTCAGGATTTCACATGCACGGTAAAAAGTAGATTCATTTAAGTGGACTGTATGGAGAAAGGTAAAAACTAAGCTGTTGGATCTTGTTCACATGGGCTTCATTTGGCTTTGTGTCTTTAAAGCACCCTTCAGCTTCTTGACATAGATCATGGCTGGTTGTTGCCTTGGGTTTTTAACAAATTTTGAGTTTCACAGTTGAAGATTGCTGAAACCTTGAGTAGACCGTAGAGGACACCCTGACAGTCCTGCATTTTCCAAACTATACTCAGTTTTCAAAAATCTCTCTTTCATACCACGATCAACACAACATCAACTTAACATAGCATAGGCACAGAAAAAAAATGGAGAAAGTGATACCATGGGACATTTATGACAGCTCATATCACCTTAAAATGAGTTTTACTACAGAAAGTTTGGAGTTCAAGTAATACCCTTTATTGGTTAACTGAAGCCATAAATAAGCAAGCTTGCGGACTGTCACAGACCCCAGATCTGAGACATCCCAAAAGCTTTAATAGCATTGAGCTAGAATATTAGATTTTCAAATATTTCGTTTAATATCGCCATTTGGTGAATATTCGCGAATATATCATGGGATATCCACTGCCATTGCGATTTTTTGTGTGTCCATTCTTTGCAATAGATTGCAATTATATAATCGCAATGTGTTTTTTTTTCATGGAATTGACAAATATCCAAGCTCCATTGACTTGCATGCATTTTTTGATTGCGATCCATGTCCACAACTGTGGAGATTGGAGATTACGAACATCATACTGAATATCATTGTGGGTATTCTCAAAATTACATTTCGAATATTGCCTAGACGCTCATCACTATTCTTTAATGACTTCAGTTAACCAATAAATAGTATTTATCTATGCTATGACCTCCAATATATCACATGAAAAAATTCCCAATATGTGGCTCCCATCCAGATGAATCTACCAAGCAATACACAAAAAATGGGTACCCTCTGACACTTGGACTTTACATGAAGCCAAAAAGTTAAAAGTTCTGATATCTTTATTTTACATATCTAAAATCATACACTTAAAAAACATGTAGTATTTCATGCACATCTAAAGAACGATAACAATCGATTTACCTAAAAGTTGTCCATCAATTCATGAAAGACATTCTACCAGATAGAACAATAAAGACATGCTTTGCCCCAATATAGGGTCTTTATCAACATGTCCCAAAATTTGGTTGATTTGGTAGGAGGGAATGACTTATTTCCAGTTCTTCTCAGAAAGAAGAAGGCATATATACAGTCATGGGCGAAATTGTTGGCACCCCAGATTTTTTCCAGAAAATCAAGTATTGCAGTAACACATGTTTTGCTATACACATGTACATTTTCTTTGTGTATATTAGAAACAAAACCAAAAAAGGAGGGGAAAAAAGCATATTGGATTTAATGTCACACAAAACTCCAAACATGGGCTGGACAAAATTATTGGCAATTAATTTTGCACTCCCTTTGGAAAAAAAACTGAAATCAGTCATGTCCTATAAGCTTCTTACACCTCTTCCTTGCAAACTGCTCCAGGTCTCTCTTATTGGAAGGGCGCCTTTTCCCATCAGCAATCTTCACAGGTGTTTAAGGGGATATAGATCTGGACTCATTGCTGGCCACTCTCCAGCACTTTGTTGCCATCCATTTCTGGGTGCTTTTTTATATACGTTTGGGGTCATTGTCCTGCTGGAAGACCCAAGATCTCAGACGCTACCCCAGCTTTTTGACAATGGGCTCTACAGTACGACCCCCAGATCATTTGGTAATCCTCAGATTTTTTGATGCCTTGCACACATTCAGGGCACCCAAAACAACCCAAAACAGAATTAAACCTTTTGTGCTGTACCAAAAAGCTTTATCTTGATCTCATCTGTCCACAAGATGTTTACCCAGAAGGATTTTGGCTCACTTAAGTACATTTTGGCAAACTGTGGTCTTGCTTTTTTATGTCTCTATGATTGTCGACTCAGATTTTACAGTGAATATGAGGTGTAAGATTTATGATATTTTGTGAATACGAATATTGCCTATGCTGCTTATCACTATTTTCAAATTAAGAGAACTTGCCTCTATGAAAGAGACTTGTTGTAAACAGAGGCAGTCCTAGGGAGATCGGTGCCCCGGGCAGCTGCTCAGGGAGGTGAGGCTTTTCACCCCCCCCCTAATCTCCTCTACTTTTGCTCTCTTCTAGAATGGGAGAACTGTGGGGTAGAGGGGGAGACATCTGGGCATCGCTACTGGTTGTAAATGCGGGCAACAGCATGGAACAAGTTGCCATACACTCCTCTAAAATTGTCTCCAAAGGGAATTGAATTCAACTATACAATCTTTTTGGTAGGGTCTATAGTGAAAGATTACCTACCAGTGGTCTGCTCTCAAGTCTGAAAAATGCCCATCCCTGATTCCAAAGTGGAAAAAGTGCGTAAATGGATCTCCCCAGTGTCTTCCCCCCCACCCCATTTGTCATTGCAGTTTGGGGAGGGTCATCCAAAATACCCCCCAACCAGACATCCTGATGTCTACCAATAAAGGGTATTACTTGAACTCTAAACTTTCTATATTCTTCAATGGCTAACACAGTACAACATTCTAGTACTGCTAAAACTGGCCAGAGATGATTAGATTTGCGGACAATTTCACCACAGATCAATTGTCGTCTGCACTCATGTCGGTTGATCTGCCGCTTAAGTGCTTGCAAATCTAATGCTAAAGACCTAAATTCAGCCATAAATCGGCTGGAAAATTGATCTAATAATTTATGGACATTTTCACAAATTTTAGTTCGATTGCATTACTTTGTAACTGCCGCAACACAAAGAGTATGCGGACAATTTTCTGCTCGACTGGCCGTGTGTGATGCAGTCATCACGCAGTTAATCTGCTGGAGAATCTAGATGACGAAGCGTGTATGGCCAGCTTTAGATTTAGTTTGATGCTTGATGCCACATAATTTTTTTACAGGCAACAGGAGTATATCCCCTAAAGCTAGCCATACATGTGTCGATTCCATGGACGATCGATCACCCATCCGATCGATTCCGGCGATGCCACAGGTGATCGGATGGGCGATCGATCGCCCAATTAAGTCTGTGCCTACCACCTTAGGCCAACGATTCCTGGACGATTCCGTGCCCGATCGATCACTTCACAAATGGCAACTCCCCCTGATGTGTGCTGAATCGATCAGAAAGACCAGCATGTTGGTTCTCTGGCCGATCCGATTCAGGGGGCCATGTCGATCGGGCAAGGTGGGCTGCACTTAATTCTTAGCCGACCGATCGGCGTGCACCCGCCCGGTGATCGATCGGCCAGGAATCGTGTGCGGAATCGACCCGTGTATGGCTACCTTAAGTTTCCGATGTTAATTTAGGATTGTGTTGAGGAAGAATTGTATAAAGACAATAATTATTTTTGAGAAACCAAAACAAGTAAAACAAAACACCTTAGTAAGACTAATTGACAATGTTGTGTTGTTAAACATAGTAAAGAGTACCTCGAGCTAAATTGGTTTATCAAAGGTTACTTTGTTGTTTTTGAAGTAAAGCTGCACAATTTAGGGCAGAACAAGGTCCTCGGTAATGTTCTGCTATTATACAATTAAAATAAATGCAGCAGGCATTGTAGCATCCATTTCCCTGACCTGGCCCTTATTATGCAGCACAGTATGCTAAAAAGGTGCCTAATTACTATGAACATAATTAATTTTCTAGCTTACAATTCTGTTGTCAAAGCTTTCTTCTTTTTTTTCCCTACATAATGCCTATCAAACATAGAAAGGATGAGAGTATGTTTAAACATCTGACATGTTACATGCTTTTTTGTTCATCCCCTTATCTCATTTCAGGCTGGCTTTTGTATGCAAATTTCTATGTCACTTTTGTCTGATCATTATTGGGCTTTGCTTTTTTCTTTCGTATTTACATTTCCCTCTCTTGTTCTTTTCTGAAAAATATCCTTAATGTTTTTCAGGGACTACATATTAAATACTTATTGGTAACCTGACGTTCCTGAGCAATAGTTAATTAGAAATGACTTATGAAAGATTGACTGGCCCATAAAGAAACCAGATTACATATATACAGTATATATATATATATATATATAGTTTGGGGGATTTCCAGGTTTTGACCAACAGGACAAAAGGCAGTCCTATATTTAGCACAACACACGTATTCCTAAAGCAGGTGTGATTTTATTTTTGGTGCTCATTACCTAGTAGGTTTCTCTTACTACTGAGTATCTCCTGAAAATTTCCAAGCTCTCCTGGGCTTTCCATGTGCTTATAGCTTTTAAGGAAGAGCACAAGCCACCATACACAGATAGTCTGTCACAGGTGAACCACGAGAGCAGTGGACCCCCATGCCACCAAACAAGCATAATTCAGGGAGCAAAGTCTAAGGAGCCTTTTGGTATTCCCCAGAGCACTCAGCAAGGAGTGATGGACCTTTCCTGCGGGGAGCCCCCAGGTTGCGGTCCCTAGCTACACTTACTTGGCAGCAGAATATCCAAAGCGTGGTATCAAGACGGCAGGCAGAGACTTAGTCAGACAGGCAGTAGTCAGGGCAGGCAGCAAACAGGTAGTCTAAGACGGTCTAAGGCTCGGTAACAATAAGGCAATAGGAAGAAGACTGAGACTTCCGTATATTCAAGGTCAGGTGGTCTGACTGGACAGCGCTCCAGGTGAGTGTTAATAGTTATCAGCCAGGAGAGGAAGCAGAAGTACATCATGTGCCAGCATCACTTCCACCAGCAGAGGGAGCTGATCTCCAAAAGGTCCTGGTCCTCTTAGGTGTGGGATGTGAAGCAGCCGAACTGGTTGATGGCACATCTGCGGTTGCAGGTTTCTGGGTGACACTGCAATCTGTGACATAGTCTACCTGGCTTTCAGCTTCACGGGTGCACACCCACTGGTTCTACCCTTGAGCCTTTTCTAGCAAATTGAAGCCACAGGTAAATGGTGGTTTGTACACAGACCCACCTGGTTCCTTCCTTTTCATTCAAAAGCCCAGGCCATGTAACAACAATATAAATGGCAACAACAGTTCATACCACCTATCCAGGACTTTCCTGGTATGCACAGCAATAGAACCATAAAATTGGGAGATATATCTTCTGCAATATATGCATATATTTACAAAAAATAATTTCAAGGTTTATTCATGGCAATGGTTGCGCAAATTGGGTTTCAAGTTTTAAATTTATGTCAACATTATTCGTTCTAATTTCAGACCCAATTGTAGAAAATGTAAGCAGACTACTCTCTTGATTATTATTATCATCATTTATTTATATAGCGCTAACATATTACGCAGCGCTGTATAATAAATTAGAGTTGAAGATAACACACAGGTACAGGTTACGACACAGGAGGAGTAGAGGATCTTGCCCAATCAGTTAGAGATTACTCTCTTGTACCACTTTTGGCAATGAAAATCTGACAGAATTGGACAGCCAGGGGAGTTAAACAAATTCAAAAGCCTTGTCCCAGCCTACCTCTTTTGGGCAAGGCATGTTAAACTTATCTAAAAAGTACGACTCCATAGAGCCATGGTTTCCATGTACTGCACTGATGATGGCCAATGAGCCTGAAACAGCTGTATGCAGTTTGGAATAAATGGCTCTGTACCATAAAGGCTATATTTGCACTGTACACCAGCGGTTTTGGATGTGCATTTGGCTGATGGGGCAAAAAGGAAAAATTTGCACAGCCCCACCCACTATCCTGAAACAAGGGTTTCTACCTACATTTTTGGGATTTGTGATGGATTGGGCCGTGTAATTACCTTCTGTTTTAAGAAGGCTTGATTGTGCTATGCACTGCTCAAGTTGAGGGTTTTTTATTTCTTTAATCCCTTCTCACCATAACCTTCATGGTTGTTCCTCTAAAAAGTGAATGAAAAGTCACTTTTAAGACCAAATTTGAATTGGTTCCACACTGTACCTGCAAGAAATGATTATATTCATTGTGGTTTTGTTATAAAATATTGTATTGACATACCAAGAGGTAGAATCTGTAGAACCTTGTGACCTCTACATTTCCTTAGATTAAAACTATATGGCATGGGAACCCCCCCCCATTGGGAAGGGGTAGCCATATAGTATTATTCTTTATCTGGTATTTCAGGGTGTGGCACAATACTTAGATCTAAGGATATGGTCAACATTACAAAACTTTCTATTCATTTCCTTAGATTAGATAGCTATCTGTGTCCTTACCAGGGAGATTCATCACCTATTGATATTGGTCATTGTTATTCATAACTGTAATAAGCAGAACAAAAGGTGATTGGAAATTTGGCCATAAGGCAACTATCTAGTAGGGTATTTCCCTTCAAAGTGAATAGATTGGGTTGGCTTTATGTATACGTACTCTAATTTTGCCAAGCTGCTTTCTAAAGCTTTGCAGGTTTTCCTGGGTATAAAAAAAACCTCGGTGAATAGTGCTATTGGGCCTGATGTCTGCACAATCTTTTGAAAACATTTTCAGATGAAAGAATACCGACCCTTTTACTTCTTTGATGATGGCTTGTTTCTGGAAAACACAGTTGATAACTACAAGTTATACAATACATGTTTCTATGAACCTGATTTAATTATTCAAAGTTGTAGAAGGGTTTAAAATACTCCCTGCAAATAATTACAAGGAAAATATTTTCCAATATTCTTGGAATTTTGCTTTATAGTCAATTTACATACATCAGCAACGCCATATGCACATTAGTACATACACATACTTCTAAATTGGAAGTAGTTATTATATTCTTTGTATTTTAATGTGATGACAGCATACTATTAACAAAATATATACGAGAATACTCATCATATATGTAAGATAAAATGTAAGGATGGGTTGTTCTAGAAATAACTTCTTTGCTTCACAGTTTAATACATTCATAATCAGTGACGCAATAAATAACAGCAATATCAGAATAATACCCGGACACATGACAATAAAAATTGCCTTATATTCAAGCAGATTTTTACCATTTCTCATACAATTTTTTTTTATTTTTACATTTCTCTAAGGAAATGCAGTTTTCCCTTATCATTATAGAAACACTCTGCACATTACCAGTTACCCCACACTTGTCAAGGAAATGATGGCTTTGGCTATTCATCACTGTCCAGAAAATACTCCCAGGTATCATGGGATTTGCCTGCAGATGTTGCTGAAGTTGCTGTTATGCTTTCACATATATCTATTATTCTCTGGTGCTGGATACAACAATAAACCAAACCGAAATGGCTTTATATTCTAATGCCCCTTGTAAATGTACACACATCAAAAAATTGGCTTTGGGAATATGGGAAAATGTTTATGCAATATAAAAGAATCTTTGTGTTTGTACAATTTGCCTATTGAAGTCAAGAAGGTAAAAAAGCATTAAAAATCAGTAATCACATAGGAACAGAAAATCTTGATAATCCTTAAAAATATGCAAAATCTAAATTCAGCAGTTTTTTGTATTTAAATTGGGTAAAGGTAACATAAAATTGTCAGTTTTTTTTCATGGTCGGTGACCACTGGGGAGTCTTCTGGTTATGACATGTTGGGAGGTACAAAGGATGAGGTAGCCAGCAGAAAATCAAATAAGGCAATAAAAACACCTTGCTACATGTGCATGTAAGTACCCATTGGGGAAATTTCCGATAAATTTTCAACCTCTTATTTCCAGTGAAGGCATATATCAATGCTTCAAGGGATTTTAAACAATTGATGCTTTCAGGTTTTTTGGTTTTTTAATTCTTTCAATGTTTTTAACATTTCAAACATATGAACAAAAAGATATAGAACAATAGCCAGTCATAATCATACAGATACAGATAAGAAGTAACTATTTCAAAGAACCTATGAGCAATAAATTGCAATAAGTGTAAACAAATCCAGAAAAGAATAAAATGAAGGAACAAAATTAGAGACAAAATAACTGTGAATCTCCCTCGGTCTGGGGATGCATGTAAGATCTCACCTTGTGCAGTTGCAATAATTAAAAGAACGGTGACAAAGTAGCCCAAAACTACATGGGGGACTTTTCTATTATATCATTGCCGCTGGGACCATCGTCACCAAGACAAATATTGGTAACATACCATACCATGATGGACTGAAATTTTGCAGCTCCCACAAGGTCTCCTGCTCAAGACAGCACATCTACAGGGCCATCTGCAGTGTGCCAATAAACAGCTAAATGAGGAGAACCAGATGAAAATGTTATTGTCCAAAATCAAGCTCTTTGGCATTAACTCAACTTGCTATGTTTGTAGGAAGAGGAACTCTACCTATGACCCCCAAGTACACCAACCTCACTGTCAAACACGGAGGTGGACACATTATGCTTTGGGGGTGTTTTTCTGATAAGGTGGCAGAAAACCTTCACTGCATCAAAGGGATGATCTAGCACCACCTTCCTGCAGCTAGGACATTGAAAATGGATCATGAATGGGTATTACAACATGACAAAGACACAAAACACATGGTCAAAGGTCCCTTAGTGGCCTAGCCAGTCTCCAGACCTTAATTCCATTGAAAATCTGAGAAGAGAGCTGTAGGTTCTTAACAAACAAATATATAAAGTCCCAAATGAATCCAACCAGATCTAACCAGATCAGTGGTCTGCCTACATCCCAGTAAGAATACCAATACAATTCCAAGAATGTTTGGACCTATAAACTTCTACATATTTACAAACATGGTTTATTTGATCACAAAGAACATATATATAATGTGAGATACAGACATTAGATTTGTGGTCACAAGGTCATAAACTTCATCAAGCAATTTATGCGTTTAACACATTTCGCAACCTATGGACGCTTCTTCAGGACTTAATGCATGTATATAGCAATGGCTGCAAGGAAACAGAAAAATGTGAAAGAAGGATATTGTTATAATATCGTAAAGTAACACTAAAGTATACTAACTCAATAGTCACTGTACAATACCATAATAATATCCTTATTTGAAATATTCTGTTTCCATGCAGCCATCACAATTTACTCATTCATGTATGACCTTGTGACCACAAATCCAATGTCTGTATCTCACATTATCTATATGTTCTTTGTTTATAGGTGCAAACATTCTTAGCATTGTATTGGTAGCTTTAAAATTACTGACCCGGAGAACATCTGCAAAGAGAAGGGGGACAGAATCAGGTTTTTGCAAACTGTACACATTAGTTTTAGGCTTTTGTCAGCCCACTTTCTATTATGGGCAGTCTTTGAAGCACACCACACTAGTTTTGTGGCAAACCTTTTGTTCCTTCTGACCAACCTCAGCAAAGTCTATCCTGGTATTCTGTATAAGTTTTTCTAATATCTCAGCAGGACAGTTCAGAGACTTTGTTAGTCTACAAACAAATTAGCACCGGCCATTGATGTGCTTGATTTTCCATATATTCACAGCAGCAGGCATTCACAGTTTTTTTGCTCTTTGCGCTTTTTGGTCTGGGTTGGTCAATTCATTTTGTTCAATGAATTATTTTATTAGAAGGTTTCGTATTCCTTGTGCAATTGTTATCTTGTATCTTATTATTTGTTATTATAAGTACATCAATTTTGTTTGTGTGCAATACATCGTTTGCACATATTAACAATAATGATAAAATTTGATATATCTGAAAGATAAACAAAAAACTTAAATGCCAAAGAAAATTACAGTGCGCAAAATGTTGAAGGCTTCAAATGTGTATATGTAATAAACTGGTATGCTTATATTTTACATAGTTCATGGGTATCATGTTTCTTTTGTACTTTTGATTATAAATAAAGTCTTATGGGTTGTGATGAAAAGTTATTGAAAGGATCTATTTTGGTGCATAATATGATCAGCATTTACCAATGGCCAACTGCAGTCATAAGCTACTCACAACCAGGTGTGCTCTTTATTATTTTTGATTATACATAGGGGCTTATTCAATCATTAAATAATATAGGAAAAATTATATAAATAGTAAGTTATGACCATTTACAATGTGTGTAAATTTTATACATGTGTATGAAAGTAACCTACTGCAGCCAAACTTCAAAGTCCAGTGCATTACTCAAACACTACATCAGGCCAGTGTACCAATCATAACGTCTTTATCATATATTTATTTTTGTTGCCAATGTTTTATCCATAAGCAAAAGAAAAAAATAGTAAAATAGTAACATATAAGACTCACTTTTTTTGTGTTTATTCCTGACAGTAGAAGTTGATTTACAGTCTGAGTATTGTCCCATCAGGCATTTTGCAACCTTCAGAGGATTCTTTTTTTTTACCAACTCAGCGAACCTGTGTTTTCTTCACTATGGGTGATTGACTTTGTTCCTCAAACCTGTTAAAATCTGATTCTGTACTCTGTAAAATCTATCAATATAATGGTAGAAGGTAAATTAAAGCAACACCTTTACAGTCTTATCTACATTGGTGCTTATGTTTTTTTTCTTGTACTATCCCTACCATTATATTGGCAATAAACTATTTTTAAAAACCAAGATTTAGAATTAATAATGATAAATTAAGTATTAATTATTTATTAGAATGTATTAATTCCACGTATTCTAGATTTTTTTCATAGTAATATACTATATAAAATTAGATTCAATTCATTTTATTTTAGTAGTCCTGTTAAAATAAATGAAATTGATATATTTAAATATATATTTTAAATGTGTTATAGTTATTCTTTTAGCATTCATTTGTTTTAATTTTAATTTTTTTTTTCATTATAGTGCCATGGTTTTATTTAAATGTTGAAATCGGGTACAATCATATTTTTTAAATAAGAAAACAAAGGAAATAATAATCGAATAGAGCGAATGGATGTTCTGTGACTTTATCTTTTGTAATTCTATTCAAATTGACAGTGTTTACACTTGTTAATGACTTTCTTTATGAGTGATAATTGATCTGCTTCATTATCATATTAAATCCTTGATCTTATGCCATTACTACCAAGTGTAATAAATGGTCTATTTGATTTCTTGTGTAATGAACTAATTAGACTAATTAAAATCAATACGTGTGCCAATATTAGTCTTTCAATCTGAATGCCGGCGCTCTCGGTTCTGCATGCGTTTAGTAAAATCACCAACTCAGGAAAAAAAAGGGGGTATAATACTGATTTATGAGCACTCGATGCTTGTAAGACAGAATAAATTGCTTGTACTGGCAGACTCAACATTAGTGAAGTACAAGATACTTAGAACATTATAAGGTCAGGGATAAGGACATGCTAACATGTGTAGCTGGATGGCATCTTAAACCCACTATAATATATCAGGTTGGTGCATTTTAATAGATGTTTAAATACATGCATCAGGCACTTAATCTTAAGTGATCCATTCAGTTGTATCTGATAATTAAAGGGCGGGGATGGGTGTTTTGTTCATTACATCTCTAGTACATATTGCAATTAGTTTATTCTATCTTTACTTGAGTTACAATATTTTTTGTGATGTATTTTTATCTTTCTTAGATTTTATTACATTTTTTTGCTAGTGGATTTGTTAATTTAGCTAATAATGGTATCACTCCTCCCAAACTTTCAGAAAAGGTATGTAGAGTTATTCCTTGTTATCGTTTTACTGAACACTCTACCCATTGATTTGTTGGTAAGTTATATTTGTATATTGTAAAAATTATATAATTATTATAATAGGGCCAATTTTGGGGTAAATTAGCCGTGTTCTGTCCATTAAGTGCCACAGTTCATGAACATTCTAGTAAATACAAGGGATTCTTAGGTAGCGCTTAGTATGCAACAGTCCGCCCACCGGGATCTCTAAAAGCCTGCCTGATTCGACAGCCCATCGGCCGCCGTTCGCGTTCCCACAATCGATCGGCAGAGAATCAGGTGCACCCCCTGGTCAAATTGACCAGGAATCTGCCGTATGTTGGATCACATGGTGATCCGACATGCCATTAAAATTCCCAGCGGATCCCATTCCGAAGTAATTGTCGGCACACAAAGGGTGCCCGAACGATTCTTGGCACTAGGGGCCATGCGTGATGACGTAATCACGCTCGGTCGGTCGGCTGAGCAATCGATGGGAAAACACCCATCTATGCCCAGTTTATTAAAGTTAATAGCTTTAAGAGATCCCGGTGTGTGGATTGTTGCTACTACATTCTAAGTCTTACCTATGATTGTGGATGGACTGATCCAACGTAGACCAGTACCTGAGATGGATGCCGGTAAAATTCTGACCTGAGAGGGAGTCTGTGTGCCGGGAGATGTGGACGAGCTGCCTGAAGGTACGGATCCATATATTGTTCTTTTTTGAAGCATTCTTACTTGGGGTAACCATACATCTTGAAGCGGTAATTTGTCAAGATTTCTGGACCTCTAATTATTTCAAAAAAGAAAATGTAATAGATGTATCAGGTGACATATGCAAAACATATTTACTGTAGCTAGTTTAGTTATTTGTGATTTGATGTTTTATATAACTTACAATGGTTAAATTCTTTGGACAATTTTTTTCAAAGTTATAGATATGTAACGTAAATCATGATGATGGTTTTGAATAGTTTTTTTAGAACAGAATTGTTGAGCGACCTCTAATGTTCCCTTGCCTATCAGTAAATGATCTGTTGAGGGATGATAGACATGAGTATGTTGGTGTCAGGATCCGGGTCCGTCCGGACAGGTTAGGCAGGCGACCCCCTCCTCAGCCTCCTCCCCTGACCCTGTACCTTTGGTCTGGCGTTCCTGCGGTCACTCGGGGTATGCGGGGGGCATCTCTGGTCCACCAAGGCGGAAACGCCGGAGGGTTTCGTGCGTGATCGAGCGCCCGTGCGCGTCCCCGTGCGACGTTGACCTGCGCAATGCGCGGTAGGCGCGCGCAGAGCCTCTCCAGAGTTAAGGGCTGGCTGGGGGCGTGTTCCTGAGTGTCCGTCGGCTACTCATGGGCGGACCTCAGGGACACACTTCCTAAAACCAGCCAGCCCTTGCACTCAGTGCTGTAGGATTACAGTTCAGTGTAGATGCGTTTGGTAAACCCTGTGGACTGACTTCCTGGTTACTTGACCCTGCTTGGGTAACCACGATCCCTGACTTCTGCTTCCCGACCCTGCGTTGTTTTTGGACCTCTCTATTGCCTGCCGCCTGCCTCGACACCAACCCGCTTGTTTATTCTACCGACTACTCTGATGCCTGCCGCCTGCCTCGACCACCCGTTGTTATAACGACCATTCTAACTCTTGAAACCCTTGGACTTCACACGTTGGCAAACTTCCCCACTGAAAGGGACACCTCCTGGTACCATCGCCCACAGCCTCCTGGGGGGGGTCATCTAGGGAAGCAGGACCGGGCAACCTGAGTGCGGGAAAAATCACAGGGTCCCCTCAAGGGATTCCTGCCTTACTCCGTTAGGGGGCTTCGGGGGAAGACCCTCAGGTGGGCTTAGACCTCCCTGCTCCTAGTTACCCCCGGGCCAACCAGGTCCTGTGGCTATCACAATCCTACAGCCATGACATCCCAGGGGGAGATATTCCTGAACGATTTGTGTCAACAAGTTCAGGATTCACCATTTCGGTTAAGAGATGAGAAGAGCAACAACTCACACACACCGTCCTCCCCCAAGTTCCGCTGCCGCTGCTCTCCGCCGGAACCAAGACTCCCGCTACTTCTCGTTTTTTCGGTGACCGTGCTGAATTGAAACTTTCAGAATGCAGTTTGTTATATCTCTCTGTTACAACGCACCTACCAATAAATGATACGATAAAAGGCGTGGACGGTAATGTCCCTCCCTCCAGGCGAGCCCCATTCTACTGCTGGGCTTCACAAGCTGTGCTGACCAACAGGATCCAGCCTCAACCACCGTTTCTGGCCTTTTTTGTTTGCGAGACTGTCCAGGCTTTACAAGGATCTCGCCAGAGCGGAATCTGCTGACGCTGCATCCGAGGCTACGCAGCGAACGTCCTGGGGAAGGACTACGTCCAGAAACTAGACACATAGGATCCACAAGCACTCGTCCGAACTCGATTGTGACGACTCGGCCACTCGCAGTCAGTTCCGGCGGGTCTGTATGACCCTCTGAAGGACGAAGGCTGGCCAGATTGGAGTGCGGGTTCCCTACAGGGGCTCATAGCTATCCATCAACACTTGACAACCGCTCCTCAGGGAACGTACGTGCCCGAGAGGACTGTACTACCGTTCCCTCCCTAGGCTCCTCGCCCACTCTGGTCCCTGGCCCCAATACACACTCCAACGGCTCTGGCCAATGTCGCTGAACCATGCAACTCGGGACGCTTAGAACCGTCCTTGTCCGCAGAGGATTGCACTCACGATAAGAGAGAATATTTGTTTTCAAACTCTGTTGCTTGTATTAACTCGGCAACTGCCTGAAACCACCCTGCTACCGACCTACTGCACCGGTCCCCCACCTCGGGTAAGCCTGTTCACTCACAAAACGGGGGAAGTTAATACCTCATCCGATCGACTCCCACTGACTCGCTCTACATCTTTGTATACCCTTTATCTTTTCAGGGCTCTCCGAAGGCAGACGTTAACGTTGCATGCTATTGTGGTACTCCGGGTGGCCATGTGACCTGCTCTTCATGGACACACCACCTTCCTCGACCCCAAATACAACCAGTCACTACATCTGCACCCCTCCCACAAGAAAAACGAACACACTTATCCCCTCACGTACTGCTGATGGGTCACCTGATTCCCCATCGGGTAACCTGTCTCACTGCGCATAAGACCCCATTTCTATTTACCACTCACCCAACGGGCCACAAACCCCCTGAGAACATCCATTTCTCGCTCCCACTGATCACACACCACCTTTGTTCCCGTTCGTCACTCGTCTTTCCTTGGCTCGTTACGCAACACAACCCCCTGTCTATCCACTACTGGTTACATAGGGTACTCGTGGATTTCCATTCCAGTTTACTTAAGGCGTCTTGCTCCACCACAGACCCTACCCGGTAACTGGGCTCACAGAGCATGAACCAACTGGACCACTCGTCTCTTGTTACCCCACATCATTAACCACACAAGTAATCTGATATTTTTTCAGACCAAGCGGTGCGATCCACAGGACCCGACGAGACTAAACCGCCTTCACCGCCCTTACGACCTGCCCTATTGATTTGCTCCCCGGGGTCGAAAAATCCACTTTTGTACATGTGACTCTCCTTGGCTGAGCCGGAGTCAGTTGCGCTTAAATACTACATTGACTCCTCTTTGAACAAGGGTTTACTACACTATTCTTCCTTTACCACATACGCAACGGCTCCTGGGTACTTAGCGGGCATGTTTCTTTTGTCCAGAATAAGGATATAAGTCCCTCCGGCCCAATAATTGACTCATCGCTAACTAACTAAACATGAATCAACCGTGTAAGAAAACAGTTACCACCCAACCCTTACCTCTTATCTCATACCTTGACCCTAACCTTATAACTCGGCCAGATGTTTCTCAATTGTTTGACCTAAGGGGGCGTACACACCTGCTAAGGATCCTCCATTGTCCAAGGTGACGAGTGGAAGACTAAGCTTCTCCCGAACCGACAACTTGGTTCACTTCGAAATAACCTGGTGATGCTCATTCTGCCTATTCGTACGCCCCCTAAGACCACTTTTCAAGTCTATTATAAATGACGTTTTCAGGGATTTCCTCGATAGGTTCCGTCATCGTAATACCTGGATGACATCCTCGTATTCTCCGACCTCACTGAGACAGTCGCATCCACATGAGAAAGTCCTCGCAGTTACGCGTGGCATTCCTGTATGCCAAAGCGGAAAAGTGTGTGTTTCGAGAGCAGATAGCATCCAGTTCCTCGGGTTAGTGATTTCCACAACCGAATCCACCTGGATTCCCCATACAAAGTCTCCGCAGTAACCGAGGGCGCATAACCTATTGGATCGAAGGGGTCACAGCGGTCTCCATTGTTTTGCGAATTCTATCGCTCGTTTCAATCAGGGTCTCCGATAGTAGCTATACCATCTCACCCAGCTACGAGCACCAAACCCCGGTTCTCTGGAATCGGACGCCATAGCGGCTTTCGGGAACTCAGCAGTGTTTTCCTTCGCTCCCATTCTCGCACACCCTGACCCTTCTCTGCCGTTCGTCCTCGAAATCGACGCTCTTCGGAGGTCGCCATCGTGCCAATTGCTGCTCCCAATAGATCCGGGGAGAAAAACTTGTTGGCAAACCCAGGTCTTTTCTCTCCGAAAACTCCCGCCCTCCGCAGAATACAGTGTTGGTAGACGTGAGCTCCATCTCCCTGAAAGCCTCGCTGATGAATGGGGTACCTGTTGGAGGGACCAACCTCAAGCTCTATAATATAACGTAACCCACAAGGAACCGATCCAGTTCTCCGCCAACGAAAAGAACTGAACCCCCGTCAAGCCATGATGGGCTTGTTTTTTGCCCGGTTTCGATTTTCATTTAACGTACCCCCGGGCAGCAGAACAACCAAGGCCGATGCGCTCCCTCGTGCGTATGTACCACTGGATCCGCCTCCGGTTCCCGTTGCCCGAAACCATCTTCCCGACAAACTTTCTGCTCACTGGGCCCTTGACATTCTCCGAGCACATCCTGGGATGCCCCCTGAACCCCCTGTCCTCTCCCTGGGTTGGAAGAACTTGGGGTTCCTGTTGTGGAAAGAGGTGCGCGGTCTCTACTTCCCAGACCCGCTCGCACAGAAAGGTCCTGAAGTTGTGCCACGACTACGTCCCGGCTCGCAGGTCACTCGGGTGAAACGGGACATGGATCTCCTCACAGACACTTTCTGGTGCCAGATGGAAACTACTAGGTAAGGACTCCTACTTCTTACTTTTGGCTGCCCGGTGTGTGCCCGGGCGAAAACGCCCCACACTCGGCTTTTGGTTACTCTCTCTCCTACCGGTTGCCTGAACGCCTCTGTGCACATCTAGATGACTTCATTACGGACTACCGTCCGGAAGGTTCACTACGTGTCATCCTCACCGTGGTGATCGTTTCAACAAGATGGCACGATTCGTGGTGCTCTAACCCCTCTCTCTCCTCCCTACCGCGGCGAGACGTCAAGGGTTTTCTCTGTCGGGAGTGGTTAGCGTCACTGCCATGGTCTCCCTCTCCCCTCTGAGGAACTGGTCACCTTATCAGGTGTAGCCATTCACCTCCCGTTTCTGGAAGTGGTATTTGTCTGTCCTGTTGGTGTTGCACCTGCCTCCTCATACCTCTGGTACCAACCCCAATCGAACGTGCGCAGCTCGAGCAAAACCAGTCCCTGGAGCAATAACCTCCGTTGGTTTCTTCTCCGCGGACACATCAGGATGATTGTGCCATCTCCTTCTCCCCCGTTCTCCTTCCCCGAGGCCGGTTTCGCTATAATGAACTCAACGCATTCTAGTTCGGGGAGACCTCTTTTTCCTAATTGGGGTGTCCATCCACGTTTCCTGCCCTCTAGGGAACGCCCGATGCTGCTTCAGTACCTGCGCGGCTGAGCGCCTTTCTGCGCGCACCAGCCCTTGGGGGTTTGCCCGGGATCGGCTCCTGGAAGGCAGGAGGCGTCCAAG
>CM070036.1:27583179-27607744 GCA_036250615.1 Ptychadena robeensis | reverse complement strand
AAGAGGATGATGTGGTCAAAATACTAATTTGCCTAATAATTCTGCACTCCCTGTACAATCTAGTCTTTGTGTCTTTATTGAGTGCCTTATTGATCCAGTCCATTTGAAATAAGTAAGTCAATTTGCTAAACATACTATTTTTTACATTTTTGCCTATATATACACAGTCAATGAAAAAAACATTCAAAGCCCTGCTAATTTTGTAAGTTTGCCCACTAGCAAAAAAATTATCCGTCTATAGTTTGAATGGTAGATGAGACATAGAACAATACCAAAAAAAAATCCACAAAATGCATTTCATGAATTCATTTAATCCCTTTGCAAAACATGCTTTAGTACTTGGTAGCAAACTTTTTGTTGGCATTTACAAAGGTGACCTATAATTGGTCACACACTTTGCCCACATCTGTGGGGGGATTTTGTCCCACTCTACTTTCCTTATTCTCCAAGTCATTAATGTTTCATGGCTGATGTTTAACAACTTGAACCTTCAGCCCCCTCCACAGATTTTCTCTGTATTTTTTGGATTATAAGACACACTTTTTTACCATGTAATTTCTATTTTTTGTCCCAACCATCCTGGGAGCAATAGCCATGCATTCCAGGAGGCAGAAATTTGTTCCATTCCCTCAAGCCAAGCCAAAAAGAAATCTTATCTGCATTAGTACTAGCAGTACCCATTCTCTGAACACACTGACCAAGTTATGGAGACTCATTTTACAACCAGATAGCATTATCAATGTAAATAGCTGCTCATGGGTAAGTTGTTCAGTGCCAGATTTTAAAATGTGTCTCTTCATAAGTTGGTCAGTGTGTTTAGAGAATGAGCACTTCTAGTGTATAAACACATGCTAAAGTTTCAGCCTCCCTCATGGCACTGGCCTTTTGGCTGGAGGAATACAGAGTGAATGCTGGAACATTCTGTATATTTACTTGATATCTGAATAGCTGTTTTTTCCCCCCAATTTTCCCTTCAAAACTTTGGGTGTGTCTTATGGACTGAAAAATATGATATATATACCTTTTAAGAAAATTTTCATGCAAAATTTCTTCCATCTACCGAGCAAGAGACAGAAAATTTAATAGTTCCAATCAATCTCCAATTGATGGCTTAGTGGTTCATATCCTGACGTTTTTTCATCTTTATTAACACAATGCCATTTGGATGACCAGAATTGCATTGTGAGATAGGTGTTCATGCTGTTATGCAAGGTAAACAATATTTATTTTTAATATAATATATACTAAAGTATACTATATAAAGATGTTTACCATTTTTTTGTTGGCAATTATTTTAAATTCTGTCATCTCAAATTTTGCTTGCAAGTTAAAAAGCACCCCTGCTGTAGAGTGATGCATTAAACAAGCCCTATTTAACAGTTCAGAACTGCTCACATTCATATCAAAATCACATCAAATGCTAATTATTATTTTTTCTCAATATGTTTGGATATTTGAAGAGAATATTGACAAATATTGGGCAGAAATTCTCAAAATCTCTTGGTAAATCAGCCCAAATATCTTATACTGCATCTAAAAGTATAGTATTAAGGAAAGGAGATATTCATGCAGGTACGGCACTAGCCAAAGCAGCAGACATGTGAGATTCCACCAATTCATTCCAGAGGCAATAATCATCCCAGCGTCTCAAACCAGGTCAGCTATCAGCAAATGAAGCCGTCCTAAAGCCAGGTCAGCCAGCAGAAGAAATGTGAGTTCTGCCTCCTGAAGCAGCAGTAATATCTGTCTGTGGAATTGGAAAGGACACTAACATTATGTCAAGGACAGTAAAAGACCTGATTAAGGTGAAAAAAGCCTTGTCAGTAAGGCAACCTAAGTAAAAGTCATGTCCTTTCCCCACCCTTCAAAAAGTGTCATCTGTAGGCCACATATAGATCCAGTTGGCTCATGATAACAAGATAGAAACACCAGAGGATTATTATATAGAGGACACATGTTGGAAGAACCAGAAATGTCTTATTGTGCTTGCAGGGAAAATTAATGGTATGAATTTAACAAACTGTCTAATAATCCTGAGGTGTCAGTAAATAATACATGGTGAAACATCTGCAATTACATTAATTAGATGGAAAGATAAAGAAGTTAATTTAATACAAATTGTGGAACACATGTGAAAATATTAAAACAACCTTTTTTTGAAGACACCAAAAGTGTCAGACTATAAGGAATGAAATCACACACACCCAGAGCTAATGCTGCAAAAGTGTAAGATTTTTTATTGGACTTGACTAGAATGTCTTCTAGTGTTCTAATGATGCATGATCACAGGGTTTAGAGAATATAGACAGAGTATATTGGTAAATAAGTTAAACTGTTTTTATAATTTAAAAAATTGTCATTTAATTACTGATGTATTGACAATTAAAGTGAGGAACACCTTAGTTATTGACTACTCCAGAATTATGGAATTTCTGAAATTTTCCCCTACTCAACATAACTCCGAAGTCTTGGTGATAATACAACAATGACTAGGAAGGGCAAATCTCCCCTTCCCTGCTCTATTCAAATATAACTGTTTTGGTTTTGATTTATTTGATTTATTGGAGGAGTACCATTTTTAAATGTACAAACATCCTGTTTACTCCTTCTAAATAAAACAAAATGACTTGCCCATGTCCATTCCATTTAAAAGCTATTTATTATTTTTTTTTGTAAATTCTGCTATTAAAGCTATTTAAATGTGGTCCCACGTTGTCATTCTGTCAAATGTGCACTTGGTTGAATCTATGCCTTGCTGAAATGTATATATTTTTTATGCCAGGAAGCCATATTGTTGTGACTCTGGAGAGAATGCATGTACACAGGAAGTAGCTAAGGCTGGGAGAGATTAGAAGCACCAAGATACAAAGAAAGGTTAAAAGTTGAAGCTAACTATGCTATAATTTTAAAAGCAAGATAAAAGAACAGATAATGTATGCAGATACATTGATATTTAATATACCTATGCATAGCACTCCATTACCAGCAGAGCATTATGAAGAACAACCCTAGCCATTACACTAAGATGTTAAATCTCTGCTAGACACGCATGTCATTTCCAGACTATGAAATATATTATAGTATGGACATTTCTGTAAAATCAGTGCTTACAGTAAAAATTCCAACACTATATATGTTTTTGTTTATATATGTAGTGGTAGGTTGTGATAATGCTCAAATATAGGTTAATATGTTCTCTTTGTTCACTTAAAATATCCTATTCATTTTGGATAAGGCATTGCTGGTATAGACCAAGAACTCACTGAACAACAATACACTGTTTAGAGACCATGTAGTCCTTGCTGCGATCAGATTTGCCATAGGACCAAATACATTATGAAAAACGATGGATCCATAGCACATGAGGAGCATGGCAATGGCATTGGGAAGCATCTAATAATACAGTATGCAAAAAACATGGATCCATAGCAAATGAGGAGCATGACAATGGCATTGGGAAGCATCTAATAATACGAGGCTCTATAAACCTATAGTGTTGGCTGGCATGAATTGGCACAGAGGCATATCGAAAAAGGCCATTAGCAGTAAATGAAGACTATACTGGATAGGAGTCTTTTCTAATGATATAAACAAGAACAAGTAGAAATGAGCTGAGCAATCCATAGTTAGTCTGATCTGTGCCCTTTAGTCACCACATATACATTGATTGTGGAATTGGCAGGTTTCCCCATGATCTGTCACACATCATCATCCCAATAATGAGTTCTGCAATCTGTTCAAGCCAGTTAGAAGCAATGAAGGACAATGTTCTCCTCTAAATTTAAGAACCTTATGTATATGGGCCAGCCATTCTAGCCCGGGAAGGATATATAAGAGGGAAGTATCTGTTACTAGATACAGTTTCTTTCTAGAATGTAGATTGGTATTATTCTCCTAGTGGTCCACAGCATTGAAATTACACATGCTATTTAAATCACATTTAGGCCAGGAACCAAAGCTCAAAATACGCAACAATGCATTCACTAAACCACTTACAAAAGAAACAGCAATCTGCTATCTGATGACAAATCAGACACTTTTATATTTAAAGAGATAAGCTAGCCATACATGTTCCGATTCCATGGCCGATCGATCACCCATCTGATCGATTCCGCGATGCCAGAGGGAATCGGATGTCCAATTAAGCCTGTCCCTACCACCTTGGGCCACCGATTCTTGGACGATTCCGTGCCCGATCGATCACTTCACACATGCAACTCCCCCTGATGTGTGCTAAATCGGATCAGAAAGACCAACATGTTGGTTCTCTGGCAGATCCGATTCTGGGCCCCCGATCGATCGGACGTGACCGATCGGGCAAGGTGGGCTTCATGCGATTCCGGGACGATCGATTAGCATGCACACGCCCGGAATCGATCGTCCCGGAATCCCTTGGGAATCGGACCCGTGTATGGTGATCTATAGATTTGGACTTCATTACATAATTGATGTAAGCACAGCTTTGTATAACTTTATCATAGCCACCAAGTGCCTACAGATGGTTAGGAAAGGCCCTTCTATTTATATCTTCAACACCACAGGCACAAGTGTACAAGAGGATTTCAATATATAGGGTTAGGGTCTGTTGCCTAATCACTCAATTCATTTGTAAATTGACAATGCACTTTATTGCAATATTGCGAGCTTTAGAATCAGCACCCATATTATATTTCCTCTCTTTTCCCATCATTCCGGCTCCTCAGATTCCCCATTAGGACAGACAACTGGCGTCCATGTGATGGTTATTCTCGGACACTAATGAGACTTCCCCGCTGGAGCTACAACACATCGAAATTTATCTTCCAATTATCCAACCTCAGATTTCCTAATTCCATTTTATAAGAATTGATAAATTAAGCAAAACATGTGTTACATATGATATGTTGTAGATGAAAGACAGATAAGAGTTTCCTGTCTTTGTGTTTGCTTTCAGTGATGTATTAATCTTTTTTTTTCTCTTTATGGCCATAGGGGGTCCATAACAGAGGGCTGACACAGCGGCAGTTAACGTGGTCAGTACCATAACAAAAGTCCACTAGATTGGCAAGGTGGGATTATTTATTCTCGGTCACAACTTGTATATCTACATTGTAGTTGTTTTCTTTTTTTTTCTCTTTCTTTTTTCTTCACTTTTGTTGTGAAGTTATGAAAAAAAAAGTCTTCTCTTTATGTGGAGAATAAAATCAAATGATACAGCAAAGTCTTTTGTAGATGATTTGAAGAATCAGCTGGAAGCCAAAGATCACACATTTTCTGCCCTTCAAAATGACCTTAGGAAGGTTACAAATGATGGAAAATCACAGTTGGAAAAGGTGTGGATAAAATAACGTCCTTCTGACATTTCTTCTTTATGCCGGATCATATACCAGGCAGAATAATTAAATGGTTGTCGTCATATTAATAGCACGCACTACGGGCAATAAAGAGCATTTTAAATACATACAGAAATCTAAAAATATACCTACGGACCCAGAAAAGGAACGCACATCTCCTAACCATAATCACGCTTACCGGGTCGTTGTTTTTAATAAATATGCACTCGAAAGTTTGGTGGGAGGTTAATAGAGTTTTGACAGATGTGAACTGTTGGCATTATTCATCTTTAATTACTTTGTAGGATCTGTTTAAATATTTTTGTTAGATTTGCTGAATAAATATGAATAATTTAGCTTGGAAGAAACAGGCAGCAAATAAAGTTGATTTTGGCAATTATTTTTTAACAGATATGAGTTAAGTGTATACGTAAACTTGGTTATCCGTGTTATAAAAATTCATGCTTATTGGGCTTGGAAGAAATTTAGTCATATACTTTTAAATGACTGCAGGTCTATTGGTGGAATTTCATGACAACGTTCTCTTTCAGGAATCAAAAGCAAATATGAAAATGCGTGTATTTTCTTAATATAGTCGTAGATTATGTGTTTTTATTCAAAATGAGTGAATTTCGCACAAAAATCTCATGATTAATACAATAAATGTTTATGTATAAATAGGGCGATTGAAGCCAAAATATATATCTGTACATGTAAATATTTTTCTGCACAAAAAAGTGCCTGCGTTTTATGGTCCGAATGTGCGACCATCCGCGGCCAACTGGCCGCCGGTGATCGCAACTTGGCTCCCCACCAGCTCTCCCAGCAGGTAGGAGAGGAGATCAGCTGTGTGATCTCCATCGGCCGGGAGAGCTGTTGGGAGCTGAACTGTATTGGCTATCTTTGCAGAGCCCGCAGATATAGCCAATACAGATTGTGTGTGGGTAAAGCTGCCCTCGCTGGCAGCTTCCTCACACAGGCAGCAGAGAAGGGACAGGGAGATCAGTGTGCTGATTCCCCGTGTGCTCTGTGTGAGGAGATGCAGATGTGTGCTCTCTAGTGACACAATTTTTGTGGCTGAAAAGGGGTACTGCATGAGAATTTTTCACATTCATTTAAACACATGAAACATTTTTTTTTCTTATTTCCTGCTCTAAAAACTGTGTAAGTCTTATGGTCAGGTGTGTCTTATAGTCCGAAAAATATGGTACCTGCTTATGTCTAGGGGGTAAAAAAAAGATGGTTTGGTCTTGGTACTGTTCCACTTCTTTGCCAATCTAGGTGGTAAGCTGTCTCTCTTCAATGCAGAGCCATGAGTTTTGTATAGTTATACCACACAGTCAGAATCCTATATAGGTTGGGAGTACTGGCTTTCCTGAGAAGAGCTTTCCTGGGTAAGGGTACCTTTTAAGGTGGGAGAAGTCATGTACACCCAGAGCCGTGCAGGGAAAAGGAGGCAGGGTGACTTGGGTGTGCAGGCTTAAGAGGGTATAGATTATTATATTGGTTAAAATGGGTTCAGTTCATTTAAGGGGCAAGTCTAAGGCCCCCCATACACATATACATGCACTGGCGATTTTGCAAATTACATGCACGTTCGAGGTCACGACGATATGACTGGGCGATTCTCTTCCTCATCTATCATACGGGAATAGATGTGTGAATGGCGCACATGAAAATTCCCATACGTTCAGTGAATGTCCGAAAGCAGCAGGGTGATGTCATCATACTGTGATCACTTGTTGGCCGAATGCACCTGAATCTATACAGTACGTGTATGGTAAGCAAATGAGGAAGCCCTATTTTTTTTCAATGTCAGGATCACTCACCCTCCCTCCCTGTTTTGTTTGTGTTTTGTCTTTGGATTGTATAATGTTTTGATGTTCTGTGCAGTTTTTGTATTTCTTTGTCACAGCATATGATGAGTCCTCGACAGTGCCTTAAAAAGAAAATATTTATTGGTATTTTGTGTTTTTGTGACATGTTGACTAATATGAATGTGAGAAAGCCACCATTTTGTCTTATATATGAAGGGTTTAGGCCATATGTTATTGGTGGTTTCTGATAAAATGTAAATATTGGAAGGTACCCACCAAGCTAGTTTTAATATGGCTGGTGGCTGGTACAGACAGTGAAAAAGTGAAGGAAATATCTGGAGGCACCGCTGGGGCACCTTTTAATGTAATGTGTTAACATTATGTTTAAATGTGTTGGATTGGTGTTAAGAACATATTTAATGCTGTTGCCTTCATATATAAAAATTGCAACGTCAATTGAAGCTTGCTTTGTCTTTATTATTTGGTTTTTGGTGAATAAAAATTCTTGTTGCCCCCATTGAAATAAATAAGGCCTTACCCTTGCATATATTGTACACACACTGAAAAGTATACAATATTATTGAGAAAGAAATGCCAAAAACATTCGGATGAGTATCTTAGTGTGCCAAAATTTAAATCACTTTTTGCAGTACTCAAAGGTAGGTTATTTAATCATCCTATTTGTCATATACAGCTGTTATGTATGAATTCAATTTACACAGCTTACAGCAACAGAGTAATGAGAAACAAGGAAAAAACAACATTTAAATATTGGAGATCCTGAAAATTACATGGTTTCCATGACTATGGTGTTAATAAAGGTAATTATCAGTATGTAATAGAATATACCTTCTAACACATAAACTGAGACATATCAGTTAACAGGATAAGGATATATAATGAAAGCGTACCATTGTGTGATTGTCAAACACTACAGTATAATAACAGCCTCACAAATTTCTAGTAGCCATCTTCTATATGTATCCTCTTAGCTGCTACATTGGGCAAACAGCATGGAAATACAACAAGGGTGTCAAACATCAGCCAGGGGCCAAATCTGTCCCACTGTTTAATTATGTTTGACCCGTACGATTTTCCCAAAATGTTATTTAAGTGGTGTCTTCTATTTGACATTTGATGTCACATGTGTTATAGTATTATACTTTGTTCCAAATTTAATGTTTAATGGAAAACTTTGTAAATTTGTTTTCAAATAAAAATGTCATTATTATATGTGATGAGAAGGACAAACATGAGGACAGACATTTTTCCCCAAAAAATCAAGGCTGAGCCATGACTTTGTTCAAGTTTTTAATTTTGGCCTACTGTGTGTTTGACACCCCAAAAATACAACATGTGGAGGCGGCAAGCCACTGTTAATAAATCCTGAGGTCATCTTCAGTGTTGAGCTTGAATATATAATAGGGAAATATTTTTTTGTGAATATTATCAATTTGAGAATTCGCAAATATCTTGAATATGGTGGCGGACATTTGAATATTCTACTGTTTTTCACATAAAAATGATCCAGCACGGATTGGCCATGCATCACCATAAATATCGCATTTTGACGATAATTAATCATCATTTTTTATTATGGCAATGCACGGCCATATGCACAAATTTCTTATTTACGAGTAGTGATGGCCAAACATCGGCTGTGTTTATCCACGTACAGGTGGATTGGACTTTGAAAAAAGGCTGCTCTCCACCCGTTCGTGGAGAACTTCAAATTCCACGCCTGTTGGCAGGGAATTTGAATGGAAACTATACCGGAAATGATGCCACAACATCACTTCCTTTATATGGAATGCACAGTTCCTGGTTCCAAAACCGGAAGTGACGTCGGTGGGCATCACGTCCGGCCCATGCTCAGTATAACACTAGAGATCAGATGTCTCTACCCGATCTCTAGTGAAAATAATTCTTTCTCCGGCCGGACCAGGCATGAAAAGGTCTAGCCGGAGGAAGAATTATAGACTTCTCGTCGGCGAAGGGGGCGGGTCGAACACCCGTAATGTTCGCTTGCAAGAAGAAAAGCAAGCATACAATACAATGCGGACAGTTCGGCCATCACTTTTTACAAGAATCAAATGGAATATTGGTAAAATTATTTCCTATCACTAATCGGTTTCAAGATATATACAGTTAAAATATGAGGTTAGTGTTCAATGGGCAGTAACCCTTGAGTTGTAAAAAATCAGAAATTCAAACATTATTAGCATGTAAAATGTTACTCTATGTCTATAAATCACAATGTTAAGGTACCCATACACTTTGCGATTTTTCGTGCAATTTTAGCCCTTCCGACCGATCAGGTCGGTCAGGTAGGTCGACATTCGAGTCCCAAATGATGATGCCTGTAATTTTCAGTCGGTCGGCCACATTTAAAAGAGACTTTTAAAAGATTCCTGATACAACCGCCTGATCGGTCGGCGACTAATCGGAGGCCGCAAAATCGTGCACCCGACCAACTTTTAAAAATAGCAGTAAAGCAAAAATCGGGAGTCGAAATCAAATATCGAATCGGTCCACGAAAAATCGCAACGTGTATGGGCACCTTTAGAAAGTGTCACTTAAGTCAGACAAGATGTGGGCCATTCCCAAGTCCCTACCATACCAGAGATGTTTGCAAAATGTTGACTAGTGTATTTGTGAGTTAGGGGGGTTTCCATATGCGTTAGGACCCCCTCCCCTAAGCGTATTGTTTGGCGGGAGGTCCCGATGGAGCACATTCACTTACCTGCTAGGTGGATTCTGTGTCTTCACAGCGCCGAGCCGTTCTGACGATGCAAGCCTGAACGTAGTTGACATCCGCCGAGCAGGTAAGGTCTGTGTGCTCTATCGGGATCCCCGTCAAGCAATAAGCTTAACGTAGGGGGTCCTGACTGATGTGGAAACATAGCCTAAATTTCAAAGACCAAAAAACCATGGTGTCAGCTAAATTTGAAATTTCTGAATCTCTACTGTTTCCCAATCTTTATTATTATATAGAACCTGCACATATGGTTTGGTCTATAATTCTATAACCTGTTGCATTTTTGTTTAAGATTGAAGTCTCAATATTTTTTAAACAAAAAATAAGCTTTTAGAAATGTGTCACATCAAAGCACCCATACCGCATGGACGGCCAAACATTTCAGAGAAAAGGGAATTCTCTTGTAAACTCTGGTGAATCTTAAACTGCAATCAATTTTGTAACCACAGTGGTGCTTGTGTTTCATTGTGCCTCTTTGTGGTTAGAGCTGACACTCCTTAGACTTTATAATGTCCCGCAGGGATAATAAAATATAGGCTGCAAAAAAAAATTACCATCTGGTAGCAGCACAAAATCATGTGTACAACAACAACTAGCTACCACCCCTTCACTATTTGGTAATCTCTTAATAATTTTGAAAAGCTGTTTTATTAGTGAACAAGGACAATGTTTATTAAGAACGACATTTTATGGAGGACAAATGTGTTGTGTAACTGCTAAGTCTGTCTTAATAATTCTGTTCTGTGGATGGCTCTATGGTGTAGTTGCTCTATCAAATATGCATGAAGTATTCTCAAAATTAAAAAAACAAAATATATTGATATGATATATTAATAAGTAAAGGCCGCCATACACCTTAGAATCTTACCATACACTTATCTTCTACCAAAACCATGTAGTATGAGGACCTTTCTAAACCTTCCAATCACTATGTATTCTATCAGGGAGGACCCGGCACTACATAGTTGATGGTAGATCTAATGGGAATTGTATGGAGTGATCTAAAGGCGTAAAGGGGGCTTAAAGCATGAATACCCAATCATGTTCAAGTAAAATAAAAGGAAAATATAGCCTCCTATGATTGGATAATTAAAGCCAGCACATCTCATTTACTAAGCTAAATTGTGAATACCTGAATTATATAAAAAAAAATCGTCCAGACACCCTTTGTGTGCCAGTCTCCACTGTGTTCTCAGCTCCCCTGCGCTAAGCGCATTCCTTTGGTGGGGACCCGACGCATCCGAGAAAACAGAGGAGACAGCCAATCCACATACTGCACTCCCTTCCGGCCAGCAGATCAGCAGAACGAGAACAGCCGTTGCTGAAGACAGGTATGAGGATTGGCTCTGCGGAGAACGCAGTGGAGACATACCATAACATCAATCTAAGAAATTACGGACTTGTCCTTGGCAGCTGATTTTGGCCCAAATTACGCTTTTAAGCTTTATACGCGCACGGTTGTCAATCGACTGAAAAATCGGATGATATCTAAGCATGTATGGGGGGCTTAAGTTATATTATGATCATTGTTGCGCTTACCATAATTTTCAGCCCTTCTCTAGGAATTAGAAGTAGAGATCTCCCAGGGTGCTAGGGTATAAGGCTGCTAGGGTATAAGGGTGCTAGGGTATAAGCCACATTGTAATGGCTTTTATGGTCTGTGCTCTCTGTTCTCCAATGAGATACCCCGGCCTGGGTGGTCTTCATTTGGTTGTTTTTATTACTCACGTGCGTCAGGGCTGTATCTTCACTCCCTGCAGATACCACCATTCTTACAACTATTCTCCTTCATGCATGTAGATATATGGTTGGGATGATCTGTGCAAACATTAGATGTTGTGTCTGGATTTTTTATGAACTGATAACCCATATTACTTTAATGTAAAATGATGTTTTGAATCCTGTAGTCCCCATGCCCCTGATTCTTCAGGGGGAATTTTCTTTCTGAGGTAGTGGGTTTGCCCCTACTTTTTTGGTATTATATGTAATAGCAAAATAATTGACCTGTGTATGGCTTCCTTTAACATACACAGGGAAAGGCAGAAGTAGCAGCATAGATAAACATAGAATAGAAAGGTAGAACAGAATGACAGGTCATCAGGGTGCTGTTTTACCTTTACCAACAGAGAATGAATTCAATTCATTTGGCAGGTAAAACATCTTGCATATCCTATATGTATTTAATCTGTGTAATTCAACTGGTTGTCTAACATTTCCACATGCCAATGAAAATAATGTTTTTTTTCGCACATGATTGGGTATTCAAAGTGTTATTTACCAACCTTCACTTTGCCAAGTGACCAAGCCTTTACTCTTATATTAAATCAGCCCTGCTGTGTCTGTCTAGCCCATCTTTGTGTTACCATGAATGACACATGAAGCTCAGCAGGAAAACTCCTTGTGGTTCTGGAGAAGAGCTTTTTGATCTCGAGTCAGACTCTTAGCTATGGCATGCTATTTTCCTAATTCTTTAATATATGATTGCATGAATGATTTTTGGAAGCTTGGAGACTCCAGAGCAGTAGGGGACCCATTTAATAAACAGAGCAAAGAGAGAATGCAAAGTAAAGTGACCAATAACAGCCAATCAGATTTCCTTTTACAGAAGAACACAAATGGCTTTTGTTTTTGTGGGCTCTGCTCCTAATTTCTTTTCTAAAAAGATATGTGGTGTTTTTTTTAGTTTTGTTTTCGTCCGATTACTGATTTTCCAATGTGTAGTGGAATATATCACCATGTGTTTACCAAACACATACATAATAGCTCTACTGATTTTTGTTTCCTTGGCAAGAGGCTAAGTGAAATCTGACTCTCCCAATGTTCCCAGAGGTCTCTTTAACAGTCTCTCACCTGTGCCAGTTGCTAATAAGCTTGGTTGTCATTTTAGTCAATGTGTATTACCGCATTACCTAGTCATTCAGAAATCATTTCCGAATAGCAATATACCAAAGGTGCTGATGTGAAGAAAAAAAAAAGGGAACCAAGTTGTTGATTTCTTTTTAGACACATTGTGCCGATTCAGGTTTCATTACAAGTTTAAAGATGGTCTTAAAATGTAGACTAGCTGGTTTGAGAGTTAATTGCAAAGCCCCTGAATGTGATATCATCACCAAAATGTTAAAGATGTAGAGAAGGGTTATGTGAATATTACAAAAATATTGCTCTAGGACGTGTAGTTTACTTGACATTTGAACTTAACAAGAATACAATAATATTTCCACAACCCTGCTCTACATCCCATGATGATACCTTGTTTAGGGGATTTGTAATTAACTCATAAAGTCTGTTAATCAACATCTCATGACCATCTCTGGGGAAGTCTTATTGCTGGTGGATTCAAAGATAAGGCAACTGTGCTACAATGATGCAAATATGAAAAAATAACCATAATCTTCTTTCTGAATAAGTTTCATTTACATTTTGTACAACATTCTCATCAGTCCTAAACTCAACTGGGCTTGTTTTTACAGTTTTATGGCTGTCGATTTTTCCATTCGCTCGACTGCAGAAATCTTTTGGTAAAGTCGCTCAGGAATCAGTTCTTGCCCACCTAGTATGATCGGCCAAAATAAATTTAAAAAGAAGAAATTTAACTGAATGTGATCGGACATGTTGGTTATTTTTGGTTGATCGCTTGATGACATCATCACGCTGCAGTCTGTCCCACAATTATGGAGGGAGAATCTCAACATGTATGCCTACCTTAACAGCACTTATCTTAGTGACCATATATAGATAAATAAAGATTTTTTGGGCTCGTGGTAGACTCTTATCTTACTTAAAGATCCTGGGATAAATATGGGTAATACAAAACACTAAATAATTTCCCTATCCTTGGGTGAGGATGGGGAAGTGGAATTTTATAGGCAATATTTAATGACTAGTAAGTGAAGTTAAAAACAAATTTAATAACAACACTTATGATTAAAATGGTACAATCATATATAGCTGGTATTGAGCAATCAAAGTAACCATAGCTGATTTAATGAGCCATTTGCATTTCTCACTGTACCGACTGAGTGTACTTACACGTGCATGGCTTAATCTTTGAGACAAGCATATGCTACTGGCAGGATCAACCATTGGTCGGTACAGTGAAACAGCGAATGGCTCATTAAGTCAGTTATGGTTCCTTTGATCCTTCAATACCTAATTGATTCTACCATGTTAATCATATGTGATTAAAACGTGTTTTTTTAACTTCACTTACTAGTCATTGAATATTGTCTATAAAATCCCACTTCCCCATCCTTACACAGGGATAGGGAAATTATTTAGTGTTTTGTATTGTTTATATTTAAGGAATTTGGCAATAAGGTATGGTGTGGCCTATCCCCCTCTTCTTAATGGATAGATATGGGTTACAGGGGTAGGCATTCTTATCATCTCTGCTGCCCCATTGATAAATCAGGTCTTGCAGTATATCTGTGGTTCTCAAACTGGGAGATCGCACAGTGATCCGACATGATGGATAATTTTGATCTGATCCCATTAGTTCAGATGGGGACGGCTGTCCCCAGCCGAAGTAATGGGCGGAACGCAAAGGGTGCCGGACGATTTTTGGCACTAGCGGGCGTGTGTGATGACGTCATCACGCCCGCTGGGTCGGGATTTGACGGGAAATCGTCCTGTCTATGCCCAGCTTAAGAATTAAGTTTAGTTCATCTGAGATTTAATATTTTTGGTACATAATGAAAACAAATGATACAACTCTTTATATAGACCAGTTAAATCAGTTATTATTAAAAAGAAAAATACAGTATATTCCTGTCACACACACAGACACACACACAGAACATAGGGAAGTTTATGGAAAAAGTAAGAACATGAAAGGGACATAATAAAAGAGAACAGAATGCAAAAAGGACATTTCAGCCATGGTTGGGTTCATAACAAAACAAAAGTTCTGGCTTCTGACACACTGGGCAGTGTTGAATATCGATTGTGGTTGTAGCTTTGTAAAAGATTGAAATTTTAAGTTGCAGTCTATAGAAGGGGTATATAGTCATTTTCCTTTTTCCCCAAGTTCTATGTAGCCACCATGCTGCCCATATGGTCATTTTTAAAGAGTGCATAGTAAAGTGGTCTGGTAAATTAGCTCAAATCAGCCACATTATGTGTCTTCCTTTTATTAACCATAAGTTCTGCATAAACTAAAGAAAAAAATTTCAATAAACTCTTAATGTAAGATTAATACAGCATACTTTTTGGGAGAACATTAATGTTTTCACAGCACACATGTAAATCATTTAACCTTCCTAGCGCACCGCCCGTATACGTCATTGTCATTACTGACAACAGCTGTGTGAGAGGGAAAGCCGGCACTCCTCCATTAACATGGAGGTCTATGGCAACACCCCCCCCCCCGCCCCCTTCCGCGTCACCGTGACGCGATCGGGGCGGTGCCGCCAACCCGGAAATGCTGCAGCGATGAAGACAATCGCTGCAGCTTTCCGGGGAGGCATAGGGTCTCCCTGCCGCCGGCTTCCCCTGCGGTTGAGAGGACCCTGTTCAGCGAACGAACAGGGTTCGTCTCAACCGCTAGGGAGGTTAAATTATTACAGAACCCACAATAACTTCTCCACAGACGTTTTCTCAGAAATCAGAATTTAAAGAATCCTTTCTCTTTTCTAATGCAAATTGTTTTACTCTTCCCATGTCACATATTGCAAAAGCCACATGAGAGGAAAAGATAAACTCATCAGGTTAAAAATAATAAAGGTGCTTTTTCCTCATTAATGTTCCTCATTGTTAATGCATTTACTGGTGCTATTAGTAAAGTATAATTAATTGTGTTATTCTAACATTTAGAATACATAAATGTCTTCACTAATCTCATGAAGAAAACAGATGCATGACTCTTAGGAACCTGGAATGCTACTTGCAAAGTGAAAACAGTCTGTACAATTGTCTGACAGCGTTATTATATATACCATTTATTTTTTTTCAAACATGTAAATTAATGTGAATGGTTTAAGCTGGCCAAAGACGTCTCAATTTTTCATGCAATTCTTGTGCGATCGACCATGGCGATTGTGTGCCGCGATCGATCAAGCAGAAATTGATGCATGCACAAAGTGTGAGATCGATCAAAAACTCCCGGAATCGCACAAAGAATCCATGGCTCAAGTATCGGACTTGTCTGTAATACTTAGTTGATCGCTTGGGAATCGCGGGACGTTATTGAGACATGCAATCATTCCTATCGATCGTCCTGTTGGCGTCCAACACACATTACATCATTTCCGATCTAAAAGGTAGAGAACGGTCGATCGCTCACTGTCGTAATGATCGATCTTGGCGAGGGATAGGCGATTAATTAATAATGCAATATGATGCACTGTGCAATCGATCTCCTAATTGGAAAAGTTTCCGCGATCGCAGTCCACCATCGCTTAAACGATCGATCGCAGGAAAATTGAGACGTCTATGGCCAGCTTTGCACACATAAAGTAATAGACCTGTGTGACTGTTACTAATAGGAGTTTGCCGTTTATGGATAATGTCTACAACAAGGCCGTAATTACCAAGGAGAACTGTAGGGTTGCACCAACAACCCTTGTTATAGTTCACTGACATCGGGGTGTTTTTTTTATTCTTCACAGTCTTGTGTTGATACTAAAGAAGTTAAGAGGTTGCCAAACAACCAGTCTTACTGCCCTACTTCTGTTACCTATGGCAGTGAACTGCTCAATGATGGCAAGAGGAGTTTTACCATCTCATGTAGGATCAGTGCAATCTTTACTTTATCTATATACACTGTTTATTCTACAGTAATGTCTGCTTTGTTTGCTTTTTCCAAAAAATATAATAATAATGGACTATGCCAGGGCAATACTTAGAAAACACTCCCAAGCTAAAATTGAGATGGGATATTTCACCCTCTCTTGCTGATCCTACTTCTTTATATCAGCACTTACCTTGTAGAGGCAAAAACTGCACCCTTGTGGTGGTTTGTTCCTATTGTTCCCATTTGGATGCCAATAAAGAAATGGTGCTTCTAATCAATCTGACCTAAGGAGGGTATAGTCTCCACTATTCTGTGAATCTCAAGTAACTTGTTCCGTTGTTCCTCTGACCAAAATATCTAGAAAAATTTAATTTACCAACACGACCAATCAATTTGATGTTCGTTTTTGACGACCGATTTGGGTAGAAAGCTATCGTTTTTCAAAAGATCAACTTAAACAAAACAACTTTTTACTTGGTTAAATTTAAAACCTAACCATGCATGGCCACCTTTGGTATTACTTAGATTGACTAATGCCCACTTGGACTTTTGTCAAAGTGTTTAGCGTGCTCCGTGTCCTTTAAATGTTTTATATTACTCAGAGTGCCATCTGAAACATAGCACATTTCATATTAGCTTCATGGGCAGTTAAGGACAACTATACATCTACATAAGCCCTTCAAATGGAGAAGCAATGCACCGTGTACAGACCTCTGGTAAACCAATTCAACATGCTGCGTTGTTTAGTAAATGAAACTTACCAGAAATTCCTCAAGGAAAAGGATGTTTCTGTTTTACTAAGCTCCCAGTCGATAATGTTTGGGTCTCCTAACCTGTACTGTTTTATTTAATTTTCTGTTCTAAATCAAAGACGCAGGAGCAGATCTTCAAAATGTGAAGCTTCTCATTTTGGATGTATTATTCCTTTCAAATCCAGAGATTTGCATAAAGTCGTCTACATATTTTCCTTATGAGTGACTTTGCTGCTAATGATTTGGGGGATTGTAGTTCAATTTCCTCCTCTTATGCCTACTGGAAAAATATTTAGTGAATATGGCAGCGTATGGGTAACATATGAGTATTACTGTTGAGCAATTTCCTTCGTCTGTGAATTGTATATCCCTTCCCAGCTGTGCACAAAGCAATGAAACAGGTAAGACTTTAAATGTTCTTTGAAAATAAAATTTGTTATTTTGTAACTTTCCAGTGGTACGTGGAAACAGCTGAAGCTTCTGAACAACTTCAAACAAATTATCTTGTAAGCAACGAGCAGGCCTGCAGAATGTAAAAACCAGGAACATGATTCTTTTTATCGTGTTTACATAGCATGTGTTTGATTTCAAGAGATTAAAATTTGGGGTTTTAAGTGTCAAGCAGCGTGATGTTTTACAAGACTTTGCTTGTGTTTGAGGAAATACAGTATGATATGTCCATGGTAATCAGTGATATCTATAATGGTGGGTGGATAACAAAGCTTAAACATCTCCTATTTGAAAATTAGACTAGTTTGACTTTATGAGTTAACTTGCTGGAGATGAAGGGAACGGTCCCGAGTATACTACAAAAAAGAAAGTATTGCCCTAAAAGAGGGTTTACACGTGTAGATTTTTTTGTTCAATCAACTAAGAGCAAACGATTTTTTGGTTGACTGAACAAAAATCTACAATGGCCAATTTGTTTGATGGATAATTATGTGCGACCTCGACCAAAAAATATCTCGAAAGGTCATCGAGCATGTTGGTAAATTTTTATCTGTCTGTTGTAATTTCGAATGTTTTTTCATTAGATATCGGCAATGGACGAACAAAAAATCTAATATTACATTCAAATAATGAACGAACGATGTACGTCAAAGACAAAAAATCTAATTGGCAGTTGATTGAAGGTGTAAACCCACCTTAAGACAAATAATTTGTTAATAAATTAAGTTCAAAATCAAGTTGAAATTTAGCTTTTGCATTTTTTTTCCAAATACTCCCACAACCCTGCTCTACATCACCAGCAATGTTGGTGATGATAACATGTTCAGGGGCTTTGAAATCAACTCACAAACTTATCTTGAGTGAAGTGAACTCTGGCAGACATAACTACAAGCTTTTATTTCTGCCTTACACCACCCCACATGCAGACACATGCATACAACACACACAAAAAGACACACAGACGACCACATGCATAGAATCTAGTACAGGGATGGGCAAATTTTTGGACTCATGGGCCATAAGGGTTTCTTAAATTTGAGAGAAGGGTCGGGGCAAGAGCCTGTAAGGGCTACGAGAACTGTCCTTAGTTCTCATAGCCCAGACAGGAAATGAAAAAATAGAAAGTATATATAAAATAATATTAATAAATAGAGGCTTTTAAACATAAACATTATATTGCAGCCAAGGTACAGCCATTAGGAGACTCGAACAGTCATCCTCTAGGCATCCACTCCAGGAAATGAGCTGAGGGGCACTATAGTATCCAAGATGACAAAGGGCCAAATTATAAGACTAAAGGGCTGATTTTGGCCCCTGGGCCTTTCCTCTTCCCCCAGGCATTCAGATATGGAAGAACCTTGTTCCTCCCCCAGACTTATAACCGGCTGTGGATGCTGTAAAGCATGAGAAAGGGGGCAGCTGACAGCTCGGAGGCACAGACACTCACTCTCAGTTGTATATTTTGTTTTGACTTTGGGGGACAAAAGTGCATATAAGAACAAAAATATGGTATTTGATTGAAAACTGTGAGGAACAGAAAATGCATTGTTGGCTGTTTGGGCTGTTTGGGCATAGGATGACATTTTTTTTCTTTACTCAATGCAAGATTCAAATACCAAACTAAAAGCCCAGATCATCTTCCATTTACTGATTCTGCAATAGAAAGAAACACTCTGTGCAGACACTTTTCTGGCAACTGGAGGAGAAGATGTATGCTAGTTGGTACTGATGCCAGTAGATGTTTTCTTTGTTTAATATTGACTCCCCAATGCATGGGTATAACTTTAATCAATTGACTACGTAACAAAGTGCCTCTAAGATGTGTTTAAACATCTATCTACAACATTCTTCTCTTTTTGACTTGAGGTATAAGACTAAACAAGAACTTCCATAAAACACAATTTTTCCATACAACCATTCTGTTGGTTATCACTAGTGATGGACGAACATCGGCCAGGTCCGTCCACTTTTAAAGAAGTCCGCCATCCGCCTGTTCACGGGCAGATTCAAATTTGAATGTGAAAAACCGGATTTGATGTTAGTGACGTCACTTCTGGATCTAGAACCGACTCTTCTTGGCAGCTTCATGCCCGGTCTTCTAGTGAATAGAATCTTCCTCCGGCGGGATCTCACTGCGCCTGATCCTGCCGGAGGAAAAGTAGTGAGCTCCTTCTCGCGGGCGAACGGGGCGGGTCAAAAACCCGTACTGCTCGCCAGCTAGAAGGAGGACGAACATCCATGTTCGCGGCCGAACTGTCTGCCTTGCGGGCAGTTCGGCCATCACTAGTTATCACATGGTTAACATGGAAAAACCACCAAAACCCCTAGAATCGTAACTAAAACCCACAAAGCGAAATTAAATGTAACAGTTTTACAAATAAGCATTTTCATTTTAAAGAATACTGATTAGTAGTGTGTGATCCTATCCTGAAGTCCATATAATTTTATTCTGTAAGTTTCCAAGCAATCAACAATAAAAGAGCTGCATGAAACTGTCAGAAAAGGAGATCGAAAATAATAATTATTTACAAGGCAGTAAAAGCTTGTGAAGAAAAATGTTGACACCAGAACTAAAGAATACCATTACACCCATTGCTTCTCTGACATTATTTTAGTTTTTGTAAAACTTTCCAGCATACTTCACATGACAGTCTAGTCTTTATTCAGCATAATGAATTCCGAGTTGATTAATTTCAGATGAAGTTATACTTTCAAGAATAAGTTATTACAGTTCAAAAACAGAACTTGGTTCATATGAGTGTTGCTTTCATTGATATCCAACATACAGCACCCAGCATGACCTTTAAGCTAGAAAAGAAAAATAAAACAGAAAAATCTGAACAAATGTATAGCTGTTGGGTGAATTTTCTGGTGCGTTTCGGTTTTATTTTGTCATGTATATCATGAAGTAAATTAAAAATTTAAAATAATTGTCACCCAATGGCACCACATGGTAAGCAATCAGAGGCATCTACCTTATCCCAAATTCCATTGCCAACCCAACATACCACTTTTATGGGGAATTTGAATCTGTCTGCGAACGGGCGGACGGCTGACTTTTTTTAAAGTCCGATCCGCCTGTTCGTGGACAGACATGGCCGATGTTTGGCCATCACTATTCCTGGGCTGCTACATCAATGGCATGAAGAAGTGGCTAAACAAAAAGAAAATAACAATGTACACATGTTATTTTCTAAAGTTACAGATTTCTAAAGCTCTAATAGATAGATGTTAAAAGGGCAGTTAAAACAAAAGCATCTGGAAACGAAGGAGGGGGAGGAGGACATGGACATATAGATGGTTTGATTCGTGCCGCACCCCTAATAGTATAGAAGTTAATTACTAGATATCCAGTGTAGAGGTACAGGGTGCCCTCCTAATAACCGGAATACAGTAACAGAGAAAGTGGGGCTTTTTAGGCACTGAAGCAAAGATTTTATAAAAACATCATTATATGATGATATTATTTTTTTATAATTATAAGTTAGTCTTAACCCTCATAAAATAAAGATCTGGTATGGTGAAAGCATGTTTTCTTTATGCTTCTAGGAAATTTAGGGGAATTTTCACAGTGAGATACACAAGGTATGTGATTAACAATCAAAACCATTAACTAAAGACAGTGTACCATTGTTTAATTGGTTCCCAAGGATTGGTTGTAAGTCATGTTGTAGTCAAGACTATTTTCCCAAGAAATAATTAAAATACCAATTATGTGTTGTGAACCTCCCTTTACCCCAATATCATAATTGTATAATATGTCTAATTTACCAGATACACTTTATATACTTTATATACACAATTATTTTTCAAAAAGTTAAAATAAGCCTTGCTTACCAAAAACAAACATTTTTAATCACCATTCAAGTTGAAATATTTTGCTTTCAGGAAGAAAGGATGAAATGGAAGATGTTTTTTTTTGAGAGGAGAGTCTAGTCTTGTAGCTCTTTGTAGATGGATGAGATGGTCTAATTTAATATGTTGTACTTATAAGGGACAACAGGTCATATAAATGCCACTACCCAAACAGAAACATGTGTTCGCTGTGGCCATAATTCTGGTTGTAAGTCAAAATCTTTGGTTGTCAGTTGGTCTGAAGACAAGCCGGTTGCAACTCAAGGGTCCACTGTATATGATTTTACATTTAAAGAGGTTTTATGTATTTGCAAAAATGTCCTGTTTGATATATCTGTGATTCATCACTCCAGCGTGAATATTGTTTTCACATTTAGACGTGTAAGGCTGGCCATACACCTTTAGATCTCTCTGTCAGATATCCTTTAGATCTACCAACAACTATGTAGCAGAGGGTCCTCTGCCATTGAACACAGGTAGACTTGTTTTTGTAGAAAGTCCCTTATATTACATGGTTTTGGTAAAACAAAAGGAGATCTAAAGGAAATCTGACAGAGAAATCTAAAGGTTTATGGGGACCCTAAAGGGAATCTTGCCTGAGTACGTAAACAAAAGGAAGCTTTAATTTAATAGTGCTGCTATGACACAAAAATTGGTCTAAAAAATTATTTAATTTTGCCTAAATCCACCATTGGGCTAAGAACATTCTCTCATGCTTGACATGTATCTAGGGTATCCTAGGAGTCCATTTTGCACTGCTCCATAGTAGTTTAAATCCATGTTTTGTTTGGGATTACTTTCTTCACCATCAATAAAGGAGAGCATGTGCTTTCTGGGTGTCAACCATGAATCTGACAGGGTATAACAGATAGGTGAAGATTAATGAAGCATTTTTTTAAAGACATTTTTCTTACTTAGAATGACACATAGACATTATGTTATGCCAAGCTAATGCGAACATCAATATTTGATGACATATCCAATAAACTACAAACAACTAAACCAAAACCTACAAAAAGACAAGACAGCACGTGTTCAATTATACAAATAAAACTACAAAGCCATCTGACAAAGATCACTTTTAGATCATTGAATTTCACAATGAAGTTCTAGTCTTTTTATCATCCACATGTCATCATGCGTATCTTGTATAACACTTTAGCTTATGTATGTTATTCAACTCAAGTCATGTTCAGTACTAAATCTTTGGTGACAAGGTTGCCAAAAACCTTAAAAGCGACACAGTCCATAAATTCCTTAGAAAATTAAGAACTGTAAAAATAGAGTTAATCATTTTCTAATAAAGAGATGGGGACTCTGTAATGTGAACTTAGTACCATTGGAACACCAATACTAAAAACTATGTTCATATAGGTGGCCACGGTGGTCCTGTGGCTTGGCCCCTCGTTCCTCAGGGGAGCCCGCTCTGTGGGGGTTCAATTTGATAGTGATTTAAGCCTTACCTTTTGACATACAGAAAACTGGCCTGGATAACAGCACCCCCTGAAAAAGTTTAAGTTTTGCGCTGGGGTAGATTCTATGCTAGTAGAACCCGTGCCTACACCTATATGTGTATCATTGTTGAAATCTTTAAGTCGTATTGCCTACCTAGATGTTTTAATAAATATGATTTTTTTTTAGAAAAATATTTGTGACGTTAGTGAAGATGTGGCCTTAAAAGTCCTCTAGCCCCCGCTTATCCGGGGGTAATTCTTGGACATCAGGCTTTGACCCTCACCTCATTCTGCTGGTTGATTTAATTTGGGATGTTGGCTACCCCACACAGGAAAGTGTAGCTTTATTTTGTTGTGCATTTTGTAATAAAATGTGATACAAACCTACCATTGATCTTACCAAAAAAGTTACTTTATTGTTTATAAAAATATAATTTGAACTGTATTATTATCTGTAGCACATTAGTGTTATTTTTGAAATGTATATGTAAGCAAATCAAGCTTGATCTATAGGGTTAGATTTCAACCATGTTGATGTTTCTTATATTTATGACCTTATCTTGTTCAAAATTGATTGAGTACATCTACAATTAAGCACTTTTGAATAGTACATGTTGCAGCTATAATTTCTATTGGTTAAAATGAAATAGTGACCTGGTTGTTTTATTAAAACAAATAACAGAGTAAAGCCTTCCTAAAACAGAAGATATTCACATGCTCCAGTCCATCCTAAGTCCGAAATGTCAAGGGAAAAAGGTTCCAACAGCCAAATGCACATCCAGAACCGCTGGTGTACTGTGAAAATATAGCCTTATGGTACAGAGCCATTTATTCCAACTGCGTACAGCTGTTTCAGACTTGTTGGCCATCACCAGTGCAGTGCATGGAAACCATGGCTCTATGCAGTAGGGCTTGGGAGCCGAACATAGAAGAACAATATAACTGAAAAAAATGGTTCATCCTCTTGGCTCCGAGCGCAAAGACAAACTCTCATCAGAAAAAACAGATACATGATAACAGCGCCACATTTTCCTAAAAACTTTTATATGATCAAGTTTACTATACAAGAGTTCTTTCATTTCATTGAAACATGTAAATTGCTTAATCCATTTAGCTGTGTTGGGAGTAGAAGTACAACACCAATGTCTTGAGATCAAGATACGGGCAGCATCGCTCATGTGTTTTTCCAACATTATTAAAGGGACAGCATTTGACTATTGTATTTATATTGTTGCAGATGTACGTGTACGTGCTCAAAAGCCCATGCTAATGTAGTCAAACATTTGGCCTTGTCCAAATGGTTTTTACTCTCCAGCAACCCGACCTACTCATAACATCATCACATGCAAAGCTTCAAGACTTCTCTAGGGCCGCCCCTTCTCTCTGGAACTCTCTCCCTTGCCCCATTAGACTTGCTCCTTTGCCACTTTTAAAAAA
>CM070036.1:27555571-27575895 GCA_036250615.1 Ptychadena robeensis | reverse complement strand
GTCATTAGATCACACCCCTTCTCATTACAGAGATGCACATCACCTAATATGCTTAATTGGAATAGGCTTTCGAGCCTATACAGCTTGGAGTTAGACAACATGCATAAAGAGGATGATGTGGTCAAAATACTCATTTGCCTAATAATTCTGCACTCCCTGTACTTGGTTATTCAGGAGGTTTGGTGTTCAACATTGATTGGGTGTAATAGAGATGGGATGTTGGCCGTTCATGGCACTGTCCCATCAGGGGTGAGTTTCTGGCCAACTCCACCCCATCTCTATCACACCCATAGGCTCAATGTTGAACACCAAACCTCCTGAAGAAGCAAGTATAGTGAAACGCTTTGAGAAGGTGTTCTTCAATCATGTACAACTTTTATTTGTTAGATTCAGCTGGGTGTGTGTTATATGTATGTAACTACTGAATATACTCATCTAAGGAATAAACCAGTAATTAATTTGGACATTTTCTTAAGTCTTATAACCTATTTGATTATACAACTGTTAGTGCCTAAAAGGTCCTGGGAGTCCAAGTGTCCACATCGGGGAGTGGGGCGTATGATGCATTAAGCATTTTCCACTTACTCTCTAACTTGGAATTTTTTTATGGGGGCCTAAACTTACATAGACAATGAGCAATGAGCTGATTAGTCTCATACAGAACAGTTTTTACAATTTGTCTCTTAAGATGCAAAAGCTTTCTTTTACATTATTGATTAAAAATCAATCCAACCACACCCCCTTAGACATCAATTACAAAGAAATGCCATGAAGATGCTCAGTGATACTCTAATGATATCAGACAACCAATCGCATGAGGAAATACACAAGCTTCTTGACTGGGTAGAAGGAGGACTGAAGAGGGCCAGTAGCTGATGGCTAGATCTACAGTGCCACAACCAAGATGGCAACTTTCACACATGTAGTGGTCATGTTAATTTTCATGAATACATTCTGATGCTACAGACACAGCTGCAAGTATGTGAGTATATTTAACTCATTCTATGTTTAATGTTTAGATTTGAGGTCTCTTTTCAGGGAAGATTTACCCTTGAAGAGTCAAACCAAAGAAAACTAGAGTTGGTGAAATTGGCACTAAATACATAACACTTGACATTATAGTTTACAATAGAACAGGTTTAAGGAGAAGAAGTAGTAAGTGTAGGGACAGTAGTAAGGAAGAGGAAACACATGAAACCTTGCTGTTAAATGTCAATACTGAAAATAAAATCACATGTTTTGTGCTCTGAAAAAAAGCTGGTCCATACAGGAAGCATACACAATCAAGCTGGGACTGAGAACATTGTGAGGCACCTTAATGCCCAGCACAAAGTTGTCATATCTATCTTTTCTTACATGTTTGAGGCACTTGGAGTTATAGTGGAGGCGTCTTACCAGAAGAGAAAACACCATGAAGGCCTAAGCCAGGGGTGGCAAACTCTGGGGGGCAAAATCTGGACCGTAGTTATTTTTTGCCCATGAGATTTTTTAATTTACAGAAATAAATGTGACACATAAGTTTATATCTAAAGACAAGGTAACATTTTCACAATTTTTGACATTGTTTCAATATATATCAAGACTGGCCCGTGACTTTGTCCAAATTTTACATTTGGCCCACTTTTCTGACACCGGGCCTTAAATCTACAGGAATAGTATAGCCCATTCTGGGACTGACTCGTAAAATAAGATTTTTCCACTCTTTGTTTGACACCTCTGGCCTGAGTAGTATTATTATTCTTATTTATGGTATAAAGAACTGGTTGGGGTAAGTAGGTAACAATGGAAGTTATGGACTTGTGGAACTATGATATCCATATACAGTGGCAGTCATTTTAAATGTCAAGGCTGGCTGAACAGATTCTAAAACTAGGCATACACGCTACATTTTTAAATAAATTCAAGCACAATCACGGCACTCGATTGTGCCTAAATCTATAAAAAATTGGAGCCATCCAGCCTTGGCCAAACAGGGATCCGACATGTTCAATAACCATTACTTTAGATAGGGACCTCGGTTGGCAAAGCATCGTCTGGGATCAATAATGCAGATGTACTGCGTCTCAATATCGAGGAAGCTTGAACTGACCCATGTATGCCTAAAGGGTGGCTTGTAGCCGCTGAAATGTGCAAAAGGTTTAAACTATGATGAATTTGCAAATGTCTTTTATCTGTATTTATTCTTGACTTAATGTATTTATCAAATGTTTGATTTTTTATTTATTTGTTGTATTTAACCTCCCTAGCGGTTCAGACGAACCCAGTTCCTTCGCTGTTTGGGTTCGCCCCCACAGCTAGGGCAGCGAGTGTACTGACTTTCCCGCCCACACAGCCGGCGTCATTAATGACGAGAGGGGCAGGTGGAAATAGAAGGCAGTGTACTTTGTACACTGCCGTGATTGCCCCTACCGTGCCTTTTAAAACTGTGCGGTATGGGCAGACCGCTAGGGAGGTGCCTCAAAAAAAAAATTTTCTTGACTATACAAGATACTCACCCCAGCTGTTACTGGAGTGGGTCTCTTTAGTCTTAATCTTTACATCAAATGTATTAGATTAGATCAAGCAAGAATAGAAAATGTATTTGCAAGGTTTCCAGGCATTTTAAAGAGCCAGGAGACTACATATCTTGTCATCCTGAAGAAGTGGTCTGGTACCACAAAACGTGTCGATGCTTACTAAACTGATACTTTATGACAAAGGGTGCCTCCAAGAGCCTTTTTATTCTGGGATCAAGTTTTTACCCCTTCATAATCGTCTAAACTGTGGAAACTGACAATTACCTTGCTCCGTGACCCCGGGTACCCAGAGGCTGATGAGAGCGACCTTATGAAAAACACTGTGTAGGGACGGTGACACAAAATTTCCTACACATCCTATCTTCTTTGCGGTTGCTGGCACTGGTTTTGGTTTCCCCTACACCTTATACCAGCAGCCAAAATCGTAAGTAATTAAATTGAACAGTTGATACGCTCCTTTCTTCCTGTATAGAGCCTAAAACACTCTTTTTATCTTCATTTTTTTGACCGCAAAAAAAAAACAAAACGCTGAGCTATTCTTGAAGACTCTGTGGACAGGACAACCACCTCCATGCAGAAAATGTATTTTGGTATTTTTTGTCATGCACAGTATATACAGACACCCATAAAAAATAAACATGCAGACATGTAAATGCTCCCAAAACAGTGTGTTCTTCTCATTTTCAGTTTATTAGATGTATACCAGCTGCTTGTGCAAATCCATGAAAACACAGACTGAACCTCATACCCACCCATCATAAACAGTATGCTTTTAAAACTGATCACCTCCCTTGCATTGTAAATAAAAGAAATACTATATAATATTTCTTCACAATTTTTATTTTTCCCTTAAAAACAAAAGAAGAATTGTGTTGTAAGACCGTCGTGAATGCTCTTGGATTACTAAGGTGGTTTAATCACCCATAAGAAATTACTAGCCTCTCTGTTCGCAAAGCATGACATTTCAATTGCGCAGCCAATAAAAGAATTACATGAAGAGGGCTGAAGTGATTTACTGTATGGAGAGCCGCGAGACCCTGGTTACCATGGAGAAGTACGTTTTCAGGGGAAAAAAAGGTCAAGTGAGGATGACCTAGCAATGGACAACCTTCAGTCGTAGCATCAAAATATAATATTTTGCTCGCTCAGTTCTGTGTATATGTGTGTTACACGTAACAAGCAATGCATCGACGAGGGAATCTTATTTATACCAATAATCCCACCACTCAAATGTATCAAGAATTGTCCTAAATTATCAATATACAATCACTGATATACTGAGAATAATTCCACATTAATGTGGCTGTTGTCTCACTTTATTCCTGGTAAAATTCCTGAACGCTAGGTGCGGGTTTGGCGATTGGCCGTCAGTCAAATCAAATAAACCAGCTTAGCAGATTCTGTTTATTTAATCATTTCTAAATCCACAATGTTCCATATTCTTCAGCTGTATATATATATATATACTCATTCGAGTTAGGCTATAGAACATAATGTCAAACAAAAATTCATGATGGAATTCTGTAGAACAAATTATTCATTAATTATAATTTTTTACATTTTCTTAATTTTTTTTACATTTGGACTAGCTGACTTTGTGAGATAATTGCCTCTGAACATGGTATCATCACTGAAAATGCTGGAGATGAAGGAAAGGGTTGTGGGAACATTAACCTCCCTAGCGCACTGCTGAGGTCCAGATTTCTGTACCAAAAGACCAACTAGGACTTCATGGTAAAATTTGTTCTATTATGTCGTAGGCCTGTAACTTCCCAAAATATGTCCGTACACAGGGTCCAATAGACATCCTGACTTAATAAATGTTTGAAACAAACATTATGTAAATAATTTTTTTTTTTAATAAAAATAATAAAAAAACCCACAAAATTAGACACAAAACTATGCTGCTATGTACTAATATCGCCAGAATAAATCCCTGATGCCCCATGTTCCCATTTGCACTTAACCCTTTCTAACCTGGTGTGATAAAATCACACCAGGGAAGAAAGGGTACTGCAAATGGGCACATCGGGGCATCAGGGACTTATTCTGGCGATATTTAGTACATATGGGGAGTTTTGAAAGCAGTTTTCTACATAGATTTTTACTGTACCACATTTTTACTGTACAATCTCCGCCTCCTCCCGAGGACTTATCACGTCACTCGAGCGGGGGGGGAGGAAGACACGAGCAGCCAAGAGGATGTCACATGGGACCAGGGACAGCGTGAGTATGCGCCTCCCGAGCCCCGCTTGTACTGGACGGCAGCACTTGTCCAGTGCTATAGAAGCATTTGGAGCGCTGGACGAGGTGCTGCCGTCCCTAACGCTAGGTTGCGGTTAACAAAAAAATAAGTATTGTTCCAGAGCAAGGATCATCACCAAAACCTACGATAACCTGTTCTAACCACATGTGTTTTTGAATAAATTAAGTTAAAAGTCACATTGATATTTTAATATAGAATAATTTCGACTTATAGACTTTAATGGTAAACACTACAGTGCTAGACCAAGGTATCACATCAGATATTGTTGAAATCCTTGTTCAGGGGTTTTGGTAATTGATTCCCAATTAAACTATGGAAATTTCTGACCATCTCTACTAGCTCCCTAAGGCCCCCTCATACATGTATGTATCCCAGGGAGGTTTTTGCGAGCAATCGACCACCATGCGCGTTTGGGCTGCTGATCGCCCTTAAAATGGAGCACCTAACAATAAACTCTGTCCATGCAGGGATCAGGCACACTCGCCTATTTGCACGAGCCACAACGATTCCGCATCGCACGTGCCCGGCATCACTTCCAGCTTGGCGTCTTCAGCTTCATCATGATCCGAAGGGGAGGGGAAGGGGCGGTGCCATAGCCTCCATATCAATGGATCCACAATTGCAGATGATGTTGAACGCGGTGCGATGTGGGCAAAGCTGCTACGGAGGTTAAACTTTATTTAAGTTTTAATGTCACACTGCGCCTTTTTATCAGTTTATTGATTTTCACATGTGTATTACAATTGCTTGTTCCAGATTCAAAGTTTTATTGTTATATGTGCAAACCCAGTTTTGTTCAGAGTTTGGTTGAAAAACACGGGAGGGATGTTAATAAAGAAAAAAGGGGGAGGGGGAACTAACCCTCAGGGGTGGCCACCCCAATGGACTTTACTGGTGAGATTAATCGATTGTTCGCAGCTTCCGAGAGAATTGACTGTTATTTGTTCAAACTTTATTGGTACAGTTACAAAAATACACAGCATAATGCGCGGGCATCTGGATCCACATAGAAAAAACACAAACAAACGACACCAAAAGGTAAAAAAAAAAAAGCCAAGTAAAAAACAAAAAACAGTTTGTAAGAAGAGGAGGGGAGGTGTATAAGAAAGGGAACACACTCCTATATTAAAATACAATACATTAAAAGATAAAAAAGGAGATATAAATATCAATCAGTAGTATACATATCTTTTGTAAGGTGAGACTTCATGCGATCCGACCTTTCGTCCCCCCCTTGGGGGACTTCATCAGGACCACTGTACCATATATCCTAAAGAAATCTCCATGTTTGTGTATGCAGTCATCCGATTTGTGTTATTGCAGATAAAAACAACCTCTTCATTCTCACCATATAAATATGTCTATAACTATTGGTCTACAGAGTTTTCCACTAAAAATTGTGTCATCAGAGGCTCATCAATATCTGCACTAGCAGTACCATCACTAGTATTGTGGTGATCCCCTATATCCCAAGACTAGGGTCAAAATGTTCAATCAAGTTGTAACTGCCTGTTTAATAGGAAAACAAACGTCCAGTCTCTACACACAAATCTCTCAGGGAGAGATTTCTTTAAACAAGCGGAAGAGGTAACAAAACTCGTTTGTGGCTACCAGTTTAGTAGTCTTGCTTCTATTGGCATGGACAGGAGGATATCCTACCGACCCCCAAACGGCGAGCAGCGCACCGCCACCGCCTAGGTAAAGACCCAAAGGTCCGGCACACCTGCGTAGGGTGGCCCAGTGGAGGGGCACTGTTTTGTGGGAAGGGAAGAGTAGTATTTCACGTATCAATTGCTACGTCCAAAATGTGCCATCACCATAGCCGGACTTTCAAACCACCCTGTGTGTTGCCAGAGAGCCATTCTTGCCCGTTTATCACGGATCACCTAGTATGTCACATCTATCACAACAAATTTACCAACCTTTCCCCCAGGGGGAGGGAGCAACCTGTTCACTCCCTAATGCTTTTTCATTCGCCTATCGGTCCTAAGTCATGAGGTTTGGAGTAGAGGGAGTGTCCTGCCTCTCTACGTATGGATTAGAGATTGGAATTTTATAAAAAAAAAAATCCATAACCAAGAGCCTATAGTTAAGATTAGGACGGGGAAGGGGGGGGAGTAGTAATGCCTGGGCGGGGGTTGGCGGGAACTTACTTGGTGGGTAGAACGAGGTCGCAAGACTATGTATTCACGAGGTCATGGGGTAATAGGAAATATAGGGGGTTGGGGTCTGACGCGTGGTGTTCGCAACTAGGGGAGATGTCCAATAGGTCTGGGAAGGTAGGTGGGTTGTAAATAGTCCGGGTTCTCGATTCGTACCCTACGGCCCCAACAAAGACGGCTCTTTTTGTTGCACTATCTACCATATAAAGCCGGACTTTGACTGCTCGGGCTAGATAACGCCAGTGCCGGTCATTAACAAAACTCGCCGTTCAGGGGGGGCCTTGGTGTGCGGGCGTAATGCGCCTCATAGAGTCAGCATTATTCCGAGGGAGAGGGGGGCGACGGGGGGGGAATTTCAGCTCGCTGGGAACGAGACTGGGGGTCTCGGGGAAAGGGGGTCAAAAATAGCAAATCGACGAAAAAAAAAAATCAGGAGCGGGGCTAGGAGAAAGGGGGGGGGAGGAGAGAGGGGGGAGAAAGGAGAGGGGGAGAGGGGAAAGGGGCGAAGAACAGGTGGAAATTGGGGGGGAAAACGGGGGGGGTCACCGAAATAAAGGAAAGCGTGGCGAGCTAACTTACAGTGAGGAGGAAATTGAACGGAGGTTCTCAAGAGTGGAATGGCTTTATAGGGGGAGTACCTTTTCCGTCAAGAGAGAAGCAGGAACGCAAGGGGGAGATGAAAAGGGAACAAGCAGACATCGCAACCTGAGTCATGATGTGGATCGTCAAACAAGGGTTCGTCAAACTGAAATCAGAAGAGGGTGAGGAGGTGGAAGGAGGCCAAGAGGGAGGGGAAAGAATGAAGGTAGGGAGGAAGAGGGAAGGAAGGGGGGTTGTTAGGAGGCATAAGAGATCGTGAGCGGTTCCCGCGATGAAATGTGTTGTTGTCGGGCTTCGTCGGAGAGCCGAGTTGTAGGTTCCCACACTCATGAAGAGGGAAACAATCCCACCACCGCGAAGGGGTAATCTAGAAAAACGGTTAGGGGTGTCACCAAAATATTGGTGTAGGAAGAAAAATCTGACAAGGTGGGAGGGGATGCCTAGGGTGCGTGCAAAATGGGAGTTGATGGGACTGGGGAGGGAGGTGGTGGGAGGTGGCGAGCATTCTTGAACATGGTGCTGTGGTGGGGCGGAAAAGAAGGCTGCATAATCCAATGAGCTAAGCCCTTAAGGGGGTCGTCGTTGGTGAGGGCTGCCGGGGGGGGGAAAAAAGGTGGGGGGAGGGAAAAAAGCGCTAGGCTGTGCTAAAGAAAAGGAAAGGGAAGGGGCTGAGAAGAACTATGGGAAGGACGATAGCGGGGGACGGGACAGAGAGGGAAGACGGTAAGAGCAGGTGTTCTTAAAGAGAAACGAAACACCTAGGGGGGGAGGAGGATTTGGGGGGGGGTCTGGCGCTTCCGGAACAAATGGGAATTGTGTGGTTATAAAGATCCGTCCACCTTTCTCTATGCCTCCAACCTCAATCGAGATAACCCAGGGGGGGTGTCCCGGGTAAAGTCATTCTCCTCAACGTTTCACCAATAACCGAAACCTCCCGACGACTCCCCCACACCCCCCCTCCCACCGACCCCCCCGCTTCGGAAAGCCAAAAACTGCGCCTACCCTGCGGTGGGGGCAGACATCTCTCAGACAATCAAGCAACCAAGGGTCAGACAACAGGGGGGGAAGGATTGCGAAAAATCTCCCCTCTCTTTTTTTTGTCCCATCCATCGTCGTGTATATTAGGTTTAAACTCTCGTCTTGGTAAAAAGGAAAGGGGATTTTTCACGTCGAAGAGAAGGAAATAGGATGGGGATGAATGAATGTTAGTAAATGTAATGGGTGGGGGCCGTGTGGGGTTTGCAGCATATCAGAAGGTAGTCGAAAAAGAAAAACAGGATAGACAACAAATGCGAATGTGAAATGGTTAATATAAGGTGGAAAGTACAGGAGTGTCTTTGCTGGTGTGGGGGTATAGTAGTACTGATGGTGCCCCATGGTGGTGACCCCTTCTTCACCAATGGACCCGTCGACCCCTTCAGTTTTAAGATGGTGACCCTCCCGGTGGGGAGCACAGGGCGGCCCGTGCCCCCTCCGCCGTCGTTCTATTTCGGTGGTGGGGGAGGCGTGTTCCGGCGTCCCCGGTTGGTGGCCCCTCGTGCACTATGGAGAAACATCTCGGGGAAAAAAAGGGGTGGGCATGGTTGTGGTGGGGGAGCGGACAGTAATGTTAGGGCAAGAGGGGGGGGGGGGCAAAAATAGGGAAGAGACCAAGGCCCTAAGAGGGGGCAGGGGGGGGGCGGTCGGAGGGGGGGTGGTAGAGGGATAGGGATGGAAGCATACTGGCGGTAATGGAGCAATATAACAATTTAAAATGCTGGTTTTGAAGTCGCGACTAGTGGAAGGGAGTCGAACGTGGGGGGCAATCACAACCCGAGTACGAATCGACATGACACGCGGAAGGGGGGGGGGGGGGAAGGGGTCATCGCCGGGGGGATAGGGTGGGGGGGAAATTTTTCTATCTTTTATTGGGTATGCGGCGGGGGGGGGGGAAAAAAGGAGAGGGGGGGGAAGGGGAAGGAATACTGGTAGAGGGCTGAGGGGAAAAAGGGAGGGGCGGAGGATTAAATGCGGAAGTAAAACAAAGGGAGGAAACGTGAAAGAGAAGGAAAGGGAGGGGGAGGGTAGTGGGGGGGTGGGCGGGGGGGGGAGGGGAAAGTTGTACAGGATGGGGGGAGTGGGGATTTTGCGGACATCGGGCGGAGAAGAGTGGGGGGGGGAGGTGAGGGGATTGGTTCTGGCAGTGTCTCCATCGTCGACGGAGGAATTTCATTTTTGAATCGGATGGGGCCGGGCATCCAGGTTGGGAAGATGAGGTTGTTGGAAACCGGCCCTCAACAATGAGGTGTGTCCCAGGGGGGCGCCGAAGGTGCCAAAGCTTTATACCAGTAGGGTCCAACTCGCCCATAAGCGAATGACAATGCCGATTGGTATAAAGGGGAAGATGTGCTAACGCTTGCGTCGGGTGAACCACAGCGGGAGGGGGCGAGCCGCTTCATAAAGGAGTGACTCATATTGTGGTGGTTTTTTCTTGAGGGGGAAGAGAGAAGCGGGGGGGGGGAATTCTCATCACTCGGGGTGCCTCCACAGAGAGATCTGCCAGGTGGCCTGGAGGGGAGCCGATCAGGGGGAAGACTGAAACAAAGGGGGGGTCAGGGAATAGGACTTAGGTGGTATAGTTACAGGGAGGGGAAAGGAAGAGGATCCACAAACACACTATTTATAATAATGATGTTTCGCAACTATTTTCACTTACATCACATCAATAGTTTTGTTTTCTTTTGATAGGAAATAAAGAAAGGGAAGAAAACGAGGGGAGAAAAGGGAAAAAGGAAAAATGGCGAGAAGAAAAAGGGGGGGGGAGGTGACGGAAAAAAGGGGGTGGAAACAGAGAGAGTCTGAGTGTCAGTCAACTCTCGCCCATGGGAAAGAGTTCTGAACCCACTACGAAGTATCTCTATCTTGTAGGTAAATCATAGAAAAGAACGATTACAGCTTGTTGTATTCCCATTTATAACCAGAAAAAAATGAGGATATGTTTAGCAAGATGTAAGGAAGTGAACGACCAAGCTGGCGTACATTATGTGTAAGAAGGTCAAAAGGAGAAGGTCTAAGAATACTAGAAAGGGAAGAGGTCTTGTAGTCAGATTTAGTGTCCACACTGCCCTGCCCTCATGATCCCCTCTGGGAAGGGGTGGTCCAAAGTTCTGAGAATGAGATGAACGCTTTGGTCAGTGCTTTTATGGGTCGTGTGACCGGGATACATGAGAAGGGCCATAGGGGTAAGTAAAAAGATTTTTTGTTTTTGGATGCTCTTTGACGGTGTGGCTACTAAAGAAACACCAGAATTCTGATTCTCCACTCTGCGGGGGCTCTTGGATTAAAAGAATTAAATATCCGATATAAAAAAAACCCAGACGCGGGGGGGGTAAAGGGGAACCCCGGGTACATGGTGGGGGAAATGCGGAGTCTGCAAGTAAAGGGGGGAAGATCCACCAAATCCCTTTGCTTCTACATTCCAAATTGGGGTGTTGTTAATGTAAATCCGATATTTGGAAAAACCAGTGATAGAGAATAGAACGGAAAAAAAATGACGTCCCCAACTCTGGTTATATATATCGTCGATTGTCTACATCGCAAGGGAAATCGGGCTCCGAAGTCTCCCGTAAAAAACAATGGGGGAAAGACGGGGCGGTATACTTCCTCGTGCACAAATTGCTGCCACGTGGGGGGAAAGGGGAGAAACGGTACCTCCACTGGCCACTGAAGTGACTGTGCATCGAGGGTGGGTCCCCTGAACGATGCATGCTGTTCTATAGGTAAAGGAAGAGCGGGGGGTAAGTTATGAATATGGAGTGGGTGCGACATGAGTTTTGGATCAGTCCCTCAGAATACCTCAAGTGGTTTTCGTAATCTCGGAACGATTTTGTTCTAATGTCCGTAGCTGTGTAGAGTGGAAACAGCGGTCATTATTAGAGGGCGTGAACTGTGTATGGGTCGGGGGGAAAAGAGGCCAAATGTGTTTAGGGGGGATGTTTAGAGAAAGATTTTGTGTTTGGGTGTCAAAAATGTCATCGCAATATCCAACATTACATTTTCCTAAGGTAATGCGCGGTACTGTCAGAGTATAATTGGGGTCTGGGTGAAGTAAAGGCCAAAGCCCTCTGTCCAAGTTGTCGAAATCCTATACAAAATGGGGGGGGCCCGGTAATATCTCGGTACACGCAGTTCAAAAGTCTTTTGTCTGAAGAGGCAATTTCACCTTCTAAATTATGATCGGCAAATATTGGGGAATGGAAGGCGGTATGCTTCGACCAGCTGGACTGGTATGTGGGAAGCGTGTGGGGGGTCGGCGAAAGAGGGTGCAATACGCGGATAATTAATCGGCCATGCAGTCCGGGTCCGGTTTCATTGTCGGGGAAAGAGTGGTAGTGTAATCTGATATATCAAATCACATTTTCAGGTAACAGATATCTTTTGAGTCCCTAGGAAAGTCCCACAACTAGATTTCGAATAGCAAGTAAGTGAACTGGGGGCAATATAGATACGTTAATCTTAGAACGGCTGGAGAAAATGGAATGCATCGAAGAGCCTCCTCCGTCCCCGTACCACAGGGAGGTGAGGATTGTCCGTCGGTACATAATAAGAGGTCGGGGCTCCAGGTTTGTGGGATAACATGTGACAGAAGATGTTGGAGGTCCGTCCTCAAGTAGATATGGGACTTCTTTCTGGGGGATTCCTCAATTCCCAGGGGCCCCCAGATAATGCCATGGTTGTTGGCTTAGGTGACGGCCGGCACAGGTCGCAGGCACGTCCCCGGGGATGGGCGCAACCGGGCAGACCCTTGGATCTGGATGAGGGATAGGGTTTCCATAAAAATAAAAGTATTGTTTGACAACACAAAGTCCAACAAGGTCAATAAAGGTGAAAATCCACTGTAGTTATGGTCCCGGGGGGGGGTCTCTGCCAATATCGAACCCATCAGGTTGCTAGGGTCCGCATCGACCATTTGTATGGGGAATCGACAGTCCACTCCTGCAAACGGTCACTGGTTGCTATGATCGTTTGGGTGGTGTATTTCATGCCCGTCGGCACCAGAAGTCTTAAGCAGTCTGGGGGGGGGTGTCCTGTAAAAATGAGGGCAGAAATATGTAAAATGTACCATCTGGCGAAATCTATATTATGGCAAGGGGATCAAATTGCTTGGGGGTGTGCGGCCTTCTCCTAAGTGCATGGAGGCGAAACGGGAAAGCCAAACTCTTCCTCGATTCAAGGGCTATTATTTTGGGCGGCCCGGATTGGATCATACGGCTTTTAATGGGGGCGTTTTATAGGGACAAAAGCATAGAATTTGTTGGGGGGTTTGAAGTGATCTTGGAGGGGGGGGTCGCTAGGCACTTTCAGAAATCCATACAATGATCTTAGGTGAATGACTGGGGACCATTGATCCGGAAAGGGGGGAGGGTTTTTTCAAAAAATGTTTTTTGGGGGGGGAAGTAATTCCTTTTCTGGCAATGGAGATGACGCCTTTCACACACCACCAGCATGTACATATAAGTACCTATTCGCTCCTATTTCTTTTAAGATTTTTTGCCATGCTGATATATGTTCGTTGTTCATAACCACCACGATTTACTCATTACCATAAAAAGCCAAGAATAGGTAATGCTACCAGGGGGGGCCGCGCACTTCTTCTCCTACTTCGGGGTTTTAAATCTGGTCCAACCGGGGTGAAAGGGGTCTAAAAAAAAAGTCCTCTGAAAACAAAGTCCGCTCCCGTATCTTTTCCTTAAGTTTCCGCCCCCAAGGCTGGTGGGAGGATCAGAGGCCCCGAAACCAAAAAGGGAAAGGAAACGGGGGGGGGAAAAGGGGGAGAAAAAAAGAGGAACAAAGCCCAGAGAAAAATAGAAGCGAGAGAGGGGGGGGGCGCGGATCCCGCGCATAGGTACATTTTCCCCGAGAGGGACGAGATAGGAGGAAGAAGGCGTAGACTCCGATAAAAGATTCAAAAAGAGTGGAGAAGTGCAAGGATGCGAACGACAGTAAATTTAAGAACGTAAGGTCGTCGAAGAGCCACGTAAGGGGAAAAATACGGATTTCTTGTGTACCGGCTTTATAATGACACTTGGAGGGAATGTGCTGGTTTTGTGGTAATTTAATTACATCCTGGTGTTTTCAACTGTCCACACTTGAGTTTACAAGAAAGTGGGGGACATGGGGTGTATTATTACAGATTAAGAGTATGGGAACGAATCTTGGATTTTTAGTTTAAAGGACCCAAGCTCAGTGACGCAATTGTCATCTGTCTAGGGTCGGGACAGTGGACGTCCAATTGTGTTCTTCTCAGGAGAAGGTTTCCACAATTTGTTTCTTGCCAATAGTCTAATAACATTTTGAGGGCCTCAAGGGGGGGTGGTCTGGTGATTGTGGATCTGTCCCAAGGTTCCACATTCCCTCCTTGCCTATAGCTGTTGGGAACTCTTGTTCTTTGAACCAATTGTAAAAATTTGTTTTTAAAATCAATGTGTTTCGGGCGAACAAGTTCAAATCCTGGTATCTGAACGGTTTGTAAAATAAATCAAAGCTAGTCTGTCAGGAGGCATAAAAGTATAGTAGACCTAGCATCAGGTACAGATTTGCTCATAAATTTCCGTCAGGACATGTGAGGATAGATTATGATCTCTAGGTTTTCCGTCTGTCGTCACGTCCGGTTTTGCTCGGGTCAAAAAAGGGAAAAACTCTCCATAATGGGGTTCTTTGAGGTGACATATACCGCTTCTTATGTTTGTTAGTTTGATTAATGGCCTTGTCTTTGGAGTCTGTGTGGACTGCTCCTCATGGGTGTCGGGCTAGTGTCGAATCATCTGAGGAGGGACTATCCTCACTCTCGTCACTTAAATCTTTGTCTTTGTAATATGCGACTCTTTTTTTCAAGGTTCATTAAAAGAAAATTATATGTTTTTTTCTGAATGGGGCTGGGTAAAATTTTTAAGTCTGGGTTTTAGATTGTTATAGTTTCTGGGGATTTGACTCTGCTCCTATCGACCGTAACCTCCTTTTAGTACTTTTTTATTCGGATTATTAGGGGTTTGTCTTTTTACTTGTCGTCATTACCTTTAGCTATTTGTTCTTTGAGTCTTGCTCGACTAACTAATCCTGCTCTCCTACCGAACTCTAGTTTTTGGGATTTAGCGTTGAAGTTTGGTGGATTTCCACTTGTAGCCCTCTATCGAGGAAAGAATGCTAAGTTTTTGTCCCTTTGGAACTTTGTTCTTTTTGTTCGTAGCATCTTTGGTTTTGGGTACCTAGATAGTCTTTTAAATTATGTCTTTGACTTTATCCTGGAAAGATTTGGTCCTCCACCAAGTCGCCCACATTCCTCAGTATTAGTAAGTCAATCTCGTTAGAAATGGTCCATAACTTCAGTCTCCATAAATTGAATCATGAATCAACACTTGAAAAACCATCAGTCTTCCGTCATTTAGTGAGAATTGCTTCCCAGAAAAAAGAGAAATGCGTTCTAAATGAATCATCGATTTTTAGATGTTGGGGGGAAAATCTGGACTCTCAGTCCGATGTGGTTTATTCCTTCAATATATTCTACGGAAGTATTTGATATCATTGGCACTCATATGCCAATTTCATTTCCAACCACTCCGTTGTAAATTTGTGTGTTACTTACTAACCAGTACTTAGAATCGCATTCCCTGATCATAGGATTTAGCAGATTTTTCGGTACTCATATTTGGCTGAGGAGCCATCCCATGTATCAATCCTTGCCGAAGCCAATATGTCATATAAAACAAAAAAACAAAACCAGAATCATAAACATAGAACCGTAGATGTTTTTGTCAAATAACCAGAAAATTGTTAACAATCATCAAACACCAATCTCATGAAATAAGAAATGTTTGTAAAGGTCCCTAGTTTTCTGTTTAAACAAAGTACCGACAACTTCAGTCTCGTTGAAAAGCTGGATCTGTTAGGGCCAGGTAAAATGTGATGCCAAAAAGGGGAGGGACCACTTGTAGCCAAATCACCAACATCCAACTTAATTGAAGAAAAAAAGGGGGGGAGAGGGGGGAACTACAACCCTCAAGTGGGGTGAGGCCAGCCAGCCAATGGACTTTACTGTGAGATTAATCGCATTGGTTCCAGTCCGAGAGATTGACGTTATTGTATTCAAACTGTATTGGTAAAACAGTTTACCAAACATACACAAGCATAATGCCGTCTCAAGAGGTGCTTTTCACATCGCTTTCTCCCCATACTAAACCCCCCCAACCCCACTAGCAACCCACCATTTTTCTCTCTCTATTTTACAAATCCAATAACTTTTAAAAAAGAATCCAAAAGTAAAGAATATAAATATCATCACACGTATATCCATATTATATTGTAGGTAGGAGACTTCAGTGGGATCCGACCGCGTTTCTGTTTCTGTCCCCCTACCATTAGGGACTTCATCAGGGAACACTGTAGACAAAATAGTAATCCTAAACGATAATCATCACAAATGATTTGGTGTATCAGGGCTGTTCATCCTATTTGTTTTTTGGGGCAGATAAAAACACCACCTCTATTCATGTCTCAAACCGATATAACTATGTCTAACTGTGGGTAATACAGAGTTTCCACTAAAAAATGGTGGGGTGTCATCAAGAGGCTCATCAAATATCTATCTTCACTAGCAGTATACAATCACTAGTATGGTGGAATACCCCCTATATTATCCCAACTAGGGTTTTTTTTTCCAAAATGTTTCGAATCAAGTTGTAACTGTCTATGTTAATAGGAAAACAAAACGTCATCTCTACACAAATCCTTCTCAAGTGCGAGATTTGCTTTCCTTTAAACAGCAGAAAGAGAACAAAATGCCGTTGTGGGCTTCAGTTCCAGTAGTCTTGTGGCTTCTATTATTTCGGCAATGTACAGGAGGATATCCTAAATCCTACAATACCCCCTCCAAACTGCGAGCAGTCGTGTCAAATGCCATCCGACAACCGGCCGATCCGCTGCCTCTGGGACCCTCCCAAAACCTAAGCCTGAGGACGCTAGCCGGAAACCGAAAAGATAAGCCCCGACCTTCCTCGTGAAAAGACTCCAAAGGGTCCGGCACTGGCGTAGGGTGCCCGAGTAGATGTGGCACTGTTTTGTGTGGGAAGGGAAGAGTAAGTATTCACCGATCATGCTACAGTCCAAAATGTGGGCCATCAACCATACCGGACTTTCAAACACCCTGTGTGGTTGGGGCCAGAGAGCCCTATTCTTGCCCGTTTTATCAGATCACCTGTATGGTCACCTCTATCAGCAACAAATTTACCACCTTATCCCCCCCAGGGGGAGGGAGCACCGGTTTCACCCCTAATGCTTTATCAGTCCCTATCGGTCCTAAGTCAGGAGGGTTTGGAGGTAGGATGTGTCTGCCTCTCTACTATGGAATTAGAGAGTGGTAATGTTATAAAAAAAAAAATCCAATACACAAGAGCCTATAGTGAAGATGGTAGTCGCTGGCGGAACTTACTTTTAGAACGGAGTCCAAACTTGAGTCACAGGTCATGGGGGTATAGTTCTGACCGTAGGAGGTTAATAAATATCAAGATTGGCCCATGACTTTTTCATTTTGGCCACTCTAACGTAGACTATGACTTCTACTGTATTAGTTATGCATGACAATGGTAGGGACATTACATGACTACCCCCTTGGCATCATCAATGGTGCAGAGGGGAGGGGCATCATTGACCTGCATGCAAATGCAGACAGAGGTGCTCTGGGTCCTCATATGGAGAGGGGCAAAAGATCAAAACTATGAATTTAAAAAAAATAAACATGGAATGGGCTGACCACAAGGGGGGTTAAGAAAGACACGGAAAACCACCATTAACCTCTACAACTATTCGGAGTACCATGTATTGGCCACCATTGTTTTCGGAGGATTACATTAGGTCTTACATTAATACTGCCATAAAAGCAGAGCCAGTTGGGTGTTCATGCACCACCATGCGATTTGTAGTCACACTCCGGCTGTCAAACCTACCACTTGGTAACTGTCACTGCTCATTCACATACTTCATCTTAAAAAAGACCAACTAATAGCTTTATATGTATGGAAAATGTATGTATTTTATACTAGAGAGGTGTATTATATAAATTAAAACATGGTGTTGATGCAAGGAGAGGCTTTGTGCTAATAAACGTCTTCTGAATTACATATGCTGTATGAAAAATCAAAACCCTTTGGGCAATGCATCTAGGTTTGATAGAGGCAATCATGAAATATTTAAGTTAAAAATGCAGTAACACATGCTTGCTGTCATGTGCACGCTCGCTGAATGTTATGACAAGGTTTTTTAAAACATTCATAGGCAGAGTGTTTTTTTTAATGAAAATATTCATTAATTCAAGAAGACGTCCGTATCTGGCAACAACCCGCGTCTCGATTGAGATTTCTAGATGCCTAAGAAATTGAACATTCTAGAAAGCAGTGGGTGAAATATTCCGCAATCATGTCTGAATTATACATTATAAGGCATGCATATCTGGATGTTGTCATATTATACATGAAATTTAGTGCATAAATCAACTTGCTAGAACTCCAATGTTGCCACAAGGCACAAATGATGATAGGGCCGAACATGTAGATATTATCACACTTAATAATTCACAAAGTAGTTGGTTCATGTAAATTAACTTCTGTTAATAAAAATGACATGCAGGTTATCTGAGGGTTAAAATGTTTTTAGTTTCCACTGACACATTCTAAAACATGAATTATTAATTTTATTTTATATCTTTATAAACACAAGCATGCCATCATATTATGTTCTCACAATAAAGAGGTTATTGATTTTCATAATTGCGCAGTATTGCTGTAGTGCAATGTACAGTCTTTTTTTTTTTTTAGTAGCTAAACATTACTTTGAAATAGGCAGTTAGTATTGAATATGTATGTTTGGAATGTTATGTACAGAAGTACAGGAAAAAAATACAGTCAAGATTAGACTGAAACACTCAATGAAAACAACAGATTGGAGGTTTAAGAAGAACTGTGAAACTTTAGCACATAACCACAAATTACTGAGACCCTCACAGCTCTGCAACCATCCATCCTGACCATTTCCAGAGAATTGACAGCTCCTACAATACCTGTCATTGATCTGTGTGCTCCAATAAATGTCAAGTAGCTGCCGAGCTGTGTCATGACTCCCTATGACACCATTCACATGAAGCTGGGCAAGGTTAGTCGTGTGATTTGCTGTTCTTATCGCTGCCTCTGGGCTATTCTGGCAATCAGTATCTCTCTCTGTTTTTTTTTTTCATGTCCCCTGAATACCTCTATATGGCTTTCTTCAGTATCTTCACCTTCTCTACACCCGTGTGCGTGTTGATCTTTGTCAGAGGTTAGATGAGAGGTCTTCCTCACTAGCCAGTGTTGATGTATCATTGGAGACTGGGCTCACTGTAACCTGCAACGTTCTGCCTGTGTTTTGTGCTCGAGTTTCACCCTTCTAAATGTGCCTGATTGATCGGTTTCTTTCCTACTTCTCCTAACCTGTTGCACCTGGTTATGTTCTTGAAGGCCTTGTCTCCACTAGCCTCAGTGAGCTTTCTTGAGAACCACAATCTGGTGACACAATGTATCGCTACGTAGTTCAAAGACATGTAAGTAGGATAAATGGGTGAGTGAAAGGAACTGAGCAACTTTGGCAAGGGACAGTTTGTGATGGCAAGATGTGGTGAGTCAAGAGGACATCTCTAAAGGTGGAGATCTTGTGAAGAGGTCAAGACCTGCAATGGTTAGTACCTACAAGAAGGGTTCCAAGGAATAACAATCAGTGAATCAATGCCAAGATCACCCAGAGCTCCTTGATAGCAGTAGGGAGAGGATGAGAGGCTAGATTATTTGGTCCAATCCCATAGAGAAGCTACTGTAGTATAGAATACTGAGACTGACGATGAAAACAAGTCTGAGAATATGTGAATTGCAGCTTACTGCGTATTGGGCATTTTAGCTGCAGAGCAGTCAGTGTCCATACTGACCTCTGTACACCATAAAAGATGCCCAGAACGGACATCAAAAATGGAATGTAAAAGGGTGGCCTGGACTGAGGAATAGACAGCATTGTTTAACTGGAGATTTGCAAGAAAAAAATCCTATTGGATCTACATAATCTGCTGCTAATCTACAAAGGTCCTGTTCCTCTATGTTCGGCTCCCAAGTCCCACACCACAGATCCATGGTTTCCATGCACTGCACTGATGATGGTGAACCTATGGCACTCGGAGCCCTCTCGGTGGGCACACGAGCTGTCAGCCAGCACAGAAGAAAGTACTGCAGCCTTTTGACTCTCAATGCTGTCAGTTCTCTTCTCCTCTCTTATGATTGTACACAGTGCCCCATACTCTCTGCAATTCGACCTTATAAGAAAGTAGAGTGTGGGTTTACATGTTTTGTGTGCGTATATGAGCTGTATATGTCTAATTCAGGTTATATTGCTATGCCGGAACTTTGAGAGAAATAATTGGGGTTTGGGTTTCAGTTTGGGCACTCGGTCACTAAAAGGTTCACCATCGCTGCTCTATACTATAAGCTATATTTGTACTGTACACCAGCGGTTCTGGATTTGAATTTGGCTGATGGGGTGTAAAGGAATAATTTGTATGGCTCCTGAAATTAGAGTTTTTACGTTAACTTTTGGAATTTGTGATGGAAGGGGTCATGTGAATTTCTTCTGTTTTAACAAGGCTTTACTGTATTATGTAAGAATAAGGACATGAGCCGCACAACCTAGTACAACAAAGTAAGGTACTGTAAATGGTTAAATAATATAGAATGGAAT
>CM070036.1:27539867-27550756 GCA_036250615.1 Ptychadena robeensis | reverse complement strand
GGGGGGGGTTAAAAAATACACCCCAGCTATTAACTAGGGTAATTATGCATAGCTGTTATTAACAGCCATTTTTATGTTTACAGAGAACATTAACAAAAACTATAGACTGACAATGGAAGTTAGCATTTTAGAAATGTACAACTCTTTAACTCCCTTGGCTATAAATGAATATATATATATATATATATACAGTATGTACTAAGATATATTTACATGAGTAACAGAGCATACTGGCCGTATTTCACTGCGATGATCATTTTATTGCTTATGTCATTATGGCTTAATTAAATAATCTCATATGGCCAATTGCATATTCATTTTCTCTTCACTTACACCCTATTATTGCATTATATCTGAATAAACATTTATCACGTTTATTATATATTCACACGGAATGTATTCAATATTGACTGATAATGTTAATTGCCTCACACTCTGCTTTGTGTTGTTATATGAAAATTATTGCTATTGGGGATTTGATAATTAACAGGTCATATTAAATTGCAAGGAAAGTGTTAGCCTTGGCATTAGCAGAGCCTTCGGTAATTAGGGAGAGGTCATCATGGTGAAGATGATGAGAACAATAACGTGTAATGGGTTTCCAACAATTTTGCAATGAACTTTATATCCATTAATACTCATATTAGCAAGCCATGAAAAGTGTAGATCAGTGAATTGTTCGGCGCATACTCGTTTTGCCCCTCAACCCTTGCGGTAAACGCTGCCTATATCGGTTTTAATTGTATTTTTTAAGTTTATACAAAATGAAACTGTTTGAATAACTATTACTTCACTGTACAGTAAACAATGTTTTGTTTTTGTATTTAATACATGGCAAAAGGTGCAGAGAAGAGAAATTTGAGTTATAGAAATAAAAAACCTGAGCAAATCCTGCTTTACTGCTCCATTGCATGGAACATCCAGGACCGACTGATACAGAGAGAATCTACTCTGTATTATCTATAGAGTTCTACAATGGCCTCATTTTGGCACTTTTAAAAAGTCAAAATGGTCATATACAACAGAGACTAGGGTATTGACTTCCTAAGAAAGCAAGCATGGTTCTTATAGGTGGTTGGAACTTTTACGGTCACCAGTGTCTCAACTGACTGCACAAAGTGCCCACCACTAAACCACTTGAATTCAGCCTTAAAGTTGCATGCAGGTTCATTGAAAGGTCCATTGTGGTATGTTGGTAGTCTATAAAATGAATGATAAGTTACATTGCGGAAAGCTGTATAAAGCAGGGGTGTCCACACTTTTTTTTGTGCGATCTACCAATAATAATAATATAGATTCACAAACATATATATAAAAGTGCAAAAAAGGACTTAAGATTTTGTCAAGTTGAACACAAGTGTCTAACATTTGACCACTTTTATAAGTTAACATTAACAGTCAACATGACAATAAAAAATTTTTGGGGTAAGTTTAAGAGCAAAGCAGAAAGTGCGAACAGCTTAAAGTGCAGCAGCCACAGCACACAGAATGAGCACATTGTCATTATAAAATAAATATAGCTGTAAAGCTACTCAATGCGCTCTGGCACTCATGGCAATGCTGCATCACTTGTGTTACCTCACGGGTGCCGTTTCAGATGGCCGTGTATAGCGATAGTACTTTTATTGTACTTCAACACGAACATCACAAATTTTGCAGGTCACCATGCGGTTTGTGTGGTTGAGATTGAAGAATCTCCATACACTATTGCCATGTCTCTCTTCTTGACTATAATTTCCCCTTCAAGCTCCAAAATTCCCGCCCTTTTTTAAGAAGTGACTATAATAATTGGTTAACAATAATAAGTCATGGAAGGTGTCAGTAAGTATAAGCCAGTCAAAGAGACTACATTGTTTATATAAAAGAGAAAAACACACATCTTGACGACTTCTCTCAGGAGTCATTGGCTTGTGCCTCTGACGTCAACATTTCTGTTAATGCCCTAGTATATAAAAAAAAATATATATATATATATACAGTATATATACACACACATATACAGCATATCCTTTATATATATATATATATATATATATATATATATATATATATATATATATAATCATGATCCAACTACTGGGCTTCTCTGTTAAGCTAGACATACACGGTTCGATTTTAGAGTTCGATCAACCTAAAATTATAAAAAAATTAATTGATCGGACTTAAATCTTAAACTGCCCACATGGTTCGATCAGCGAAAATAGTTCGATCAAAACGTTGATCGTAAAGTGATCAGACATGTTGGAAAATTGGCGATTTGGGCCGTATTATGATTGTATTATGATCGAACCCTCCATGTGGTACTACTTTGGATTTTATATATATTTCGGTGTCTGATTAAAAGATCAAGATCTAAAATTGAATCGAAAATCGATTGTGCTAAAATCGAACCGTGTAGGCCTAGCTTTATACAGTATCTGAAGAGATTTACGACACTGCTCATGCCTTTTATAAGGAGTCTTACTGGTACAAGTGGTGTAGTTGTGGTTTTAGGAGCTTGTCCGCCTACCACAGCAAGTAGAATCTTCACCTATGAAGGAGCCCCAGGGTAGCTTGGGTAAAAAATCAGTGAGCAACTAGGTAACTGATGGCTGGGAAGAAAAACAGCAGAAAGAGCCCTAAAATGTAGGAGTTTGGTTGTAGAGAAGGTGTGTAATAGTTGGGGATCTCTTCCTTTCAATGTATTAATAAGTCATTGTCTTTTTAAAGAATCTCCCTTAACCTCCTGGGCAGTTAGCCCGAGTTACTTCAGGGTGAGTTTGTTTACTAACAAAACTCAACCCAAACTAACATTGGGCATAGTAACTCCACCCTTATGATGTAATTAACCTCCCTAGCGCACTGCTGAGGTCCAGATTTCTGTACCAAAAGTGCACAATAGAGTTAAATGAATTTTTTTTTTGTAACTTCCAAAAATATGTCCGTAAAAGGCTCTAGTAGACATCCTGAATATAATAATGTTTGTATGAAAGATTTCAAAACAGTATGTATTTATATTTATATTTTGTTCACAATAAATATTTTATTTAATTGGAAATGTGTTATGTGTTTTTCTCACTTCGAATTGTATTGGACACAGTTATCACTGTATCCAGTAAAATTCCTTTTGGCACCCTCTCTGCTCTGGTTTGATGAACACACCAGGGGAGAAAGGGAATCACACTGGGAACAGTCTTCTCCATAGAAAACTGTTCTGGTGTGGTTTACTTTTGAATCCCCCCCCCCCCCCCCCCCCCACCCATGGGTCCGCTTTCCTCCTGCAGCTTGTTCTGAAGATCAGAGCTGCCATAGCAGCTTCACCAGACGGCTCCATCTCGTCCATTGAAGGACTGACAAGTCAGCGCTGGACGAGATGGAGTCATCGGGAACAGCAGGGGGGTTAATGATGCCAGAGAGAGGAGGTGGCACTATTGACTTTCATGTAATTGAGGTGGCATCACTTTTTCCAGCACATCCCCAGCGTTAATGATGATGCTGGGGATTTGTAGGGGGACAAATTTTAAAAAAGCACACCACAGGTGAACCCGCCAGGAAGTTAAAGTAGAAACCTCTATTTGTAATATTTAATTTGAAGCAAATAAAAATCTAAATAAACATTGTTAAAAGGGCATGTGTTTGTTGTTCACTATTTATAGAAATGATCTATATTTTATTCTATTGACTTTGTTATAATAGTACCCAGTCATCACTTGTTTTAGAAAACATCCGCATGCCAGTACATCATTGAAAGGGTTCATGCAGTGTAATGCCATGAGAGACAAGAAAAGTAAATGTGATAAAAAGACAGACATTTGGTCCATTTTCAGTTCTCACAATTCCTTTGTTTAATATTTATACATATTAAAACAATCTGTCCTTAGCAGCACTGTAAATGATTAGCTCGCCTCCATTTACAACTCACTTTAATTGCTTTAAAACACCATTTGTCAGCTTCATGTTCTATTGACAATACTATTGATTTATCCGATTTGGGCTTTGTCTTGCCTTTTGTACATAAACCTCACATATGCAGTTCAAATGGGAAATAGTGGTATTGATTTTCTTAACTTGAGCCCAAATGCTAAAGATTTTTGGATAAGCTTTCTCATTACTTAAGCCGAAATCAATAGCAAAGAGCATCTTTTAATGAAAGAGTCATTTGAGCATCAAACTTCAGAAATGGGGTCCTGTTCATCCGCCGCTTTGCAGACTGATCTTTTAAGATTCTTAAGCAAGGCCCAATTGGTTGACACCGTGGTCCCTCGTGCTGCCTCAAAAAAGCCGAGTTGAGAAATCGGTAGGAGAAGATGTCCTGATTTTTGCTGGAGGAACAACAAGAACAATCTGGAGACTGGTCTCCTTACGGCACTCAGCTTGCCAGCTACTGACTCTTATGCGTAGTTGCTGCTAAAAATACACAAATGAATACGCACACTCCAGGACTGAACTTCTGCACTCAAGTTAAAACGTTTCAAGCTAAATTCTTTAAGCTCTAGTTTTTCGCCTGGAAGCCAGCCTAATTAGCAATGGTGTCTATCTGCCCTTTCTACAAAGAGAGTGTGATGTACTTAATTGGTTTAGAGCATGCGATTTGGCTAGTCCTTTAATTTCACTGGGCTGTCTTCCAGTTTCAGGCTCATGAGCAAACCATTTACCAGCTTTGGACCAAGGAGTGTGACCTGAAATCCCGGCTTAGGAGCTGAAAATCTGAAGCTGAACGTTTGCCGAATAAGCTTGACATATGTGACAGGCTACAGTATATGGGTTAGCCAAACATCAGGTACTGTACAAAGATATCATTAACTGCCCTGAGCTACATAAATTAAGCTGATTATGTCTTCACTTAATTAACTGAGAATGACCTATTGATGTATAGGCAAGAAAGATAGAGCCTGCGTGGTGCACTGTACTAAATTTATTGGCTTTCAATTAGTTCTGCTATTGACTATAACACTTAAGGCAAAGGAACATTTTGCCTTTGTGCTCGAGGTTAGAACTGTACGTGGGTTTAAATTTTAAAGTGCCAATATATCTCCCAGAATTTAATAGTGCCGACACAAAGTGCATAAATCAGGACAACGCTACAAATGAACGCACAGATATGCCCTCACATGTCTAATATACTTGTGTTCACGTTTTTTTGGCTTCTTTCACACATTGCTATTAACATCTCAGTTGGTGGCTAAAGTAGTAGGTCCAATTTTGTTTTAAATAAAATAGCAGTTTCATGTTTTATCAGATAACATATTTCATAAAACAAGGCAAAAAGTAGACCACACACAAAAAGTTTTATGAGTTTGCAATAGTACAGGGATACATTATTTGATGCGTTTACAGTCCTTACTAAACAAATAACATGCAACATAATACTACAATAGAATACTACAGAGGTTTAAAAATGTGGTTGTTTATTACATTTTTAAAATGCTGTTTTATTTGGTAAGTTTTTATTGTTTATCCATAGCAAATCAAGTGTAGTATCTGTAGGGATCCAGGCTATCCGGATTCTTGTTGTGTAATAATCTGGTGGGCAAAGAACACCATCCGTTCCTAAATAGAGATTTTGAGTTAATTGCAAAGCTCCTGAACATGGTATCATCACCAAACTTGCTCGAGATGTAGAGAAGGGTTGGGGGTATACTCCAAAAAGAAAGTATGACTCTAACACAAACAGTTTTTGCACAAATTAAGTTCAAAGTCAAGTCAAAATTTCGAAAATCGCAATTTCAACTTTGTTTTTTTAACTTAATTTATGCAAAAACTACATACGCTAGAGCAAAACTTTTTTTTTTCTCCAAATGTTCCCACAATCCATCTCCAGCTATTTTGGTGATGATACCATGTTCAGGGGCTTTGCAATCAGTTCACAAAGTTAGCAAGTCAAAAAAATTGACCTTCTTTATTCCTAAATGTACAAAGGCAGTCAGAATAATAGAAGTGGTAATGTAACAGAGCAGGCCCATGGGTGGTGAACTAGCACTCAGACACCAGTGTTCATTGAACACTTTTATTAGAACAGCAGCGAAAGGCAGCAACTAGTAAACTTGGTTAGGCCGAAGCCAGTCTGTAATAAATAATGTAAGGAACGTTCATCCCTGGCGCTTCAATCTGTAACAGTCTCTATACAGGGGAATGCCGCACCCAACAGGGCGGGTCCAGGATTTCGACTCAGCTCTGCATGCCTCACCAGCAACCTGCATGCTCCGCACTCTTTTCTCTACAGGCCAGGGGCTCTCTCTGCTCACCTGTGCCTGCATCTACCCTCGGTCTCACTTAGCAAGAGGTGTCACTTCCTCCTCTAGAGCCTAGAGATCCCCTTAGCGGACCGGCTGACCCCTTCACCGTAATTCTCATGAGGATGAGCATGTGGATCTCATAGAGCATGTCACAGATTCCTGCAGGACCAGGGGATCTGTGTCTCCAGCCTCTGCATTGCCTTCATCTACCTCCTAGTACCTTCCTTGCCTTAGAGGGTTAAGTCTCCTGCAGTAAAGCTCCCTCTGCTGGATACTTGTGATGCTCCTTACCCTGTCTGCTGCTCTTCCCTCCTGCCCTATTAAAGGAGGTCTCTGGCAACTGGGTGTCGCCTGAGCAATAGGTCTCATGTGTTAACTTGCTGACTTCTTGACTACTCAGTTCCAGACCCTCTGCTAGTTCAACGGATTCTCCCTACCTCTTGATCCTCTGCACTTCATCCTAGTATTTATCCTGACCCTCCGCTCCAGACTCTTGACCCATTTTCCGGTTTCTCCTCAAGCTCTTTACCCCTGCAATACTTCTCGGTTTCACATCAGCAGCCAACTTGCACGGTTGCTTTCCGGGAACTGCAACCTGGGGATTGTCTGCAGCAAAATGCATCACTCCTTGTGGGGTATTTTTCGGATTATAAGAAAAAAAATGTAATACGTTTAATACGTTTTCACATCAATAGGCATAATGCAATGAATTTAATGGATGCAATATTCAATTCAGCCACAGGTGTCACTAGCAGCAGTACACTGTCAGCTCAACACGTCACACTACACTGATCTGTTCAGTGTTCTGTGTTCAGCCCAGCATTTCGGCACCCCCTGCACCCCGGCCGAGCCATCCATAGCCGAACTGAACACAGCCCACAGCTCTCCTCTGTGTTCTCATGGTGGAGATGCAGGGGATGTGGCATTTAGATAGAAGAGCCGAACATCGGCTATTTCATCTGAAATGACAGCTGCCGCAGCTCTCATCTGTCGGGTGAGCTGGCGGGAAGCCAATGTGTGACCACCGGCGGCCAATTGGCCGCGGGGGTCGCGCGTTCGGCTTATAAGACGCAAGCACTTTTTTGCCCCCAATTTGGGGGGTGAAAAAGTGCGCCTTATATGCCGAAAAATATGGTACTTTTTTCTGCAGAAAATCTTCTTCCTGTATGCATGTGTGGATGCCGTGCTCACTTGTATTGTCCAACTAGTACAGACATTGTAATTTGTTTGAATTTCCCAAACCTCTTTAAACCCCTAGGCAGATTTTTATTACCTAAAGTGGTATGAGTAATTTGTTTTGTATTTTCTATACACTCTGGCCTCCCCTGCAAAACCTTGGCATCATCAGTGACACAGGGATATGAGGACGCCTATATCTGCAGTACAATACAGGCAAATGGTGAGGGCAGCCCCCTGCTTCCCCAGCATAATAACTAGGTAGTGGGATAAGGGTTGAACATTGGAGTTTGCTGTCTCTGAAGGACTTGACTTACAACCAGAATTATGGCCAAGGCCTGGGATGTCAGAGAAGCATTTTAAAGCTGCCATCTGAACCAAGATATACATGTTTCAGGACTTAATTTCAGACAGTGTATCAAAATGACCCCAAAACAGATAGAAAAATAAAAAAGGAAGGAAAGAACTGTAAAGAGAACAATCACAATTGAAAATAAGAGATATTGAAGAAATATGAGAGCAGTGATCATGTGACCAATCTCCAATATCACAGACCATCTCACCAATCTACAAAACTCTACAAACTCTTGAGAGAGAAAGGACACGGGAGAACCGGATTCATGATGTTCTTATGGGAAGGGCCTCTCCTTTCAAACAAAAACCACCTTCCATTTCATCCTCTCTTTCTGAAAGCCAAATATGTCAACTTATGTATAAATACACATTTTGTTTTTTAACTCTTTAAAGAGAACATCATGAATATTATCGGTGTTTCTGTTACACTACACATGACTATACAAATATTACACAATGATTTTTTATGATGAAAAGGTTAGGTAAAGGGTGCTTTGGGAAGTCCAGAACACATTATGGTATTTACATTATTTCTTATGGGTCTTAACTTACAACCAACTTGACTTACAACCAACGATAGATAGATAGATAGATAGATAGATAGATAGATAGATAGATAGATAGATAGATAGATAGATAGATAGATAGATAGATAGATAGATAGATAGATAGATAGATAGATAGATAGATAGATCTCTTTTATGTCTACCTAGAGCTTAGCTTTAGATCCGAAATGAGTGGGATGTGTGAAGTAGTGCAGAGTTAGCACCACTGCTAATAATACCTTAAACTGTCTTGCACATTTCTGTGTAATTATTATATTCTTTTACCAGAATTCTTTGTTTTGTAATTGGTAGATTCTCATTCTTTACAGTTTTAGCATATTGTTAAGTTGATGTGTAATTATTGAATGAATCTTGACAGTCATCCAATATATCTTCTTTAGCATTGTGACTTTTGTAATGAAAACTGTCTACAAAAACCCATTCAATTAGAAGGATTGCGATATTACAACTCTTTTGTTTGAGGTAGACTCGTACAAAATGATTTATTACATCGTTTAGCAAAACCGCACCATCGAAAAAAGGTAGAACATTTTGGTAAAAATGTGAATTTCTTTTCTGCCTAATATTGTTGAAATATGCAGGTGCTTGATAGAAGTGTTTGTAGAGCATTTTAATTTAAGGTTGCTGTTCAAATTTTTATGCTGTAATATGAATAAAGTTATTAACTTACTCATGTTGCCAAATGGATTATATTGATTTGTATGGTACAGTATTGCTTCTCGTTATTTAGCTAGTTTTAAATGTTTATTTGTAAGGAATTAGAATGGTTTTTGATTAGTTTTAACACGCTAGGATATTTATAACATTTATAAATTGATGTCTTATACTTATAAATTGTATATTATCTTTCACGTATAAAAAGGCTGTGTCAGTTATTGTGTTTTGAAATCATACTTCACTTTCTGATAAAGGGAACACTAAAATAAGACATCCTAGATCTGAATTAATGAAATATTCTTATGAAATGGAGTCACACTCAAAATTAAAGAGGAATAAAACACTACAGACTGATCCAACTTTGATGTTATGTCCTTAAAACAAGGCAAAATTCGGCTCATTAGTGTGTGTGGCCTCCACGTGCCTGTATGACCTCCCTACAACAGCTGGGCATGCTCCTGATGAGATGGCGGATGGTACAACGTGAAGTTGGTGGATGGAGTAAGACATGATGTCCCAGATGTGCTCAATTAGATTTAGGTCTGAGGAAGGGGCGAGCGAGTCCATGACATCAATGCCTTCGTCTTGCAGGAACTGCTGACACACTCCAGCCACATGAGGTCTAGCTTTGCCTTGCATTAAGAGGAAACCAGGGCCAACCACACCAGCATATGGTCTCACCAGGGGTCTGAGGATCTCATCTTGGTACCTAATGGCAGTCAGGCTCCTCGGGCGAGCACATGGAGGGCTGTGCTTGCCCCCAAAGAAATGCCACCCCACACCATTACTGACCCACTGCCAAACCGGTCATGCTGGAGGATGTGGCAGGCAACAGAACACTCTCCACGGCATCAGTGTGAACCTACTTTCATCTGTGAAGAGCACAGGGTGCCAGTTGGGCTGTCGGGCCCTCATGCCACCCTCATGGAGTCTGTTTTGGGCCAGTTGAGCAGACACATGCACAGTTACATGCTGTAGGTAAATTTGCAGGGCTCTGGTAGTGCTCCTCCTTTTCCTCCTTGCACAAAGGTGAAGGTAGCGGTCCTCATGCTGGGTTGTTGCCCTCCTACAACCTCCTTCATGTCTTCTGTCTCCTGGTAGCGCCTCCATGCTCTGGACACTACGCTGACAGACACAGCAAACCTTCTTCCCAAAGCTTGTATTGATGTACCATTCTGGATGAGCTGCACTACCTGAGCCTCTTGTGTGGGTTGTAGGCTACCATTAGAGTGAAAGCACTGCCAGCATCCAAAAGTGACCAAAACATCAGCCAGAAAGCATAGGTACTGAGAAGTGGTCTGTGGTCACCACCTGCAGAACCACTCCTTTATTGGAGATGACTTATAGGCTTAATGCCTATAATTGCCTATAAACTGCACCTGTTGTCTATTCTATTTGGCAACAAGATTTTCCTGCTATGACTGGTGAGGACTTGGAGGATATGTGGTCTTTCCTGTTCTCTTATCTGGTGTCAGCTCGGGAAAGGCTGATTCATATTAAAATTTTGCATAGGGTCTTCTTCACCCCTGCCCTACTTTTGAGAATCTATGCCTTGAGATCGGGGAACTGCTGGCGCTGAGGCTATGATCCTGCTGGCTCCCTCCATATTTTCTGGGACTGCCCCCACATCACTGGATTCTGGGCAGAGGTGGTGTCTTATATGACTATGCTTACTACAGTACCCCTGACCCCTTCTGTGGGTCTCTGTTTTCTAGGCCTAATTCAGCATGTGGTTCCAACTGTGGCAGCGTGCACACTTCTCTCTCTAGCTTTGTACTATGCACGGAAACGTATTGTCTTACAGTGGCAAAAGAAGGATCTGCCAACCTTGACAGCCTGGAAGGCATTGATTAACGCATCCCTCCACTTTTACCAGTCTACCTATGCAAGTAGAGTATGCCATGAGAAGTTCGGCAGGGTG
>CM070036.1:27521111-27532194 GCA_036250615.1 Ptychadena robeensis | reverse complement strand
CGGGGCACCTGCTGATGACGTACTTCCAGCGGGGACCGGAAGTGCGCCGCGATTATGCGTTGCCTTTGCCCAAAAAAGGTTGAAAAACACTGCTCTATGGAATTGAATGGCAAATTCTTTTCAGCATGAAATGTCGATGTATGGAAGATTGTGGCAGAGAGCACTTGTGCTGTACTTCTCCCACCCCTCTACACATAGTCGGCGCCATTGAGACGCTGACGATGTGGGCCAGGAAAAGCAAAGCCACCTCCATTAACATAACTCCCAGCTCTTTGACGTCAGTGAAGACGCAGCACCGGAAGGGATCAACGAGCCTGCAGTGATGCAGAATCACTGCAGGCTCACAGAGCATGGCTGAGTATGCACAATCCCAGTGCGGGTACAGTCTTGTAGGTGACTCATGTGATGAGTCGTCTGTAGAACTCTTGGGAATCCTGTGCATGCCAGATTGCAGGCATATACTTTGGATGGGGACAATCATTGTCAGTGAAAAACCTTTCAAATTTACCAATGTGTCTGATCACTGCTCAATAGATTTTCTGTTCAATATCGATCACTTACAAGGTGATCATCAGATCATCATTTGCCTTTCTAACTATGTTAACAGATCACTTTTTGGTAAATCGAACGGAAATGTCGTACCGTGTATGGCTACCTTTAGTCAGTGCAGATAGTGATCAGAGTTAGGAAGATTTTGGAGGATGTCCTTTCAATTAAAATGTCCATAGACCAGAAAGTAGAGTATATCTAAAACACTTCTTTCTGCTTGTATTCTGCAACTTAGTTTATGGATGCTACTGAATTCCTACTTTGGATACTACTAAATATTTATTTTGGAGTTTTAAAGTATTGCATAATAAAAGCAGGTTAGGCCGGCCATAGGCCTGACGATTCTCGACCATAGTTGCGAGCGATCAACTGCCGCGTGCGCTCCCGCCAAATGCATAATGATCGGTCACCCTCAACTACAGAGCAGCCCAACTTGAGGTTTCGACCCAAAAAGCCAGCAGGTCATATTGCACGGCGATCTGTCCTGCTGGTACTTTTTGTGGCCGATCCTGTTCTATATTATTGGATATAATTTGCAAATGAATGGAAAGGAACCAAAGAGGTTCAATAAGCTAGTTGATAAGATTCTCATTAAAACTGCAAAGAACAAGAAGCAACACAAACTAGACTGCACTCTATAAATTATTCAGAAAAGAAACATCATTTATTTAAAAAAAAACTGAAATATAAAAAAAAAGCATACAACATGTAGGAAACTATGCACTCCAAGTGAAAGATCCAAAATCTCTATGAGTAAGCCCAAGAGTTGGAGAGAAATGAGGAGACCTCCAAGGGAGTCGGCTGTGTTTTTGTGTGTTTTTGGAAAATTGGTATCAATACAGAAGTGTTTGGACCTTTTGCTTGGAGTGCGGAGTTTCCTACATGTGATATGTGATGTTAAAGCCGTCCATACACACACCGAGCGTTAGCCGATTTTGCCGCCGACCGATGGGCGCTCGGCCACCGATGGGGGGTGCCCACATGGGGCGACAGATCCCTGTCGTCCCACAGCTCGGCCGGCCAGAGAACGGACATGTCTGATATTCTCTGGCCGATGCCGGCCGATGCCGACCGATGCCGTTAGCTTCATTGAAGTTTACTGTTTGCTGTCAGCTCGGGACTGCAGCATGATGACGTCATCTCGCTGCTTTCCAGAGCTAATCAGACCTGCTCTGTCGGCCCCCACTCGGTACCTGTGTGGGGGCCTTAAGGAAAGTACTTTTGAGAGGGGTCATTCAGGAGCTCTAGCACTTGTGAAATCAACTCATATCTAATCATCATATCTTAGAAATCCAGAGGAAGTCTGTGTAAGTTCTGGATATAGTCTGTGAGAAGCACAGATCACAGTTTTAAAAATCAGACTATGCTTCCATGGCGCTATCGGCTCTGTTGGGTCTCCCTGCCCCAAGCACATTCCTTTGTCTGGGACGCGACAGAGCCGATCCACCATCCGGAAGGCCAACTTAGTGCAGTATGTCAAATATTAGGCTTTGTTTCAACAGTGTTATCAGCGTTTCAGCTTTGTCGAATCATAGCCTAATATTTAAAATGCATTATGACTATATGATGGTGAAATGATGGAAGTGGGATGAGGCCTGCATGGGTTAATCGAAAGGGCAGATCTTAAGGTCTACAAAAATTCCTTGGATTTCCAATAGAGCTATGTTCGATCAATGCCTGATCAATTTAGGACATTTCAGTCGATCGCACACTTTGTGAACTATCGATTGTTCAGAAATCGTACGAAAAATCTAAGCGCCTATAGCCAGCTTAAGACAAAATTCACCTCAACATACATAAACTTTATTGGATAGAAGAAAATACACACAATTTGTCAGTTGTGGTGTATTTTAGTGATATGTTATAATGTTTCTATATAGGTCATACCACCTATCAGTTTGCGGCAGGCCTCTTCCATTAATTTAAACAGCATTGGGCAGTTGGCCGCGATCTGAAACACAGGTTACCACGATTTTGACCACTGGCCGTGGGCGATCGCACCCATAGACATGAACGGACACGGTAAAAAACATGTGTGGATGCAAGTTTTAACCTTGTACATTCATTCTCTATGGGCGCAATCAGGGGCAGTTGCAGCTCATTTTAATAATTTAAAAAAAATGCGACTGCATGCGGTTTGCGACAACTTCATGCGCGGTTGCGTTTTTTTACTATTAAAAGGAGCTGTAACCGCTCCTGATTGCACCCATAGAGAATGAATGGGCGCGGCTAAAAATTGCGTCCACGCGTGAGCCGAGTAACTTGCTGTAAGTGGCAATCCCGAGCTGGACATGGGCTGGTGAAAGGTAAACTAGTGGCAGCGCTATTTTTACTACAGATGGTAATTTTTTTTTTTTAAGTAACAGACAGTGCAGGTTAATCACAAAGCCCCTGAACATGGTATTATCCCCACAATTGGATACACAAATAGGGATTGTGTGCATGCAAGTTAGGAGGGAGGGGACATTACTTCCGGGGGGAGTGTTGGCACATCACTTCTGCAAAAATGAATTGCAATGTATGTTTGCAGATAGGAGTTGTGAGGCCTGGCTTGTCTTGAACACAGGGTCTTAAGGAAAGGTTAAGAACCATTGGCCCAAAGGACCTTGGTAATGGAAGTAGGCCTAAGATTGCTAAAGCTGGCCACAAACGTGTTGATTCCTGTGCGATTGATGAACAATCGATCACAACATGGTGATGCAACTAATCGATTGTTCTGCAAATTGATGCGCACCATCTTTGCCAATCGACCCCTGGTCGATAATGTGGATGGCGACCCATGGCCCATATTCAAAGTGGCGATTAAACAGGGATTTACCAATATGTGGGATCCCTGTTCCATTGACATTTTCTTGCTGTTTTTGTTCGGGAATCGAACACTAAAGCCATTGGTCCATACTTTGTCTAGGGCAGTGATTCCCAAACTTGCAGGGCCCAACCTTTTCTCGCCCTACATACCCTCGCGCCCCACAGGGGGGTCCATCCCCCAGTTTGGGAACCACTGGTCTAGGGAGATTAGGGAGGGGAATTATTATTACTGGAGAAACAGTTGGTATCAGGAGAGCAGTCTTATGTCTTATAATGCATAGCAGTTATTTTTAGCAATAAAATGACTATAAGCGGAAACAGTCCTTAATTTCTTGTCATTATTGGTTCTCCATGGTAGGTTTGACTGTTACCTATATATCCATGAATATGCCCTGACTTTCCTAATTATTCATGTTTCTACCTTTCTTGAGAAAATCGGTGAGTGAGTCTCAGACAGAAGCAATCTTCTACTGGCAGCATGAAACCAGTAACTGGAAAAAAAGAGCATAATAGACGAAAATATAGGAGAATTTATGAAAACATGGAAATAAGTCTTCTTGGATCCTTTCACTTAGGAATTCATAGATTTTTATATTATTATTCTTAACCATCCTCAGTAAACCATTCCTTATCAGAGGTTTTCTTTTTCTGACATTGAACAGAGATAGAACTATACAGTAAATAATAAATTGTGGGATGCAGCCAGGCTTGCAGAAAATAACTATTTGAGGGATGGCGCATGAACAGAAAGCTGTAATTTTGACAGGTGGCAAGGTGTCGTGTCACCAAGCCCTTCCAAAGTCTCATATCTCATACCTTTTGATTAATGACTCTAATTAAGGAATGAAATCAAGCATGTGAAGACAGGGGATCGCTCTAGGTCCTTGTTTGGTAGTTTTCTCTTCCTGGCACATATCTCATCCATCTAAATATCACTGCTCTTTCATTCATTACAGCTGGATGATACCAAGAAGACATTCGCAGGGGTGCGCTGTTATGCCAGGGCTGTCAAGTAGTCACACACAAGATTGGAAAGCATCCTAAATTTGTTATCAGAAACTAATAAAGCTGCCCGCTTCTTTGAGTTTATGTTGAAACAAGCCTGAAAAATCTAAAAATGACCCTTCTTTCCAGCGATTTGCAAAGTTAATGTTAGACTAGCCATATAGGAATGGATTTATATTAATTGATTTGGTCAATTCATCAACTTCAAATCAATTAATTATGTTAGCACATAAAAATAGAAATACATAGTAAAAAAATGTACTGTATTATTTACGATGTATTCATTCATTTAATTTCAAATCCATCAATTGAATGATCTCTCAAATGGTAATAGCAAGGCGTATATGAGCATACTCCAAAATTTAGTCAATTGGAAATTAATCAAAAGATCTGATCAAATGTTTGTATGATCAAGGAAATTTTTCTTCACTTTTTGGGTTCTATGCTCACTTTTAGCCAATCAGATTCAGAAATGTAAAATAATTTTGAGTCAATTAAAAACAATTGAACTGTCTTCTTAATCAAAGGGATAAACAATCAATATATAGCCAGCCTATATTTTGAAGAACAGGCATTTTTAGCCAAAATTTAGTTCATCGGTTTATTCTTCTAGGCTTCTAATCATTTTAAATGATTTAGATGAACCTGAAAAATAGCAGAAATAAAAATGTAGGTCACTGTGCCCGACTAAAACAGAGCATTTCCATAGCTTAAATCCAGGCAGATATAAAATACAAAAATTAATATAAGAGTATTCAGAGAGAGATGACCATGATAACCAGTCTGCTGCTTCCCCTTTCACTGCTCAGTCATGGGCTGGTGGAGGTACAAGAACTGAAAGTGGTATCGGACTACAAAAAAGAAAAGGAAAATCTTCTGCTGTATATTTATATCTAAAGCTGGGAATAGACGCTAAGATTTACCGTCAATTCCCTATCCAATTTCGGCACTAGGAGCTGGCGTGAACTAATGGGATCGCGTTAAAATTTACCGTCCTGTCAGATCGCACAGCTAATTTTAGCCCAATCCTAGTTAGTTGCTGCATCCGATTCCTGCACGACCCAATCCCTAAGGGATGCGGGAGCGCGAACGGCATTGGATTGGCGGTTGGATCATGCAGGAATCGGAACGTCTATGCCCAGCTTCAGGTTTAGATTCCAGGGTTAAGTGTTCTGAAGCTTTCTTAAAAATTAGGAAATCTAATTCTCTTTGGAAATGTTAGATTGTTCCTATGTGAATGTTTTTAGATTTGTAGACAGAAGGTACCATATCTGTCAATGCATATACACCAGTCCAGGACTATAGAGATGATCAGACAAGATGACCCCCATAGATGACCAGACTTTGAGGCCTGCAATGGAGTCATAGAACAAAATTGGTCACTGTTTGGCAATTGGTTTTCTTTTTTTATTACTATTAGTTTATAATCATCATCAACATTATTATTTTTTATAATTGTGACACAATATGCTAATAATTACTATGCTGTTATTTTTTAACACATTCTCTTTACACTTTTTGAATGAATTTGTGAAGATACATTGGGCAACTTAATGCAGACAAAGTTGTTCAAACATTGGCCAGTGCTCTACAAATCCAGGCAGAAGGCCAAGTAATCTGGTCCCTCTGGGTTGTATGTTTCTGAAATGCTTTTAATAGCACCTGCAGCTTTATCTGCCACTGAACTAAGCATCACTACTGAATGGAGCTAAGCTGAGAACATACAGACCACTGTTCTGAAATCCAGCCAAGTGCCTACGGTGACAGGTTTTCCTGTAGGTAGTAACGTTTAAAAGTTTGAATATTGTCTACAGAACTATCTTTGCTTCCTCTGCCGTTTGACTTTATGGATCCCTGGTTATGAACAATTTTTAAACAGCTTCTAAAGCAGTGGTTCCCAAATTGGGGGGCGGAAAGGTATTCCAGGGGGGGGGGGGGCGCGGCCCCTCATTCTTAACCTGTATCTGAATGGGGAGGGGGTGCTCGAAAATTACCCTCAACATAAAAGGGGGGCCCTGCAAGGAAAGTTTGGAAACCACTGTTCTACCGTGACTTTAATTATAATGTTCTCTAAGTTCACAATTTAGCACCACTATAATGGAAAGCTTTATTGTGTTTTTTCATTTTTTCCAATGTACTTTTCATGTTTTAAATGTGCAGTTTCCATTAACATTTTTACCATGCAGTCTGGTTATAAGTTTCCTTGTTATAGGGAGACAACACACTCTCCTCATCTCTCAGTTGGGCATAAGTATTGTCACTATGTCATGGGAAGGAATTCCACCTTTGACAGCAAAATTCTGGAATAATTGCCCCTTGTTGAATATGCATAAATGAAGATATAACAAGCTGGAACTGGTTAGATGGTGGTTGGGAAAGAGAAGATGGGTAACCAAGACTGAAGAGGTGGAGTGGCCCTAGAGAGGTCTTTAAGACTTCAAGCATGTCATAAGGGATGTCATAAGTAGGTAAATGAAAGTGGAGCTAAGACGCCGCTTAGGGCTATATTTTGTACAAGGTTGAAGATGTAAGTGGAGAAGGAGGACACATGTAAGCCACTGTAGAGATTTACAAAGAGGAGCAACAGATGAAGAAAGGTTAGAGGAGTAAATGAGTCCTACTGCATCCATGATGGATTGAAGAGGTGACAGTCTAGTTAGAGGAAGACCAGAGAGGATGATGTTGCATTAGTCAAGGTGTGAAATGATGGGAGCAGAAATGAGGGTACCAGAACTTTGGTGGTCTCTGGGAACAGGAAGGGGCGTATCTTGGATATGATGCACAGATGGAAGTGGCAGGATTTAGCAATGTTTTGTATGTGGGGAGTGAAAGAGAGCACGGAGTAAAATACAGTGTGCTTGTAGAGTAGGAAGGATGACATTTAAAAGGTTGAACTCTTAAAATAAAAGGTTTTGAAACACCTTACCCTCATACAAACAACACATTATTAAAAATTATGCCAACATCCCTCCAAAATACTTAGTTCATATGTCAATAGTTAAGCTACTGCATCCTACAGCATGGAAAAATATTTCAGACAAGTTTGTTACTTCAGCTTTGGGGTAACAATTAATTGAATGTCTCAAATGTTCCAATGGCTTTCCCTTCACCATAACCATTAAGAAAACTTTGAGGACTTTGCTGTAGAGGAACTTGAGTGGCCTGCCAGAGCTGTCTTCTTGTTCAAAGTTATAACTTGAGCTCACATGTTCCTAAATAGAAAGGGGGGGGGGCCTGCAACGAAAGTTTGGGGACCACTGGACAAGGGGCATCTCTTATAGCCACAACAGGGTAGATAACTCTGTATCAATGGCCATGAACAGAAACTAAAAATAAGAGAATACGTAGACCTTCAGTTTTATCAGTAGGTCCACTTTACATACTGTATATAATAGAATACATAACACTCCAGCCTATAGAATATATAACACTCTCCCACCTATTTTGCGCAATTAACAATTTTAACTTTTGAGAAAACCTTAAGCAAATCTAACCTTGGCGAATAAGAACCATTTAAGCACCTAAGGTTTCTCATTAGATGATGATGACACTTTCTTCCATTCCTTGTTACCTCTCTTGCAGATGTTATGCACATAACGGATAAACTGAAGTTTAACATAAAAAGAAGTGAAGTGCAAGTCATGGCCAAAGGAAAGGCTGTAATAAAGAGAAGCTGCCCACTCAAAATTTCAATGGATTGGGAAAAATATGTATGGCTTTTGAAATAATAATTAAATTGTAAAAACAGGATTTGATAGCCTATTAAAGTTTAACGTGTGGAGTTAATGGTTTTTAGTTCAACAATTTGCTGGTTATCACTGGAATTCAGTCACAACAATATTTCAGTTTAATAGACAAGTGGTTATTGGATATGGCAAGTCATGAAGCTTATGGATATAGGTAAGAAGCTGCATTTTTGTTATTGTATTCCTAGATTAGAAATAGTCATGGTTACAGTATATACAACTAATAGCACACTAAGTGTTTTATATTAAATGCTACTAGGAACCATTTCTGACTAACTGTTGCCATCAAAAACCCCAAATGTACTTATACATTATTTTTTGAATGATGTTTGTGTTTATTTCTGTAAAAAATGTATATACCTTATTTTTCAAACCATAAGACGCACTTTTTCACCCCCAACATCAGGGGTTAATAGTGCCTGCGTCTTATGGTCCAAATGAGCAACCCCCGCGGCTGCAGGTGGTCAAGCCTTGGCTTGAGCTGTCAGATGAGATGCGCCCACAGCCAGCCCCTCATCTGTACTGTACTGCTTCTACCAGCAGAGCTCTGCTGATAGAAGCAGCATATCAGAGAGACAGCCAGCAGCTTCCATGTCTGACTGTCAGCTCCGATCACCATGCAGCTCACACGCTGGCAAGAAGGGAAAGAAGAATTTAGAATCCACTGTTCCCCCCCTACCTTCTGCCTAAAGTGTGCTCTCTAGTGACACCATTGTTGTGGCTGAAACTGGGTACTGCAGGAAAATGTTTTCCAACTGAGAACATTTAACATTTATTTCTGGTTTTCCTGCTCTAAAAACAGTGTGCGTCTTATGGTCCAGTGTGTCTTATGGTCCAAAAAATACGGTACTTTATTTCTTAACATTTTGTGAACAGGATCAAAAGTAAACATTTTTACACATCATCAACAGGATGTAAAGTTAGGACAAAGTATAAAGAATAACAATAAGTGTGTATGTGTGTGTGTGTGTGTGTGTGTGTGTGTGTGTGTGTGTGTACAGAATGCACATGCCTACACCAGGGTAAAATGGAGAACTATTTACATACCATACATAGCTTACATAGCTGTCAAGTACCCCATTTTAGCTGTGAAAGCATTGTTTTCACCCTACTTCCCACCCATCAAGGATTAGTATTTTTCCTGTGAATATCCCATGAACTTTGTCAGTAGGCTCAGTTATATTCTGCAACTGAGCCTACTAAAAGAGTTCACAAGAATACTAATCCAGGAGGATGGTGAGACAGAGTGGTTGAGAGAGGTGAGGGGTTGGCGGCTATGAGTTTTAATGGGGGGATTTTAAATTTGACAGAGGGGCCAGACAAAGAACCTATAAGGGCCTCCAGTCCTAAGTCCTTTCAGCCTGGGTGGGACATTTAAATTATTTACATTGATCAATTGATACATTTTCTGTGCCGCTTTAAAAACAATAATTATCATACTGCAATGAGGTTAAAAAAAAGAATCAAAAATATAAAAAAAATAAATCAAATAATATTAACAGGAGACATGGGCACACTAAGAGATAATAACGATCATCCTCTAGACATTATCTCTTCTTTTTGCAGGAAATAAACAGCGTGTTGACACTGGCGCCACCGTCTACTCCCCACTGAGAGATCAGTGGATTATTTCAGGGTGAATTTTGTTAATAAACAAACTAACCCCGATTTAACAGGGACTCACCACCCAGAAGGTTAAAAGACTAGATGGGCCAGATATGGCCCGTGGGACATAGTTTGCCCGCATCTGGTCTAGCCACAGGTTCTAAGCATAATTCTGCCTTTGAGGCAAATGTAAGTGTAATAAAGATGGTCATAAAAATTCAACTAGCTAAGTTGTGAGTTATTTGTGAGGCCCCTGAACATGGTAGCATCACCAAAATTGTTGGGGATGTAGAGAAGGGTTGTGACAACTTATTATTTATATACCCTTTGAAAGCTCTGTAGAAAGCTTTCTGGGGACTGTCTTTCAGATTGCATCCAGAATATTATGCAACTTCCACAAGAGTACACTACATGGCCATCATAAATCAAGGCAGTAACAAGATCATTTTTTACATAATACGCATGATTTGCTTTTTTAATTGCTTGTCTTGTTTTGTTATTCTTCTGCAGTCTGATAATGTAATCATTGTACCAAATGTGAAATAGTGAAATTATGCGGGTTATCGGCACATATCAGCCTTCAACAGACAGCAAAGGAGTCCATGTGACAGCCAGGCAGCTAGCATTTGCAGACAATGAGCTTTCTAAGGGTAGTTCTATTGATAGATTTCTACTATGTGCACCAAGAAGATAAATCACATCATGTGAAATAACCCATCCTGATTGTCTCGCCATAATCAACTGAACTGAGAATTGCAGCTATTTTGTTCCTTCATTTGGTTCAGTGTTTTATCACTTTAATAAAGGTCATTCAATATCTGTGACTGCTTGTTTGTGGGGGTTTATTACTACAATACTCATGTTTTATTGGTGTTTTTTCCTGCATGCCTTTCAATCAAGTTAGCATATAAATTCAATGAAGCATCAATTTATTTTAATGTTTTATATATGGTGTGATGTGTGGATATATATATTAGGGCATTAATGACTAATCACTAAACCAAATATCTAAAGGCAACCCTCACATTTAGTGTTTTCCATTGATTTGAAGAGTTTCATTACGTGTGATTTCCTTACTTTTTATGCTTGTCAATGCAAAACAGGTACAGCATGGCCGGTGGAAGGGACCATCAGGATGTACATAGATTCCTAAAAAAATAAACAAAATCAGCATCCCAACTGCATCAGTGGGTAGCCTGTAAGAAAGAGCTTTCTAGATATCAAATACGTGCATTGGGAAGATGAGGAATCTAAAGGGCCATCCCAGAGTGGTCTAAGAGTCCAATATGTTGTTGTTTGGTTCTTAGATACATTTTATTAGTGATTTTATATGTGTATATATATATATATATATATATATATATATATAT
>CM070036.1:27477277-27516145 GCA_036250615.1 Ptychadena robeensis | reverse complement strand
TGGATTGGATAAAACATTTATAAAATATTTATCCAATCCAATCAAAATAAAAAACAAATGAAAAAAAATGGAAAAAAAAATCTAAGAAAATTTTTTTTTTCTGTACCTTTAAATCTCCCGCCTGCCGGATGACGTCATCGGCACACGAGAGCCGATCACGGAGATAGCCGGTCTCCAGCTATTTCCGGAATGGCTCGTGTGCAGCCGAAGATGATCCCACTATCAGGAACGCTCAGCGTGAGCGTTTCTGCTAGCGGGATCCACTTTGCGCTGGATTATAGAAAGACATTTCTATAATCCAGCTCAAAAGTAAAAAAAAAAAGATGTAAAAAAAGACCGGGGACCGGGTCCCGCCTCCGTGACGTCACTCCGGGACCCGGAAGAAGACGGAGAAGAAGAGAGAAGATGGCGGCGGCGGCGGAGCAGGTGAGCTCCCACGATGTGCCCGAACCCAGTTCGGGCATATCGATAGTTGCAGTGTGCCTTTGCCCGAACTGGGTTCGGGCATATCGCTAGGGAGGTTAAGGCACCAACGATCAATAGTGATCCAGTACATATATTGGTATCTCTATATCGTATGTGTTCATACAAAGTCAATATTGTAAAAAAGTTTGTTACATACAAATAAACATACAAGTCAGCTGATTAGGTTCGCTGATTTTCTGTTCAGGATTAGTGTTAAGCGCAAAAATACGAATCACACATTTTTATTGCAAATATAGACACTTCGAGAATTTGTGAGGAATTCGAATATAGTGCTATATCTTGGAATATTTAAGATTCTGGGGAAAGAACCATGCATTGCGCAGCAATATTCACATGTAAACGTGCAGATTTTCACTAAGAATTTGCATTACTCAGAATTACTTCTGAGTGTTGTTTCATAAAATAACACTGCAGCTGCAATTTCACGTTCTGCCACTAGATGTTGCAGTCACAACACACATTGCTTTTGCAATAAGTCACATTACAAACACTGTTACAATGGACAGTTGATCTCAAATTTAACTTAAAATATTTGGAGAATAATTTGAGAAATGTTGCAATTTTAATTATTGCCTATGCTGCTCATTGGATCCAATTTGTTTGTCTCCTGTGTGGCCTTAAACAGCATTGGCTAATCAGAACCGTACTGACCAGTCAACTTATTATATTGGTCATGTGCTTCTGCCTAAGTTCTCAAGTAGGAGAACATTTTTAAGTAGACTTTGCCATCTCTAGACACAAGAGAGGAAATGAGTTCTTGGCTCAGTTAAGTAATGCTCAGTTAAGTTCTCCCATGAAGATTCAAACATGAATCTTCATGGGAGATTTCCAGCTATTGTTTTAATGAAAGCTGTAGTTAACCAACTAAAATAAATAAAAATAAAACATTAGATTGATTATTTTAATACAAATGCATTATTTTATTTGTTTTTTAAAATGTTTGTATTCTCAAAAAAATGGCTGGAATGGATGCTATTAGGCCCACCTCTGACATGGGCAGCCAAATGTGTGCCCATGCCCTCCATGCTAATTTCAGTTCATATATTTTTCTTCTGTCATTTCATTTACTATGTGGACTATCATTCTATGCTCATTGGGTTTCTTGGCTCAGCAACAATACCCCAATTAAAAATAAAACACAAAATGCATATGCAAACACACACAATTCTGTCAGCTCCAGAGAACAGTAAAACCCCCAGAAGACTTCTTAACCTCCTGGGCATTACGTTTGAAGCCAGTACAGGTGCAGTTTGATTAAACTGCGCCCGTGCGGGGATCAGGCGCAGCCGCCGCCTCTCCGTGAGCTTACAACATTTCTCCATAGCTGCAGGCACACAGAGCCTTTCCGGCCCCATGTCTTCGGTGTCATCGGTGATGCCAAAGAGGGTGGGGAGAGCCACACCATAGACTTCCATGTTAATGGAGGGGCGTCGCTTTTCTTCCCACACACAGCCGGCATTTAATTGATACCGGCAGTGTGTAGAGGGCCAGATGAAGAGGTGGCAATCACGGCGGAGTACAGTGTACTCCGCCGCGATTGCGTGGGCAGCGGCTTTTCATGCCATAAAAATGGCGCGGAAAGCCTGAAACACCCAGGAGCTAAGCCCCCATAAACCTTTAGATCACTTCATACAATTTTCTTTAGATCTACCAACAATTATATAGTGCTGGGTCCTCCCTGATAGAATACAGATTGGAAGGTTTAGAAAGGTCCTCATACAATATGGTTTTGAAACCATGAAAGAAAGAAAAGGTGATTATACAGAAATTGTATGGTAAGATTGTAAGGTGTATGGGGGCCATTAGCCTTACTGACTCTAAACAAAAAAACAAGGAATTCCCTGCATGCTTCATTGACCATCTATGTATTCACAATCACTGGATTGTAGCACAGATTCAGGAGAAAGGGCACATGAAAAAGTTTTGAATGCAAAACCTAAAAATGAGCTCCTCTCACATTTCAAGCGGATTTCTGACGATTATGACCGTTCCACTTATCTACTGAGCCCAGTTCTACATCAGCTGGAAGATTATGAATGGCAAGGAACAGAATGGGTTATATTTTCACAGGTGAAACACGGCCCTTTTGTCTGCTTTATTATTTAACAATTGACCTGATGTTTAATAAAATTTGTAGATCCAAGGAGGTTCAGGATTCAGTAATATCTCTACAGGTAGCTATTGAAATAATAAAGTCATTTGAAGAATATGCCAAGTATGAGCAAATGTATTCAGTAAATGCTAATTAACAGAATGATTTGTGATCACCAGCGGTGCAAAATCTACATGAAACCCACTAACCACAATAAAGGGACGTGGCGAGGAAACTCTCCTGGCCTGGGATCCTGGCATTCATGATGACGACTAAACATTGCGATTTATGTACAAAGAGAATTCCCTGAAACTTTCTAAGCTTGTGCTTTCTAAGTGACATTATAATCATGGTAGCCAGAATATATGTTTCTTTTCTAAACTCATTTCAAAAGCCCAACAGTGCATTGGGGGTCATGGGTTTGCTTAGGTATTAAAGTAATGTCAATCAAAAGTAAAAATAATAAAACACTTAAAAACAAAAACTGGTTAGGAAATTTATTTGAGCGGACCTACCACCCCAGTATCTGCTTTCTATTATCAGCACCAGAGGGCAGATCAGAGGTTTAAAAAAAATAATAATAATAATACTTACCTGTAAAATGCAGTGGCGCCCCTCCCCTCCTCTGATGTGCCGCAAGTGGATATTGAGAGAGTCGATGTCTGCCTCCCCTAATCCCTGTGTGCCCCACAGCCAGCCAGATCTGAATCCAGTAATGCTGGAGGGTTGGAGCATCACCAGATTCAAATCTGGATTGGTGGACAGAGCGAGACAGGACACTCCAGGCATGTCAGCGCTGGAACGAGGAAGAAGGGAAGGTAAGTATGGAATTTTTCTTTCCAGGGATTGCTTTGCCTGGATCAAGACCCATGTAGTTAATTAAATGTATTTGTTTGCTTTTTTGTTTTAAGTTAAAATCCACTTTAAGCTGATAAGCAACCACGAAACCATTAAAAAGGATAGAAGAACTAAAAATAGTAACATTTAGGAATATCCCAGGAGGCAGAAATGTGTTCAATGCCATCAGCCAAGCCAAAAGAAGTGACATTAACATTAGATGGTATGAGTTGTGTATTTACATTACCATTCTGCATTGCAGTAAATACATTTTGTGACACAGGCTCATATCTCCTCCCATATGTAATTAGCTGCTCATGGGTAAGTTGTTCAGTTCCAGATTGTAAAGTGTGTCTCTTCATAGGTTGGTCAGTGTGTTCAGAGAAGGGGTACTGCTAGTGTTTAAACATGTTTCAGCCCTGACACTCTGCTGCAGTGAAGACCTCCCTCCTGGCACTGGCCTTTTGGCTGGAGGAATACAGAGTGAATACTGCACGGTCCAGTTCTTCCTACTTTAATGGAACATTCTGCATATTCACTTGATATCTGAATGGCTGTGTCTGTTTTTTCCCCTTATTTTCACTTCAAAACTTTGGGTGCGTCTTATGGTCTGGTGTGTCTTATAGCCCAAAAAATATGGTAAATTACACACTCATTAACTAGGTCATTAACTTTAATATTGTCAGGATCCGGGCCCATCCCGTCCTGCTGGGTCGGCCCTACCCACGCTGGTAACCCCCTCACCTGTGCCTCCTGCTTGTCCTGGTGACGGTTCCACTGGGGCTGCTCTTGAGGACATTCAGGGGTCTGCTGGGCTTTCCCCTATTCCATCCATGGGGGAGCCGCGGGACGCGGGCGTGCGCGCCCCCGAGGAGAGTGGAACCGTCACCAGGACAAGCAGGAGGCACAGGTGAGGGGCTTCCATAAATGATTACGAATTAAATGTATAAAATAGTAAAAAGTAAAAAAAAGGTTCCTGACAGGTGACTGAATCATAACCAATAGGTATCCATCTGTACTAAACACTAGACTGAAGTTGTGAAAATATTTGAAAATTTTGTTTTTTCATAAAGTAAGTTCAAAATCGGCAAAGATTGGCAAATTTGGTGATGATGCCATGCTCAGGGGTTTGAATTTACTAACAGATTCAACCATCTCTAACCACTAACCCCACCTTCCACAATGCCCTTTTCCTCCATATCCTACCCATTTAAGTACCTTTTCCCTTCCTGGTACCCCTCCACGTGTTCAGGAAATTAGATGGATTTCATCTGACTAAGGTTAAATTTAGGGTTTGTTCCCACTAGAGTTATCGGCTCACCCCTGTGTTTGCACGCAATTTTCCCCACGATTGCATGAGATCAGACACTTTTTCCTGGTCGTCGTTGATCACGAGTGATCATGCCCATAGAAAATTAATGTCAATGGATCCGATCGGGCACTATGCTATTGGACACAATTGGATATGGTCCGTGGTTAAAAACACGGTAGGGTGGTGTTCAAAATCGCCCCCTTAATCGCGTCCACTCCTGCCCGCTAAATGGATGAGTTTCAATGGGAACAATCAGCCGCATACCCATCGTAGCGATTAAAAGTGCGTCCATCCACGACTGATTGCACTAGTGGAAACAAGCCCTTACACTGTCATTTCCCTGGCTGCCGCAGCCCAGAAAACTAGCAGTCACTCTGGCAGTGGCCGGAGAAACTACCTGTCTCGAGCACCTGCAAACTTGTGCAGGCGCTCAGGGTTCGTTTAGATAACGACCCCATGACAGGTCTATTGGGCGACAGGTCTATTGGTTGACAGCCCTAATGTCAGGTCGGTTGTGTTAAGGAGTCGTTCTTTGAACAATCTGTTATTCACATGTTGAGAAGCTCACAGTGTGCAGTAAAATCAGAAGAAGCACTTTCACTACAAAAGCCTGCGGAACTGTACAGAGCAAAGCCTGGAATTCAGGTTAAATTTCCCTTTTATCTCCCTTTACAACTGATTATTTCATGTTAGCCATTTATACAACTTGCAGAATAAACATTGGCTGTTAATTAAACCCTATTGTTTGTGAGGCTCCTCCATGACAACACGTAAAAAGACCTGACCGTTCTTGATGGGATACAGTGGAAAGTTGAACACGTTAAATAAGCATAATGAAAGAAAATAGGTAATGAATAATAAACATAAAAAGCAGTCATTTCCCTCTCTGCCCCACAATATCAGCGTAGCCAGAAAAGTATTTTAGCATAGTAAGTGTAAGAAATGAGCCAATTACCGAAAGTCTAAAGGTGATTGCAGGCTTTGTTCCCTGGCTGTTCTCTTATTGTTACACCGTCTATGGGAGATGTGGCAAAGGGCTGGTTGAATATTTTATACCATATTTAGAGAAAATACGCTCAACATTTCCCTTTTTGAATTATTCGATTAACTTTGCTCCAGCATAATGCATTCCATAAATTAATTTTCAAGATTACCTCATTCTTTTCATCTAGATTTTAAGAGCCCTTCATTTCAGATTAGAAATAGTGATAAAATCATTGCTTACTGAGGCAAATAGTCTATGAATCTAACTATGCACATTAGGAAGATGTTACACACAGCATACTTTTAATAATGATCATTTAGAAGATAATTTTAGCATCCACACAAGGGAGAAATGGATTTTAGATGAGATCTTGTATGACCATATGTGGTATTAGTCAGTGTGAGGTATTGCTAGCAAGCTCATTGCTTTCAAAAATCAAAGTTAAATGGTTCATCTATCATCTGAATTTGTGTCTGGGCGACTTGTCTGAACATCAGTATGATTTATGGTTTGAATTCTGGAAGTCACCCATGCATGTTTCTTAGTTTATCGTTTTATGCTGTCTTCAATTAAATGTCTATAAACATAGTGATGGCTTTATGACGTTGTCCATCAATAAGACCTATCGCATTTTGCATGGGAATATGTAAAACAGACCCATAATGACCCTTTGACTTCCATGTGCCTGGGTATGGCGGAAGGATGAAGTCTGCTTGATTTTTTTTCCCTGGAATTTATTTTATTCACATCAGCTTAATTAAGATCGTAAGCATGCTACAGCGGGTCACTGGCATTTTCAAATTTTATTAACATCTCTTTTTTTTTTAAATCTGTTTCTTTAAACAATTACAGCTACTTGGATACAGGTATTTTTTTCTTGCTGTTGGATTCTGCTGACGCAATGCGATTTCCTTTACACAATATGTATCTTGTCCGAATTTTCGCCAGCGTATTTTTCATAAGCGAGACAGGGAGTGTATATATTCATATACGGAGACTGCGTGTGTGTGTGTATTTAGACAAAATTAGTCTGGTAAAGTAATGTAGAAGTTAAAAGGAAAATAAATCATTCTGGTGGAAGAATATACAGTTGAAAACACAGGCTTTCATTTGACTTCGGGACAGTGAAGAATGGTATGTTCAGCCTTCATATTTATAAATGTAAAGTGTTCTCAGCAGCAGCATATGGAGGCCGAATCACTTTCTGCGCCATTATGTCCTAATATGGCTGCCAGGAGATCAAGGGAGAGTTATAGCCTTATGTTATGTGACGGGTCAGATGCGAACTAACAATATGGTTTGTAAGCTTATATGCAACTTTTGTTTAAGTTGGATTAAGGGGAAAGTGGGAATATATTTTTATTTTGGGAGCCGAGAAAAAAAATTCCCACAACTCCTAAGTCATTTTATGATGGAGTACTGAAATCACAGATTTCACAAACGCCACTTGTTGGCTGATATTGCTGCACAACCATAATACACAATGGCAGTTGTTAGATTTTAGTCTTCCAAGTTACTGCAAGAAATTGCCAATGAAATTAAAGCAGATGTATACTGAATATGTAAAAAATACATATGTAAAATAAAAGTTCAACTTACCTCTGAGCTGGTATGATGGTGGCTTAGGGCTCCCCATTCCTAAAATAAAATACTGTATTTTTCTGTCTATAAGACACACTTTTTCGGCCCCAAAATTAGGGGGAAAAAAGCGTGCGTCTTATGGTCCGAACTTTCGACCACCCGTGGCCATTTGCCCGCCGGTGATCGCAACTTGGCTACCCACCAGCTCTCCCGACAGATGGGAGATCGGCTGTGTGTAGATCTCCCATCTGCTGGGAGAGCTGGCGGGGAGCTGAACTGTATTGGCTATATTTACTGAGCCCCTGCAAATATAGCCAATGTAGAGTGTGTGTGGAGGAAAGCTGCACTCACTAGCAGCTTCCGCACAGACGCAGCATAGAGGAGACAGGAAGATGGATGTGCTGATTCTCCCACCAGACAGCCCCCCTCCCTTTCCCTGTGTGTGAGAAAGAAGAGATACTTAAGTGTGCTCTCTAGTGACACCGCTTTTGTGGCTGAAAAGGGGTACTGCATGAGATTTTTTCACTAAATAAATTTTTTTTCTGATTTCCTGCTCTAAAAACTGGGTGCGTCTGAAAAATATGGTACTTACCTGCTGTTCTGTGGAATTGTAAGGCTCCATATTTTTTAACACAAGGTGCAATGTTGCGGGTGGCCACTGAGGGCGTTTAATGGTTTTCTATGGGAATTCTTGTCAGTGTACTTCAATGGAGAGCTGAGCTCACAGAATTACCCAGCAATCCCATCGCTCAAAGACACCTGGTGGCCGCCGCCAGGCCAGGAAGTTATTGTGGGCTGCGGGGGATCAACTTAAATTACTCATTACAGGGACAGTTTTTTTTTTTTGCAATGCTTTCCTCACTATTATAGGCACTTCTAGTAGAAATCACATTCCTAATAATAAATAGGAATTTATTAGATGTAAAAAAGTAACCCATACCTATTCATCATTTTTGTTAACTCTGCCAGAAAAATTCAACCGAATATGAATAAAGCCAGCGATACACACATCAACTTTTGCTCAATTTAGTTGTTGTGCAATGTAAACATCAACTGTCAATCTCATATCCATTGATGGTACTGGTACTACCATACAGTGTAATGCAAAAATCAGTCCCTTTGTTCCAAAATACAACTGGATTCAAATCAATCACAGCCACCAAAAAACCATCAGATACTAGGTTTAGTCTTCATGGGCATTTGTCCTTTTTAACCTTCCTAAAGCCCCCCATAGACAGGCCGATTACCGGCCATAGTTGCAGGTGACCGACCGCCGTGCTCGCTCCTGCCGAAAACACAAGTTCGGTCCCCCGCAACTACAGGGGAGCCCACCTTAAGGATCCGACCAAAAAAGGTTGGATCGCACACAGATCTGTCCTGCTGGTTCTTTTTGTAGTTGATCCTGCTGCAGGCAGTTACTGTGGATGGGGAGTCTCCTCCCCCTCCAAGTTCATTGGCTACAATCTGACAGGAATCGTGTGCGTTGGTGGAGCACACAGGATTCCTGTCAGTTCTGACGTCACCACACTGTGAAAAATCTAATAAAAGCCGGTCATAGATCAAGACATCTATGGCCGGCTTTAGGTTTCTCACTATAAACCCTAATAGAAGAACACAGCACAATGCTTCATTATAGTAAATCTTAGAAACCAACAAAACATATTTTTACTAAATCCAAAAACTAGATAGGGGTATTCTGATCTGTGTTTCTCCATGTGGCCAGCATCTGTACCAATGTATTCACTGACTATAGGCCCCCATACACTTTGCAATCTTATCATACAATGTCTGAACTTTTCTTCTACACAAAACCATGTAATATGAGATCCTTTATAAACCTTACAATTATATGCATTCTATCAGGGAGGACCCAGCACTACATAATTGTTGGTAGATCTAAAGTAAAATGTATGGAGTGATTGAAATTTCAATGTACCACATATCTTGAATGCCAGTAGATTGATGGTGAATTTAAAGAAAAAGATTTTCTATGACTGGAATGCTGCCATTTTTAGAAACAATTTAACCATCTAATTTACTCCAATCTTGATCTGTGAAGTTCCCTACAATTCCACTCAATTGTCAACATATATACTCTACAAAGAAGAGTTCAGCAGACCTTGTATAACTAGCATGGGAGTGCAAATCCATACCTATCAAGCCCTCGCTTTTCCTTTTCCTATATTCCTTAAGCACCCATCATGGTAGTCTAAAGTAGGGCAATAATGGAAAAGTCCACTAGACGTTGACTCGACTTTAGAGGCACAAGTCAATGACTCCTGAGAGAAGATGACAAGACATGTTTTTTTCCCTATCTGTATGTGTACGTGTATACACAGTGCAGCCTTTGCCTCTGTCTCTGAGTTACACTGACACATGTTCCTTGAATTAATTATGAAAGTTGCTTCATAACTTATCACACAGAAATACACAAAATACTTCACCATGCAAACTGCACAGTGACCTGCACAATCTGCTTTAAAGTGTGTTGAAGTGCAATAAAAGTACTACCGTTATACACAGGTGATGCTAGCACTGCCCTCAGTCGTCAAGTCCAGAGCACACCGACTAGATTTAGTTATATTTATTTTATAATGTGTGACACAGTGACCCCAATATCACCTGTGTCACTGGGCATTGTGCTGGATGGGAGATATGTGGCACCCCGGTATCTCAGATTCCCATTCTAAGGTGAGACCAGCAATCTCTTTATTTGCAGGGAACTTTTCATGTTCCTCTGCTGGTGTTTTTTAAATTCTGTTCTGGGGCTGGTTTTACTGGGAATCTGCAAGAGCAGGGTGGGGCAGATTCCCAATCCAGGGTCCAGTATTTCCGGAGGCTCAGGATCCCATTAGAGCATGTGGTGCTCAGTATCAGAGGCTGCTGTGTGTGAAACAGACTCTGTGGCTGTGGGCCTAATTTATCAACATTTCTGTTGCTACTGGCAACCCCTGCAAGGGAAACTTTCAGTTTGTTTGGTCAAATTAACATGGGCAGGAGCCCTAAAGAAAGTCCTGATTGGTGGATCGCCTCATTGGGAGAACCATTTGCAGCTGAACCTCCACAAATGACAATGTGCTCTTTTATGAACCACAGTGTACAGTGTTGACTCATCTTGTGTTTTTGCTGCCATGGTTTAAGCTTTTCCCACTTCCTGTTTTGCACTTAAATTTACCACAGAATTCAAGGTGTAAGCCTATGTTTTGTTTTATTGTCTTGTTGACTGTTTATGTTATAGAGAACTAAGAAAAGTTGCTGGACCACTGTGACAACAAGTTGACTAAAATATGAAAAAATCTTTAATGTCATTAATGTCCAAGTCTAGAGCAAATGATTTTACTCTCTAGTCGTCTCCAGTTTTATTTCTTTTTTTAAATCTTTGGGGTGTAACTTTCTAGTGCATAGTCTGATCTTCTTTCTCATTCTGCTTGTCCTAACCTTTGAATCCTTCATTGCTCTCACCTTACTATGTCTACTGGTGCTCCTTAACTTCTCACCATGGTGACCACAATTGACTTCTGACCACGGGTGCAAAGTTGTATTGATTGAAGATGGATTTGTATCACTCAATAGTATGATTGACACTGAATCTACTTCTCGGGACTTCAATAAACGTAATATTTCATCTAAATAAATGTTTCAGTGATTGTTTACTCTATTGATTACCTTAATTGTGTGAAAGAGGTACTCATGTACCCTGAACTTGGAATAAAGACTTTACTCTAGTTTTGATTGATTAGTAAAAATATTATGTCCCTGAACATATTGGGCCATCCTATGTTCCATTCAAACACTTCTCCAGGCATGTAACCTAGGTGGCCTGTAAATAGAATACATGAAATTTACACACCCACTCCTCCTTTTTGTTCAATACTAGGCCCCATGCTTTGGGATGTCACAATGATGAAGGACAGGGCTTATTACTGTAGGAAAGCGGACTGTGTGTTGTGTGAAAAGTATATGTGAAGGATAAATAAAGACAAGTATAGACATGCCTTGAATACAGTGTTATGAGTAGTGGGAGGCAAGCATCACATGCCTGTGGAACTGCAAACCCTGTGATTGTCAAGGTGTAACTACTGACTTCCCCCTTGTCCCACAGTTGGGGGCAAGGGTACACTAGCCCTCAGAGGTGACACATAGACTGTGTCGGCAGAGCTGCTCTAGGCCTGTAGTCTGACTGTTCCTAGCTGCTCCCCTGAATGGCAGGGAGTAGAGGCTGTGATGGAGGACAAAGATGTCTGGCTGCGAGGCCACAGTAAAAAGACTATTCCTAGCAGCCTCCCTGACTAGCAGGGTGGTGCGGATGTGATGGAGGGCCTAGTGGAACATGGGTAGTGATGGTCTGCAGGAGGTCTGGCCGAGGAGGTGACCCTGACATACCCCGGTACGTGACAGGTGGTACTCAACAAGGGGCGTTGCTGACCAGCTACATTTTTCACACCAGGGACACATGGACTTGTTGGTAAGGAGGAACCATATTTAAATATCCTACCAGAATTTGTACAGGAATAATTTAACCTCCCTAGCACTCTTGCAAGGTCCAGATTTATGTACCAAAAGTGCACCATAGACTCTAATGGAATTCTTTTTTTGCATTGTAGGCCTGTAACTTCCAAAAATATGTCTGTATAAGGGTCTAATAGACATCCAGAATATAATAATGTTTAAAACACACAATTATTATAAAAAAAGTAAATATAAAAAAATTATACAATGTATCATTTGAATCTCTTGAATACTTATTTGGTATGGAAGATTCCAAAACAGTATTTATGTTTGTTTATAATAATTTTTTTATTACAATTGGAAATGTGTTTTGTTTTTGTTTTACTTTGAATTGTATCCAATCCAATACAATGGCATTTGGCACCCTCTGAAAGGGTTAACTTCAAAGAGCACATCTGGAAATGACAATGGGGTGATATTCCAGATGTGCTCTTTGAAGATAGCCCAATTTGCATATGAATGGGCCACAGGACTGGGACAGAATTGGACTGGGAGAGGGGTGACATCGGCCGGCGTGCTTCAGTGAAGCAAGCTTCAGATCCCCGGACAGCACAGAGCAGAATGTGCTGCTGCGGGGATCTGAGCTTAGCTGGAAGGCTCCATCTCGTCAACTGCAATACAAGACAAGAAAGTGCAGGACAAGATGGAGCCGTCAGAAGCGCTAGGGGGGTTAATACATTTAAGGCATTTCCACAACATGTTTTTATTTGCACCTGATTTGCTGACAGCATTTGAGTATCTATGAATGCATAAAAGTATTTTAGAAACTATGGTAGCTAAAGGTTAAGAGTGATGAAGCAACAGTTTAAAAGCCTGAGCTGCTCACTGTATCTGAAATGACAACTGCCTTAGTAAAACAATTTTTGTATTAACAAGTTACTTTAGTTTTACAATTACAAACACTTCTTCAGATTTTGCTCAGGAAGCTGGCCCTGTTTACTGCTTCCCCAGCCTTTTGTAAAATGCTTCATCCTTTGTGTTAAAAAACCAGACACACATATGGATAGCCTGAGGAAGGTGAGAAATATTTGTGAGATTGTAGCTGTCAGTTCCAATCTTGTGGATTATATCATGACATGTAAATATTTAACATGGAAATATTTTCTCATACAAACGTAAATATGACATGCATTCGACAAACCAGGGCAAAATTCCAATCCAACAAAACAGTTTGCACATTACAAGTGTAAAATGTGTAATATATTGTATATACAAAATTCATGTCCGAGGAAAATGTAATATATAAATATTCACAAACGCACAGGCACCATGGACCAAGGTTACTGCATAAACACAACAGATCATAGCTAGGTAAGTATAACAACCAAAGATTAAATCTGTGCTTTTAAGCGCACCTAAACTTTTGTCCCTAGCTGGCCAATCCCCTAGTATTAGGATGATCTCTAAATATATGATAAAAAAATCCTTACCTGTAAGGAGATATTTGTATATTTTTCCCTGTCACTCCTCATCTCTCTGGCCCCCTCTAAAGTACATCACAGTGAGAATGATGTGTCAAATGGAACATTCTTAAACCGCAGCTCTTCATGTCTATTTCTCTTTCTATTTACTTTCGGTTCTGTCCATTGAAAGTCAATGAATCTGGTGCCCCCAGTAGGCCATTTGTATTACTGCATCTTTAACCCATGGAAGACTAGAAAATGTGTGGAAATCAAAATGGCGACTCCCACAGATGATGACAACAAGGTAGGTAAGTATTTCGTTTTAGGGGTTTTTTTTAGCAACTTTTAGTCATTGGGACAGTTTAGAGGTAAGTAAAAATGTTATAATTTTTTTTTCTTTTTTTAAGCTTATATGGGTTTTTATCCCATCATAAACTCCACTAGACTCCTCATGCAGGCAGGTGACTGCTGCCCGAAGTGTGCCCTCCTTAAAGCCCCGCTAGTTAACAGTGTCTTTGGCCTTGCCCACATATTATGTCATTCTGGCTAGAGGTGATATCATATATTTAGAGGATCACTAACGAACTCATTGCTAAAGAACCGCTTCTGTTTTTTTTGTCTATCTGGATCAAACAACCCACCCGAACATCAAATCCTCCTTGTCTCAAAGAGTGTAGAAGTGTCTGCTCGCTGCACATAGGTGTATTATGGGATAACCAAGTCACAAAACTTTTTAAGCGTTTGGCGCAGGTTTCTTCCCACGGCTTTCCCACCTCAGGAGCTTAGATCTTGCGATACCGATGTTTCACTTGGTATTTGGTATTTCTCCAATGAGTAGATATCCTACACTGGGTCTGATTTCAGATGATAGACTCCCAGTCCTCTATGTTGTGCCGTAATATATGCATAATATAAGACAACAATGGCAATTTGAATTATTAAGTTAGAGATGGTCAAATTTTTCGACTAGCTGATTTTGTGAGCTGATTGCAAAGCCCCTGAACATTGTATCACCACCAAAGTTGCTGAAGATGTAGAGAAGAGTTGTGGGAACATTGGAAAAACTTGACTTTGAACTTAATTTATGCAAAAACTTGTCGTGTTAGAGACTTTTTTTGTAGTCTTGGCTTTGCAATTAACTCATAATGGTCTCTAGTTATTTGGTTATAGGTCGGTAATAGGTAATTTTTATACTGCACTATATATCCACTATGAATAGGGTCCCGAAATCCTCATCCCTTCACTGCTACAGGAAATGCTACTTATTATATGTATCTGTATCATTTGAGACTGTGATGTTCTTATTTCTTTCCCCACCTTAATGATAACAATGCTAGTAGTTGCTATGCAATTTACTCTATCTTTGCTTTGTGAAAAAGTTGTATGAAAAATTTATTAAATATAAAAAGAAACAACTTGATAACAATCACATAAAAAAGATTATCTAATATGTTTGGTTTTATGTATGAAACTAAGTAGACCACCACATTTACAATAACATACTAATCATCATTTCGTTTTTTAAGTGTTATACAGTGACTTGCACCACACCTGTAATATAGGGTTTCCCCATTGCCAATAGGTGTGAACTTCCAACCACTTGTGTCCTCCCCTTATGTCCAAACAATGTCCATAATTGACTACTCAAAACCTATCCTTCCTCTCATCTTTTTGATTTCTTTAATGACCAAAGCTCAGACTGAGCATAAGGAAACCACCCCAAAATAATAGCTTTTAATGTATAAACTATATAAAATATATAACTATATAACAAATTCTTTAGCCCCCTCCTTTGGCTTAACTAAAGTTAATTGCATTTAACCCATAATAATATACCTCTATGCATCCCATGCTGGCTCTTCAGACATTTACAGGACCATAGACTTTTTTATTTATAAAAGTGTAGCTCTGTATCACACTGAGTTCTTTACTTATCTAAATGTCAGTCTGCTAGGATTTACATCTACTATAACGCTCAGTAATCCAGTCAAGATTAGTTTTTAGTTTTAGATAGCAAAAAATGAGAAAAAAAAAGTGGAAATACCTCATATCTGTCATTTGATGCCTTTGAGGAACACTGCCACCTCTACTTAATAAAAGCTATATAAATGAAATACTTTCTGAAATAACATTTTGTGGAATAGCTGGAAGAGTCCACATTGCTGGTATGTATACATCTAACAGGGCCATGCTTACAACACATAGCTGGAAGCTAGTCATTTCTGGATTATATGACTTGCTTTCTTCTTAGGCCACTTTGTGCCAAATCTTTAAAGTGGTTTATAACAATCTCTGATATTTTTGCTGCCTGGATTGTTGTCTGCAATCTTAAGGCATTTTTGTATAAGTAGGGAGAAAAGTAAAGTTATGAAAAGTAAGTTTTGTGACTTTATACTTTGGTTTATGTTTAGGTAATCATTTTAAAATCAAAATTTGTTTTAAAAAAATCTTTTCAAATAAAAATTAAATAGTTTTGTATGTGTCAATATCTATAACCTGAAAATGAGACTACATTAGAAAATATGTGTTCCTTTATTAAATGGAAACAAACCATCACATTATCATTACACACAGTAATGCACAATATGCATATAAGTGGATTTATATTAACACTTATACCACAAGAGGACCTCCCAGACCCTTCCTGGACCTCACACTTTAACAACCAGGGCTTCCGTCAGAAATCCTGGGGCCCCGTACTCTCCAAATTTTCAGGGGGTGCTAGTAAGAAAATCACACGTTTTCTGCTCACTTCTTCCAAGGTTGTTGAGCGGAGGAAATCCCTGCTCTGCTCACTGTCATTAGTAGTTGCCTGCAGTCCGGGGAACCCGGTTGCCATGTCAATCGTGGAACCCGACATGCTGCCGGGCCCATAGATGCTAGCCTCTATACCACCCCCCCCAACTGGTCCACCAAGATCCAGATTTCTGTACCAAACACGGGTACACGGGTTAATTACTTCGTAAAGGCAGATAGTGGAGTTTTTAAAATGGACTTTTACCATCTCTAGTAAATATTATTAAAACATCCAAAAGATGGCAATGCAGCCTAATTTTGTTTACATTTCAGCACCTGCTGTCCAGCTTGGGATTTCAGCAAAATTTTTGCACCCCGAGCTGGACTGAATACCCGAACAAAGAACAGGCCGCAAGGAGCCCGTAGCAGCCACTATAGTTGCTATGGTGGTTCTTACGCCTCTGACTAATACAGAGCCATGGCTCAGTGATAGACTGCTACTGTAATTAGAATGCCCCTTCTCTCGGTGACTAACTTCCTTATATTCCACAATTGTTATTTTCTTTAAACCCTATATTGTTATATTTTTCTATTCTATAACTATTCTTGCAAAAAAAATGATATTTGGGGTTTGTTGTTAAAAAAGGATGGCCTTAATTAGGAGAAATGTAGGTAGTAAAACTATATGGGTAAACAGGCTCTTCATTGAATGTTATGGAATACTAGTTCTGCTTTAAATTTCCTAAGTCTATCTTGGTGTCTATTTTACTTTTACCTACTGTACTATCAAATGCCCCACACCACACCTAAGCAAGGGGATATTGTGTTTCCTTATTATTACTTATTATTATTTGTAATTTCATAATAGTAATGTCAACTTTTCATTCTAAATTATAATTGGTATAGTTAAAAATAATAAAGAAATACATATGAAATATAATATTAAAGTTTAGAAAAAGAAGAAATGATAACTACTGATATGTAGTATGGTACAATATGGATATCTGATCATTTACATGTTTTTAACGCAATCAATTCACAACATGATTTTGGATACTGTAGAAAATAAATTGTAATCCCTTTATTTCCCAATAACAGGTTTTCGGGGAAAAAATTAGATCATTCTATTTTTTTTCTGAATATATTTCAGTCATTGTCATTTCCCATTTAATGTAAATTTGCATGAATTTTATGGTGACATGAAAACAGGTTTAAATGTAAATTCACCAAATCCTGACCCATGTGGTATATTCATTACTTTGTATTATTTGCTATTTTTAACTAACAAATAAAAAAAATCAATTTATGAAAGGTCTGTTGAGAAGAATCGGAAAAGGAAGCATCTGGTGTGGTGGTAAAATAATGATTTGTGAGATAAGGAGGCTGATTTACTAAAGGAGCTGGGAAATTTCACCCAGTTAAGTGCAGATAGAATATATCCGCAGAAATTAGCTTTTTACATGACTGAGTAATCAAAGTGAATTAAGATTCCTAACTTCTTTACGATATCACCCTATAAAATCCTACTCGTGAGAAACTATGGGTTTCAGTCGTTATATCAATTTTCCAACAGAACATAAATGATTGCAAAGATGAATTCATTATTAGAAAAATACAAATTAAATACACAGCTCGGAAAAATAACTACTTATTAGAGCTAACATTTATGTCAACAAGGCAAACAGCAAATAACTAGTGATGAGCGGCATAGGCAATATTCAAATGAATAATTCTACTAATATTTGATATTCGTGAATATCCACAATCCGAGTGAATAAAAAAATATTAAAAAAATATATTGCAATTATAATCACATTGTGATTACTTTCAAAATGTGGTATTTATTTTCGCATTGTGAATATCAATTTTATCTTACATATCTTAGTGGACAACTTTTTTGGCTTCCACTACTTTTAATGTCAAGAAATCAAGCTATAAGGTTTCAGAAGGTATCCACTCCAGTTTTAATCTTTCCCTTTGCTGAAGTCACCTCCAGTCCCCTCCCCTTATCCGGAAGGATCTCCATGGGGTATTCAATCCAAAAGAGAGTCTATATACAAAAAGTTGCTTTGTTACAGCGACCAGGGTTTATCAAGGGAAAAAATATTAATTTTTTTATATATTTTTTTGTTACTTTCCCTTGATAAATCCTGGTTGCTGTAACAAAGCAACTTTTTGTATATAGACTCTCTTTTGGATTCCACTACTTTTACTGTAAAAAGTCCACCAACATTAAAACTGACCTTTTGGTTAATACAGACTACCCAAAAAAAGGTCCCTTCTGTTAATTTAGCTTCTCAGTTATATAGTGTTAATACAGGCTTCAAAACAGTGTAAATACGGGATTATGTTTATAAAACCATATAGGCAACCCTGGACTACACAAAGACTTTTTATGCTAAAGGATATGTAATAGAAAAGGCAACTTACATAGTGCTGCCAGTATTACAAGAAAGCTCTTCTCTGGAGAAAGATGACCCCCACCACCTCTAGCCCATCTATAAACGTACCGAAATTTTACATCCAGGTCTATTACCAGCCATATTTTCAGGTGTGGGGGGTCAAAGTAGACGTAAGACAAAATAGTCACATGGCCAAACTAGATTTTTTTTATTAATACCAGCAAGCAAATTCAAATAAAGGGAAGAACTGCAGAAATTTGCCTTCATTCATTCATATCTGCGATGTTGAAATAGCAGCCATCTAAACTTTCCTGTTTCTCTTGGCTCCCGCCCCAATCTATTTCCTTTTATCCCTATAGTATAGCATACCTGTCAAGTACCCTGATTAATAGGGGTAACGTAGGAGGAAGAGCCATAACTACGTTACTTCCTACCCTGCTTGTGCAGATGATGTATGGGGTGGGAAGTTAGCAGGGAGAGTAAAGCTGGCCATACACCTACACATAGGTAGACTTGATTGTTTAAAAAGTCCCTAATATCACAGGGTAAAACAAAAGGAGATCTAAAGAAAATCTAAAGGTGTATAGAGACCCTAACGCTCTCTCCTAAGTTAGGCAGGTACTAAATAGGAGAGAGGGGAGGTAAATCAGTAGACTTCCTGTATTTGGAAAGTGGGTGTGGTGGCAAATACAGTGTAGTGTAGTCAGTGTAGTAGCTTCCTGTCATTTTTCCCTTAACCAATAAGAGATAAAACTTGACAGGTATGAAATATAGACTACCTCCTTTACCAATGGGAATGTGTGTGAAGAAGAAAGGCTTAGCAAACTCTATCACTACAAGCAAGTGCTAGGGCTACATCCTACAATACAACAGGCATTCAGTCATAGAAGATATAAATGAGAACTACCGGAGGAATTTCCACTGAGCACTCCCGACATCAGCAAACCAAATGTTTGCTTTTATAATACAAGTCATTCTGACTGATCACTATAGGCTGCACCACCAATCTTTCATTATCAGCAACCCGAGAAAAAAACGTCCCTGAGCTATGCCTGAAATAAACAGCAAACTAAAAAAAAGCAAATCAAATAAACCTTCAGAAGCCTCATAACAGCAACACACGTTACCAAGATACTGGAGAAGAAAATGAGTTGTCAACGTGCTAATTTCTTGATGTTCAATAAAAAAAACCATACTGATTTGATTAAAACAAGTCCCAGCAACACATTGGCTGCGAATCAATAAAAATGACTTAATTGCAGAGCATTGAGATGACAATATAATAACTGAACTTGCCAGTATTCAAAGTGCAAGAAATTTAGGTGCAGAGAGAATAAATTAGTGCAATAAAGATGTATAAATTAATCAATAAGGTTTGTCAGTTGTTTCATAGAAGGCCATACCATCGTTCCGCTTGGAATACAGATTATTATGTTAACTGCTTCAGTCAATGCAATGTTCTGTTTATAGCAGAATTGCACAGAAAAGAGGTCGCTTATATGAAATAGTGGACCGAAATGTGAATAGGCTACACATAACATGAGATTTAATTATTACCTTTCTCCATCACAGATTAAAGCAGCCTTTCTTGAAAAAAATTTGGTATTTGGGGCAAAGTGGGAATAAATAATTTAGCAATGATGATAAAAATCAGGGAAAAGTAACTTTTTTGCAATCTGTATTTTGCTAGGGTGATTTCCCTCGACTTCCCGTCAAATTGAAAGGGAAAGAATATATTTCCATCTCAGTGTGCCTTACCAAGAGGGCCTATTGGTAGGTATAATAAGCTATGGTAGATTACCAGGAACTTTCCTATTGGTTGATGGTTGTAGGCATTGCATTTATTGCCCACTTTGCAATATCTCTTTGTGAATTAGGACAAACCCAACATGTTTAGGCTTTTCATTTCTGTGGCATTAGCCCTGGTGGGACAGGGATGATACCACCCCATTAATTACAAGATGGGCTTTCATTTATAATTTTGGCATATTTATCTTAGAATTTATATTTCCAGCTTTAAACGACTATTCTTTTTTATACTTTTATTAATTAGCTAGAGAGTTAGTTAGCAACATTGTTACCAACAAATTCGACAGGTTTCCACCTGTAGCTTTCATGCAAATAATTTTATGGGGTGACATGTGATGTGATTTAAGGATCCTAACAGACATATAACATCACACTAGCCACGTTTACCAAATAAAATATATGTAAAATAAAAAAACAGATAAATGGCATGAAGTTGTAAACATGTATTATGTATCTTCTCCATATTGCGTGAAGATCCAGGATACTCGTTGGAAAATATGGGGTACGTTGCATTGGGTGGCAGGATCTAGCAATACCCCTTGGGTGAATACGGTCTTCTAATTGCACTCCTGGGCAGTAATAAAGAGAGTCAGCAGCACTCGACAGTTTGTAGTATCTCTATACAGCATATATCACTTGTGTGTCTGATATAATTCTATGTCCATGAATATCCTGTTTCATCAGGGATAAGTGGCACATTTTTGTGCTTCAACCCCCTTTGCAGTATTTCCAAGTGTAGCTTTCGGTAGATTTCCATTACCAACATTGGTAAGCCAGAGCCACACTCAGAATAGCCTACCTTCTCTAGGCGTGCTTGTGCCATCCTATAGTGTTGGCATCCTCTGCACTTGTCACTGGACCAACCTCCCTGATGGTTGGTTTGTATTTGTCATACCGCTTTGGAAGGCATTTTTCTGAAATAATTGGATGACCAGGGAGGATTATTAATTTTATTTATCTAATAGTTTGCATATTAACATACATATACACAGAAGTTATAGATTCAAGCCATTTTGTAACCAAATGCTATGTAGAAATGGTCTGCAATTGGGTATTAAGCTATTCAAATATGAAGGTTTCTTTACAGCTATGGCAAGGGTCTTTTAGGCTTGAACTTAGAGGCATTCATCAATGGTCATCCTGCAATGAACAACCAGATATCAACAGTTCTTTCATAGTAGCCTAAAATTTCTGTTCTTACAGTATTGCTTGAGTTAAATTAAGGTAATCATCATCAAAGACGTTAGTCCCCAAAATATTTAACAGTCAGAGTTAGAGATCTGCATGTAGAAGAAAATTGCTGAATGGTGGGCTTCTCCTCTACAGCTCCTACTGAAGCCGCTTGGTGGCCTACCAATACAATACTATAGTCATCCATTCTTCAAAAAGTCCTTGGGCCACATAATACAATGTTACAGTCTAAAACATTTCAGAGCTTGTCTGCCTTTATTACTGTCACACACCTGGACAGTGAAAGGATTATTTCAGCATCTTAGCCAATCATCATTTCCACAAATTATTTTTGTGGCTTCAGGCTTTGAATTCCATAAACTTATACATTGTCTGTATGCCTAGCTGAACCTGCAAATCACATAGACAAGGTGATGTCAGTCAAAGGCTTTTGGAGTTGATGTGTGAAATCGCTGTTACTGATAATCAGTACATCCAACACTGAAGAATATAAAGTGGTAGATTACACTTCAACACAAATATGTGAGACTAAGGTTTACTATACCATTTTCTGCCTTTGTAGAGATTTTCTTTCTCTTTGTAAAGTTAGACATCATGACCATTTGAAGCTTAGTCCCCAAGCAACAGCAATCCCATATGTATTTTCATAGTGAAACTTATCTGTTTAATTACCTGTATGCCTGATGCTGTCCAATCTACATTTCAGGACCAAACTACAGCCAGCTGCTCTACTAGACCGTATGTAGAAATCAATCTCTTTGTAATGTGAATTTAGCCAAAATGTGTGGTCCTGTTTAGAGTGAGAAGGTAAAACCTCCATCAAATACCTGTTGCTGACTGTGGCCCTATTGGGGAATATTTTTAGTTCCTGGCATGGTGCAGGGAACCTTCCAAAACTAAGGGTAATTTACCTTATATACATTTAATTGGAAATATCCAGTTTCTGGCACAACATTAAAAACACTTTGAAGGTGGCAATGGTCCTCAAAAGTGACCATGAATGAGAATCTCCTAAATAGTAAAAAGAAACCCCAAAACAATGTTTCTAACATTCTACCACTTTAGTGGTAGTAAATGAAACACCACTTTTAAAACACATGTAAATAAAGTGATCTGTTTACAACCCTAACCTACCCTGGACATTCAAACACAAGACTCTGGCAGTGCAATTTTTAGTGCCCCTCATGTCCATAATGGTAATTGTAAAATAATAGTGATGCCAATTCGTGTCTACCTTCAAAAAGCAGAGGTGTTGACAGTAGATGGGGTCTGTATGCCTTTAGATAGGAAAAGCGCGGTCTATGGCAGTAAATTATGAAGCTCCTCTTAACTAGCAGAATCCTTCCCCTTGGCCAGCAGAAGCTCCATGCCCTGTATACCTCCTGGCTTCTTTGAGTAGATAAGAGATGGCCCCTTATTGTTTAGATTTGCCAGCATACAACTTATCAGCACTAGACTGCAGTAGCCAGATCTCTGCATCTTACACACTTTATTTTTTGGGGTTACAAACAGATAACTATACTGTTGTGTGTAAGCACATTCATTCTTAAGGCTTGTTTGACCACTTCTCAAGCAGCTCTTACAGAGGAGTAAAGCATTAACATACTACTGATGATTACCTATGCAACTTGCATTTCATACATTTGGCCCAGTCAACAATCATCTAAATTATTAAATAGGCCAAACAATTTACATATGAAATACAGAGGGAATGAAAACAATTGCTAATGCAGTAACGTAACACTGAAACAATGCTTTGAAATATATTTGGCATACCATAGAGGCTGGGCTTATTAATCACCCCTTGTGGTTGTAGGCCATTTTACTTGTCAAAAATAATGCCTCTATGGTCGAGCCTTTTAACTAATGTGTGTAGATCATGGCAGGCTGCCTTACAATATATTGCTGAGGCAGACTTTCGAATCATGTTACTCCATTTTCAGTATAAATCATTTTTATGTGGCACCATGCCATATTAACTGAAAAGTACACTTAATAGAAATGTGCCTAAAAGTCCTAAAGCAATTATGTTTGCATATTTCACTCAGGCTGGTTTATTTGGATATTAATTCTATTCATATTTGAATAAAATCTGAACCATATTTTTGAAAAAAAATTCAAATTATAAGGTTCTCTTTAACGTCTCTCTTTAAATATCAAGTAACCGTTGTGTTTACCATCTTCCTTGGATGTTTATTGACTTGGCTATGTTTATGCACTCATAGGGTGTTAAAAATATGCATGAGACAGGTTTATTCCTTTAGCCGTACTCGTGCCATTGGCTGGAACTATCTCTGCATATTTGGGGAGTTGTAAAAATAAAATTATTAAATGGAATTTGACATAAAAAATAAGGTTCTCCAACAACCTCTATTGTGGGATCTTTCTGTCAGACATTTCTTGATGGTCAAATTGGACTTGTCGCCATAATTTAAGGTTTAGATATTTAACTTTTTTTACCCCGCCACTCAGCTCAACCATTTAATTTAATCAGGGGTAAAATTTTATATGAAATGGAATCAGGTGTTTCTACACAAAACTACATATCGATTCTGACTTTTTATGGTCTTAAAGTGAACTGAGGGCTTGGTTGTTTGTCTTTCATTTTAAATATCAGGCACAAAGAAGAATTAGAAATAATATAATCCAATATTTCCTTTTTTGTTATAAAAGTTACAATAACTATAAGTTAACTCTTCACTATACAACTTTACATCACTCCATACAATTTCCTTTAGAGCTACCAACAACAATGTAGTACTGGGCCCTCCCTGATAGAATACATAGTGATTGGAAGGTTAAGAAAGACCCTCATATTACGTGGTTTTGGTAGAAGAAAAGTTGATTGTACAGAAATTGTATGGTAAGATTGTAAGGTGTATTTAGTCTTTTGGCTACGGTGTGCATACCCAGAGGTGGACTATCTTGGGTGTCCTGGTCTTATACGCTCATTGAACCTTTTATTTTATATACATTGTATGTTTGTATGTTAAAATTTGTAAATATAACAAGAATATGAACAGGTATAGAAATACAGGAACATGTAAGAAAAAAGAATACCAAAACTCAAAAATAAAATGGCTCCAACCAGGATAACATGGGCTCAGCCATCAAAGGAACATTGGTTTAGTTCACAATGTACTAATAACGTTTTTTTCAATGTAACGGATTTTGTGGTCATATCATGGGGTCTCTAGGTACAGGTGCCTCACCATTCTTATAGTGATAGTGAAGTATGACCCACAGTTAATGAGATTAAGACCTGCTATAATTCACATAGCTAAATAGGTCCTCCTATTTAATATATATGCAACTACACTACATGCTAAGAGATGAGAAAAATAGTGTGACAAAAAAATCTGCGTCTTTAACAAAATCCTATGTTTTATTATGCTCAGTAGTCTATGAAACACCATGCACCTTTTTGCATGGAAAACATTGACCAGTGGTTCCCAAACTGGTTATTACAGGTGGCGCAGGCCCTCATTCTTAACCTATGTTTGAATGGGGAGGGGGGCTCAGTAATGTTCCAAAATAGAAAAGGGGGCATTGCAAGGAAAGTTTGGGAACCACTGTTTTAGACTATATAATTAAAGGGCTAGTTGATTCAATGTTTTTCAGTTCTTCCCTGTTCACACCAGATACATGTATCACATTAGAAAGAACCAGCTGAGTAAAATGTGCTCTTATAGAAAGCTAATTTCATCTGAAACACATTTGACATGATCTGGCTAAGATCTGAAACGTGAGGTTTAAAAATATGTTTAACAACTCAAACATTTTCCAACTATCCAGCTTGCACTGTACAGAGAGAGAGAGAGAGAGATGCACAACTAAATTTAAACCAGAGGTAAGAGCAAAACAAACCTCCAATAGTGGCACCCTATGACAGGCGTCCCTGGCACACTATAAGGGGACTTTAAATGGTCAAAAGAGTATTGTACGTTATGGACAAACAAGTAAACATAAAGTGCTGTTATTGGTCAAAGTATTTTATAAAAATGTAATGGTAAAAAACTTGGTAAAAGAAAATTCAATGCATTCAGTATAAAATACATTTCCTTAAACATAATTATCCTATGTAGCAATCTTAATGCGTTTCGCGGTTTCCTACCGATTCTTCAGGAGAATCACAGGTTTAAATTAATCTGGAGAGAAATACAGTCCATATTAGTTAATACATCTGATAATCTCTCAATATGTCCATTGCATGGGCATATTAGAGATATTATCACACTGGTTTCTGAGTTATAACATATATTGTTCCTAGTTTGAATGGGATTTAGTAACTTTTTTCATTCACATGATTACTCACTCTGTACAGAAGCTATTAAATTAAAGAATGTATATACTGTACACTATAAACACTCAATCACACATAAGGACTTACATGGATGTTTATTTAACTAATTTTTCTTGAATGAGCCCCAGTAGTGAAAATGTGTGTCCACACATGTGACTTTCTTTTATCCTTAGTTATGACACATATCCCGGATTTGAAACTGCCCCACTGATAATCAGAGGAAGTGGTGGATATGTGTATCAGAGGAAGTGGTGGATATGCGAGTTCTGCATGGCTGACGCTCCCCGTTCCCCGGCAGAGGCGCTGGGCTCCCCACTCGTCCCCCTTCCCGTGCTCTCTGCCTTTACCTCCCCCGCCCTGTCCTCGGACGGGCTGGAAGCTAAAGCATCACGCCAAGGTAATCTCTAGAACATACTTACCAAATTATGCAAAGATTAATTAACTAATATGGACTGTATTTCTCTCCAGATTAGTTTAAACCTGTGAATATCCCAAAGAAGCGGTAGAAATCCATGAAACGCTTTGAGATTGCTACACAGGATAATTATGTGTTAGGAAATGTATTTAATACTGAATCCATTGAATTTTCTTTTACTGAATTTTTTACGATGAAATTTTGTTAAATTACTTTGACCAATGACAGCTCTTTATATTTACTTGTTTGTCCATAACACCTTTGACCATTTAAAGTCCCCTTATAGTGTGCCAGGTACGCCTGTCATAGGGTGCCACTATTGGAGGTTGATCTTGCTTTTACCTCTGGTTTAAATTGTGTGGACTTGGGATGTTGGTCTTGTAATTCTGGCTCTAAGTATAGGTTACATTGAGATGCACAACTAGACACTATAGATGTTAGCATGGGGATGATCAATTTATGACATTATACAATAAAATATTATGCAAAAAGTAGTTTTGATTGCGTTCATTATGGACACTTTGAGAAAATTTCATAATTATCAGCTCAGCTGATTAAATCATTGTTTTTGGAACGATTTCACGCTGGAACGAGTGTAATTATAAGTGATCAGAGACGTTCAGAATTTAATTCTGCACCATCTCTCTAATTCAATCTTATATGGTTACATAAACATCTATTTTTGAAGTCACAGATAGGATTGGGAGTGTGATTCAATGATTGTGAGTGTTCTTAGCATAAAGGTCAGCATGCTACAATTTAGACACACACCTTTGAGTTTATTATTTTATTGTATAGTGTCAAATAAGAGGTATTTACCAGGTTTTTTTTTATTAAGTGTAAGGATATAGATTGTGATATTGATCTATTATGTCATCAATCGAAAATTGCGTATGTCTAACATTAGAGACCCCCATACGATACAGAAGCTGGGACGAAAAAGTCCTTTATTATTATGGGAAATTATTGAGAGATCCAAACATCGTTCTGAGTAAATTGGGTAATCATAGAATATTTTTATAGAAGACTGAGGGCCATTTATATATAGGAGGAGTGAGCACAATAAGTAGACAGATAACCTTGCCTGCTGCTCTTCTTTCATTCTCTTATCAACAGGTTTTGGGTGGAAACAGGGCAACAATATAGGCCTTAACTGTAGCAGAGAATGTGGTATTACATGTGTGACATATCATTTGAAGGGGAAAACATTGCCCATATATGTGTTTTATCTATAAATTTACCTGTTTGACTGGTGTGCACCCATAGTCTCACAAGACAATACCCAACTTTTTTATACTGTGCATCAGGAAATTGTTCATAGTGCATATTTTTTTCCACATTTTGTTATGTTACAGCTCTATTCCAAAAATGGATTTAATATTTATTTTTTTCTCAGAATGCCAAATCAACCAATCAGGTAGGAAAGTAGCCACTCCTTGCTGTGTGTTGATTTCTGAGAAAGAAAGGGAATAAAATAAATTTTGAAATAAAGCTGTAATATAAAAAAATGTGGAAAAAGCCATGCGCTATGAATCGGATACACTGTAATGATACCCTTAAAACATAAACAGATCACTGGATGAGAAAGTGTACAATTTGCCCCACTGTTATCTACTGCCTACTACTAGAAAAAATATGAGGTTTTTTTTGTATCTGTAGCCTAGCCAAGTTCAATACCATATTTCTATCCTATATTAGGTCATGTACTGTTTATACATGACATACAGACAAAACCCAGACTCAAGATTTTCTGTATCATGAGTTTAAAAAATAAACTAAGTAAAAAGAATATTTAGAAAGACAAGTACTTAGCAGGAAGAACCCAAACTGAGTTATAAGACAATTCTTACTTGAAGTCTGGTTCAGGCGGCTACTATCAACAGCTGTAAACCATTTACTTTGATTCCTAAAATATTTAAATAAAATAACATATAGCAGCAATTGTTTTTATATAGATTAAAGCTTTACTATTCTTCCCACAATCCTCTACTCCCCAAGAGTTTTTAAAACAAGATATTATTTAGTGAAGTAAATTGAAATATACCCTTAAGGTAGCCATTGATGTCTCGATTTGTCATCGATAGATTCACGATTCGATCTTTCCCGGCGATTGTGGAATCGGTTGGAATCGATGAAACACCACCTTGGGAATCTGATTTGTTGTTGATTTTGGAGCAGATCGCCAAAATTTTCGATTCAACATAATCCATCGATCGGAAAGGCTGCTGCATAGGGAGCTATGGGTCCACCAGCGTACTTCTATTGCCAAACGATCAACCACCCCCCCCCTCCCCCAAAAAAGGCATCAATGTTAGAGCTGATAATTTTTTATATGAGGATAGAACAATTGGATGTACTTGATCCTTTATACACATATCACATCTGATATATTTGCTCAATATTAACCATTACCAGTATTTACACGTAGATGGTTTCTACTATATGATGTGCCACCACTATGAGCCAATACATCAAAGGCTCATCAGTACACTTAGTGTTGCTTAGAGCGGACCTAACACTGACCTTCCAGTGGCGCCTAGCAGTGACGGCAGGTACTGGTCCCCAGGTGTTTACCCAGCCGGTCGGGAGTGTCCCGTGGTGTGGGCGTCCTGGATCCTTCACTTCGGGGGGTCTGGCTGATCCTTGTGCCCTTTCTGACCACTACTGGCGGTGGAGATTTGTATCTGGATACTCTATAGAGGGTCATCCAGGTATGTGAGTTCTTATTGCACCAGCTGATGGCCGATTGACTGCAACGAATATATGATGCATCTGTTACTATAGTGTTGTTCCTGAAGTATCCCTGATGACGCCTGTTTTAGGCGAAAGGCGTTGGAACTGTTGGAACACACCAATCGACTCCTGTTATATTTGAATATTGTAATGTAATGTATGCTTTTGTTTTGTGGATGCTTGCACATTAGCTACATGAGCAATTTGCTTATGCTTTCACCTTGATAGGTGCATTTGTGGACCTTTTAACTGATTACGGACTATAAGTCGTGCCTTTAAACCCCATGTTGTACTATTTTCCTTACATCTTTTTATCCTGGAGGGTGTGGCACGGATGTATGTTCTGAATAACAGGAGAGGGCCCAACAATTTGGCTTTAGGCTATTTTTCAACAGACCTGCTTTATAATTTTCAAAGTTTACACCTAGATAACACATGCATTGGTGGTATAAATTTATGTAAGATGAAAACATAATTGTCTCATGCCTTACATTAATAATAACATGTCTAAATGTGGCCACAACACATTGCAATGTCTTTAATTACTGTTAATTCATTCCATAACCATAGATAATAACGAATATGTCTCCTGAAGAAGCAGTCAAAGACAGCAAAACGCGTTGAGACTGATGTACAGGACTCATGCCCAACAGATTGATGTACAGGGCCCATGCCTGAAACTGTAAAGTATTGATGACTTTTATTATTTGATTTAAGTTGTTGAATCTACATTTGTGTAAATCATTTAAATATACACTGCCATTTGAAAGTCAAATTTTTGTGTACCAGTAACCTTAGGGTCCTGCTAAAGGGTGCCACAATTGATACTAGGATGAATATTATTATTATTTGCTATTTACATATTGTTCTAGGGATGCTGGCTATAGATAAAACAGAAACAAGTACAAACCAGTTACATGTGAGCGGAAGTATCTGTTGGGATTATGTTGCTTTTATATTGAACTGTACAATCCAGCCATAAAATGTTAGCATTCATATTCGTATCCAGCAGTATATTATATTATAAGCCCTTCACTTTAGGCACACCTAATGCATCGGAATGACATTCATCTATTTATACATTACCGCTTCTCAGTCCAAGAGCGAGCTATATGGTATATCTTTAAGTAAAGCAGAAAATAATGTTTAAAGTTTAGACATTTAAAAACAAACATGATTTGTTAAGGAATATGCGCTCTTTATAAAACGGACAGCAATCAGTCACATTTCAGATGTGATGTGAATAAAACATTTATTACAGCTGGGCTGTTATGGATTCTTGGCATTCTCTTGTTTCTTAAGAAATGTTTAGCATATTTCTGCTAACTGGTTGCAAATATATTTTTAATATTTCTTTAAAGTAAACCATTTTAAGATCTGTGCAATCTGTCAGGTTTTCTTTTGTTTAAACAAAGAATTATGTGCGTACAGTGCATAGGTGTTGTTTTACGAAGAATTTAGGATCAGTTCCATATTTACAGTTCATGTTGCTGTAGGCTCTTACAGATGACTTTAGGTTTCTACAGTTTACAGTTTTAACCTTAAAGTCAGTGGTCATTTCCTTTACTTCTATTGACAATTTTAGGGAAATAGCTTGTAAAAGTTTCCCTTGTCAATGTTAAGTTAATCACTCCCTTACATCGATAAGCAAAAGCTTGGGGAGAGGAGGTAGGTTCCTGAACAAGATTCTCCAACTATAGGTTCCATTGGAGAATCGAAGATTTGAGTTTTTCTGTTGGAACGGTTGTTTTTTATTTTTCGGACCATAACATGCACGGTTTCACCCCTAAAATGGGGGGGGGGGGAGCCCTGCTGGCATAAGCAAGGAAGAGAGAGATAGATTAACTGCTATCTATCCCTCTCTCCTGTCCGTGGAAACTGCAATCACTCTACAGCTCCCACAGAGACAGGAACAGTGAGATCGGGAGAGCAGAGGAGGGACTCTGCAGCTGTTGGGCCCCCTCCTCCCAGTCAGTGAGGAAGATGACGTTGTTCTGTGCTGTGAGTGTACTGCTGCTAGTAACCTCTACTGGCTGAATTGAATATTGCATTAATTTAATCCATTGCATTAACCCAATTGATGTGAAAACTTACTAAATCTTTTTTTCTGGTTTTCTGCTCGAAAAACTGGGTGCGTCTTATGGTCCGGTGCATCTTATAGTCCGAAAAATATGGTAATCCTTTAATAAGGAGCCTATACAAGAGCTTCTAAATAGTCCTACTATTCAGTTATGTTAGAAGATATACTAACTAATGTAAAGCACTATAAATATGTGAATATAATTAGATAGAATTAGAATGAATATGGGGAAAGTTGAGTTATAAAAAATATAATACTTACAGTTATTAGTTAGTTTTGGGAGAGGGACTTTGGCAGCATGGGTTGCATGTCTACCCTTTTCACTAACAAGTGATCAGACATAGGGCTGGGTGGGCTTTGATTTTCATGCTCCCAAAGTCCCAATAGTCCTCTTTTTAGGGCCAGTAAATTTAGCAATAACCCCCCTGGCGTTCCTGACGGCTCCATCTTACCCAGCCCTGTCATTACTGCACTGGACGAGATGAGGCCATCTGGCAAAGATCAGAGCCTCGGCAGCGCAAACTCACCATTCTGTGCTGTCCCTGTGGTTCCAATCATCTGAACTGGCTTCTGCAGGGAAGCCAATCCCCCAATGACCTCACATTGGTCATTGGAAAGTAAATCGTACAAAACAGTTTTCTATGAATAAAACAGTTTTCAGTGTGATTCCCCAGATGTGCTCCTTTGAAGTTAACCCTCTATTCCCTGGTGTAATGCCACTGCTTCTTCTTTATACCTGATTCCCTATGAGCATGAAAATTTGAAAACAGCCTCATGGTGCATGATAGCTCAGCTTCAATACTGGGTGGGCAGATGCTTCACATACAGGGAGTGCAGAATTATTAGGCAAATGAGTATTTTGACCACATTTTATTGCATGTTGTCCTTACATCCAAGCTGTATAGCTCGAAAAGTCCTACTACCCAATTCGCATATTAGGTGATTTCATCTCTGTCATGAGAAGGGGTGGTCTAATGACATCACACCCTATATAGGTGTGCATAATTATTAGCAACTTCCTTTCCTTTGGCAAATGGGTTCAAAAGAAGACTTGACAGGCTTAGAAAGTCAAGGGATGCAGACCCTCTTAAAATTGCAAAGCTTTCTGAAGCGTGATCATCGAACAATCAGCGTTTCCATTCAAAAGTCAACAGGGTCGCAAGAAGCGTGTGAACAACAAGGCGCAAAATAACTGCCAACATGAACCTGAGAAACAGTCACGCGGCAGCTGCCAAGAATGTTCCACTTGCCACCATTGGCTATTTTCCATAGCTGCAACATCACTGGATGCCCCAAAGTCGGTCCCGCGCTCGTTATGTGTGTGGGGACCGACAGAAGTAGAGTAAAGGCACATTCATCTAGAGTCGGTTTTATTAAGGCTTGCTTTTGCCAACAATCATATGAAAGTAATGTTCAAGTCCGTTTAGTAATGATGGGTCAACATAGGGTCTTCAGCTTTTTCAGCCTTATGATCTTCAAAAAGATTGACAAAAAATTCAATTTCTAGGATACAATAAAACAACAGACAAGGGGCAATCCTAGCTATAAGACTGACTGCAAGAATTCTGTGATATTAGAATCAACTTCAAGTGGTCAATCGAATTCCAGCCATGGCCAATTCCATATGCTCATCACTATTCATCAGGCTGCCATAGCACTTAAAGCATAGTAAAGAGGTTTCTCAAATGATTACATAAAATGTAATAATACTACTTGATAGACTTTAACACGCCTTAAGTGCTATCACAGCTTGAGAAGTCCAAATCATGGTAAAGCCCCAAATTGTGTTACCTTCATGTCTGGTTTGTCTAGACCTATTTCATAGTTGTAGTGTGTTGGTTGGCCCTCTTTTTAACCACTAAGCGATTCAGGTTATTCGGCTATATATGAGGTAGCAAAGGTTCATTTTGTTTCAATAGTGTGGGGAACGATTTTGTGACCACTGAAGGAAGGAGTAAATAACAGTATTTAGTAGTGCAGCTAATGTGGCAAAAAGATGGTCAGTGCATCGTGCCTCAAAGAATTAATGTTACATGGGGCTGAAATACTGACTGTACTGTCCGCATCGGCCGGCTTCTCTTTTGCGTCTTTTTTTGTCTTTAATCAGTAACGACAGATATCTAGTGCTCTCCTTGTTGGTCCATTACAATGACACTTCTGAGCTTCTCCCCAGAGGACAGTGCAGAATGTGATGAATTCTGGCTTTACCCACTTATTGATCAGCTGTCTCAAGACATTTCACTGAGGGAAATGTATACACTACTTAGAAACAATAATCCACACATGGCTCTAGAGCTTTAAACCAAGTAAAAATACAGCACACTGTGGTATAAATCACTCGCTTCGTGTTCCTAATCCGACTACGACTTGAATTGCATATCACTTCACCTAAAACAATCTTCTTTTTTGGGGGTGTTATAGGGAAACCTAATTTTTCCTGAGAAAAAGGAACTGTTGTACCTCAAGTAGTGTCACTAAGTAAATGATCTTATTTTTTCATTTTATATTTTGTCTGCAAGATTCTTACTTGTTTAACTTTAAACGTTAAATACTTTCAATTGATGTGTTTGTGCTTAACTGTCTCTCAAAATGACTATCCCAACAATGTTTTATTTCTTACCTACAAACTGTCTATAGAGGTTTACGATAATCTTAAGCATTTGTATTATTTCCAAGTGTCAAACTGCCAGCCTATGCCTATGGCAATTTATATGCCGATGGCTACATGGCCATTCCCGGGAGTTGCCTTCTACTGTGTCTCCATCAATTCTTAAAATCTTAAGATGATAGCATTTTTTTTCTGGGTGGGCGAAACTCTGTGTGTATGTGACCTGAGTCCCATTACAACCCAGTAGTGGTTGTTTTGTCACAGTGCCTGCCATTTTTGTAGCCATGAAGAGAATCAAATTTGGAGAACAATCAGTGTGGATGATTAGAGGCCTGCAAGCAAAAGGGGTAAGGTAAAGGTGTATTTTTGGCTTCCAGATAGGGTCATCCTTCTTTAAACAGAGTTCAGCATTAAAGAATACAATTTTTTTAGATAGCCATCATTCACTAATGGGTTACTGTATCCTTATCCAGACTTACAACATGAAATTATGAATTTGTCTCACACCTCAAACTTGGCATTTAATGATCGTATATAGCATCAGGTTAACCACCTCTCTTGGAACTGGATTATGTATTAATATCAAGAATATAGGAAGAATTACGTGACTCAGCGAGCACATAGCAAATATCAACTTTATTCAATCTAAACAAACATGGACACCATGCTTCTGACATGTATCATCCAATATGGGCATAGTCATAGAGGTGGCCTAAGGTATAAGTTGCAATGGAATACATGGTCTCGGCATATAATGAGCTGCTTAAAGATGGAGAGTAAACTCAGAAAATGGAAGACCAATCTTTTTGGTTGATAGTTCATCTTTCTTCAGGACAATGACCCTAAGCACACAATGACCCTTAGCACAAGATATCAAAGGAGTGGCTTCTGGACAACTCTGTGAATGTCTTTGAGTGGCCCAGCCAGAGCCCAGATTTGAATCCGATTGAACATTTCTGGAGAGATCTAAAAATGGCTTCACTCATGCTTCCTATCCAACCTGATGGAGCTTGAGAGGTGCTGCAAAGAGGAATGAGCGAAACTGCCCAAGGAAAGGTGTGGCAAGCTTGTGGTATCATATTTAAAAAGACCTGAGGTTGTAATTGCTGCCAAAGGTGCATGGACAAAGTATTGAGCAAAGTATGTGAATACTTTCATACATGTGATTTCTCTTTTTTTTATATAAATTTGCCAAAACCTCAAAACCTTTTTCACTTTTTTCGTTTTCATTATGGGGTGTTGTATGTAGAATTCTGAGGAAAAAATGTATGTAATCAATTTTACAATAAGGCCGCAACATAACAAAATGTGGAAAAAGTGATGCTCTGTAAATACTTTCAGGATGCACTGTATATATATATATATATATATATATGTATATATATAATAAAACCAGAAAATAGCATTTCCATTTCCTACAAAATCACCTTGAAAAGTTCTGGTTTTATGAGTATATAGAAAGAAGAGCATCAGTTCAGTTGATATTTGAGATAGCAGAGTATCCATGTTGGACTAGCAGTGTTCCCAGAACACTACTTTGACGTGGCAGCTAAAATGCATTATTTCCATGAAGTAAGACTATAGAAGTGAGAATGATACTTCTACATTTTACATTTTTTCCTACAATGCTTTTCTGTTATAGCCATAGATTACACTTATGTTGGCATTACATTGTACCAAACTGGCACTTTAGTACCCACTTGCCAACTGTAAATAAAAACTAAGCTGCAATGCATTCCTGTATCACCCCCCAAAAAATAAAAATGAATGCCACAATGATAGCAACATATTTTGTGGACTGTTTATTCCGGCCTTGCCTGAAGTGTAGGAGATGTATCATTGTTTTGCTAAAGAATAGTTTGGTCTACTTTTCTCCACATATTTTCTAGGAAGAATCCCTTATTACTCACCTGAGACAATATTAGCTGCAAACACAATTCCTCTTCCAGTTTTTCGTTGTTAGAATGTAGCTAGACCTAAAGATATAGAGCTTTGCAGCTACTGAGATCAGCAACAAAAGAAAAGGTGTTTTTTTTTTTACTTTTAACCGTAACTATTTTACTATCTTTACTAACAAAAGTAATATTTGTAGTGGATTAAGTGTTATGGTAGCAGTAGACATAGGTGGGCTTCACTAAGCATATGTATACTTAAAATCGAAAAAATATACATCTAAAATTTTTTAATTAAAGTTTGACTTACCTCTGAGCTGGTATAATGGCGACGTAGCACTGCACAATCCTAAAATAATATACTTACCTGCTGTTCCCTAGAAAGATTTCTTATTTTTCTGCCAGGCTTCTGGAGGTTAACTCGGGATGCAATGTTGCGAGTGGACACTGGGGGCATTTATAATGTTTTCTATGGAAAAACTTGTCTGTATACATTTCAAAGATTAGGTACTTACTGGGGTGTCATAGTGCTCAGAGATGTCGGACTCTTCTGGGTGCGTCCCATAAAAGCCAGGGTGAGAGAAGAGGCTGCAAGGGACCTTCTGAATTTAGTCATTACAGGTAAAAAAAAATTTTTTTAATGCTTTCATCCCTACTATTGGCACTTCTAGTGCCATTTAGGCCATGATGAATTTCTGGTGTTAGTTCCACTTTAAACATACCTAAATTGCTTTTTCTAATATTTCTAATATTTGTTGTAATTTGAATTATTGAGGTTATTTTTTCATAATTTGTACACTCAGAGTTGAGATTTATTTGCATGAGCTTTTGTGCTACCGCTATGCATGGTAAGTGTTATCATCTTTAACTGTAATTTAGCACAACTGATTTCTTTTTAGTATGGAAATAACCTATAAAGATCATGTTGTCATTGTATGGTTTTGGTGCTCATATGTTTGGTGTGACAGACGGTGGTGTGATGGTGTAAATGGACCCATCAGGTGTATCCTGGAAGGAGTCCGGGAATATGTTGACCAACAATAGGTTGTTGTGCAGTTTTGTTTAGTTTTTGTTTTGGGATTCTGGATTCTTGGATGGGAGGGAAGGAACTGGGTGGGCCTTTCCATTCCACCCAGGAATTACACCTGATGGACATCAGGGAGGTGGCTGGGTGTGATTTGACAAAAAAGACTGAAGCCACTCAGTGAGGGGCTCCCAATGTGGTTGGAGACAGTTCTGCTGGGCACAGCAAATACAGGGCACACAGGGAGTGTGTGGCCCCATGCTTGTGGCTGCTAGGAGGCTGGCCATTAAAGTTCCTTAAGGAAGGAACCATTGTTTGATTGGTGCCAAGCCAGAAGGCTTGGCATTTTCAGGACTTTTGTTTGGCTAACCCCTGTGAGGGTGATTTTGTGTTTGGACTTTGGAGTGCTGCTAACAAAAACAGGCAGGCGCCCTAAACAAGAATCCTATTCGTGTGGATATTCCTCATTTACAGACGCCGTTTGAGCTGACCCCCACATTGGGTAAACAGTGGGACATTCTGACAACTCTGCCTGGAGGTTGATGGTTGATGGTGGTGATCAGAGAGATATTGATGATTTATCTGGCTCTATGGCCTTTGACCAGTGTGTGGTTGCCTTAAGCTAGGGTTCACATGGGCAACTTTAGGTTAGGCGCTGAGCTTCTGTCTACATCACATTGTGCAGGTGGTCAGCGGACATTTGTCAATCCCTTGCAAATGATCCCATGAAAGCCCTTGACCGTGTTTCGCAGTCAAGCAGTTCCCAACCAGCCATGTGAACACAGCCTAACAGGTTGTGTAATGTCCTAACTCATGCAAATTTCATGTGTAGGAGCTGACATTTAAGAATTAGATCACTGCTAAATTTCTTTTTTTTGCATACATGTAGACTTGTACGCTCACATCCAAGTAGTTTTAGTTGTATTGTGACGCATAGGGTGGAGAGAATTGGGCTACTGGATAAAATTTACGACACAACTAGTAATTGTTTATCCTCCAATATTAGGTATGGCAAATTCTCCAAAAAATCAACCCATGGAAAAGCACATGATCCATTTGATCAGTTTGATCTTTCCTGGTTCACTGGTCAGGATAATTTAACCATGTGTGTAGACTAACACAAGATCAGCCAATCCGAGCACTACACATTAGCTCATTAAACAAACTGATCACATGCTTTTCCATGGATTTTCTTACACTAAAACTTTTCCTAGGAACACTTACAATCCCTAACAATAAAGCCCTCAAGCTTTTGGTGTCAGCTGTGGGTACCCTATAGACCAGGGGTGGGAAAACCTTTAGACTTGTGAGCCACATTGGCTTTTTACATTTTGTAAAAGAGCTGGGCCAAGAGCCTGTAATGGCCAACCGGCCATAGGGTGTTAATTCCATGCATCCCTGCCATCACAAAAAAATTTGGTGATGTGCAATAGACAACATGTAACTATAAAAAAATGCTAAGTCTTAGTGGCTGCCTTTTGTCGCCATGAGGATGCGTTCACTGCATCGTCCCCAAGGCAATAATTGGACACCCTTAGGCATTATGTTTACTGATTGCAAAAAGCATCTTTTCAACAAGGTGACAAAGGGCCAGAAAAGAAAGCTAAATGGGCTACATCTGGCCCCGGCCTTAGTTTGCCCAACCCTGCTATAGGGCCAGATATAATAAAGTGTAAAATGGCATATTCTCAGGGGGTTAGCACTCTGGATATGCAGCGCTGGTGTCCTAGGTTTGAAACGTTTTTTGGGCACTATCTGCAAGGAGCTTGCATGTTCTCCCAGTGTTTGCATGGGTTTCCTCCCACGCTCCAAAGACATGCAGATAGGTTAATTGGCTTCCCTCAAAGATTATCCTATGTTAGATACACAATTAAGCCCTCCATACACCTTTAGATCACTTCATACAATTTCCATTAGATCCACCAACATCTATGTAGTATAGTGGCCTCCCTCATAGAATACATAGTGATTGTAAAGGTTAGAAAGGTTCTCATATTACATGGTTTTGGTAGAAGAATAGTTGTATGGAATGATTGTAAGGTGTATGGGGGGCTTTAGACTGTGACAGATGAGTCACAGTTATGTGTTAGTTACATATGCATGACTATGGTAGGGACATTGTGAGTTTCCCTGAAAGCGGTTAGTGATATGACTACATATCAGGGTGGATAAAAATCAATGATAAAAAAATAAAAAATAAAATCGGATTTTTTTGATTTAAATTGTTTTTTTTTTTAAATAAAATGCTTTTTGAGGAAAATAGATTACCATCAAGAGGTTATTACATGAAGGATTAACAATTAATTGTTTAATTCTATAGAATAAGGCTGTATATGTTTAATTTTTTTGGTAAATAAATTCCATGAATCCAGTCACAATGTCATGCTTTTCCAGAGGTGTTTGTATGATTTTATAAATCAATAAAACTACACTCTTAGATATATAGTGGCCAACACCCCAAAAACATGAG
>CM070036.1:27446138-27457441 GCA_036250615.1 Ptychadena robeensis | reverse complement strand
GCATGTCTCTGCATGATTGGTGCGTGTATATATGATACATGTCTCTGTATGATTGGTGTGAAATCCAAATAAATTTGTATGAGTTGTATTTTAAATAAAGTATAAGGGCCATTTAACACTAGTCCTAGTACACAATACTGCAACACAAATTCAGCTAGTGTGAAATAGCCCTCCAAACTGTGTAGTTGGGGGGGGGGCTCGGTAATGTACCTATCTAGAAAATTGGGGCCCAGCAGAAAAGGTTTGGGAACCACTGGCTTCAACATTGAATCTGGAAACACATAACACATGTAACGTGAAATGTCAAATATAAGACCCATCTGTGACATTTATTTCTGAGGCCAAATATGTTGAGACTGTGGGCCGAATTTGCCCCCTGAGATGAATATTGACAACCCTGGTGTATGGTGACCTATAGCCTCCAGCCTATATACTTATATATGTATTTAATTTACAAAACAACGTCCTTTACAAACTAAGATTTTAAAAGCAAAGTTTTAGCTTGTTTTAAAAGTTACGTCCGCAAATTCTAATTCTTCTTGCTAACCTATTTGCATGAAATAATAGGTATGTGAGTAACCTCTGAGAGGCCCATTACAATAATACAAATTTCTCGTGTCTTATTATCACAGATAAAACCGTGTTATTTTGTTCCTTTCAGTCAGTAGTCTACAAATGAGGTATTCTTCGTCTGCCGCCATAATTACTTTTTAAAGATAAACAGTGACTTTTTAACACAATGACATTTGTAATTTAGTGTACTGTTTAAACTCTACAGAGAGAAGGACGATCACTAAGGTGTCTTGGTAATGAGCACTTACAGCTGAATTTTTCCTCTTTTATTAGTAATTTTACAGGTTTGTTGTAGCACTTGTTTTTCCTGTGAATTCCGACTTATGCTGAAAGGGACCAGCATAATAGAACTCCGGGAGATCTGTTACATAGAAAAAGTAAAGGTTGATAGTCTTCGTCGCTATTGGGATTCTATTGAAATATCATAAAGCAGAATTGTTTGAAAATCACACAAAGCTTTGTTATGTTGGCGAATAAGCATCCAGACAAATTGGTAGGTAAAAATATTCTTAAAAGATAAATTCAGGCCAAAGCATTTCCATTAATGCAGCTGTATGTTTATTAAACATTATTTCATGTATTTTAAAAAGGAAAGTCTGTAAGTTCCTTTTTTTTTTTAAACAGTAATCCCCTGTAAAGTATACAGCTATAAGCTGGCCATACACCTTTTAGATATGCTTTAGATCTACCAACAACTATGTAGTGCCGGGTCCTCTGCGATTGAACACAGGTAGACTTGATGGTTTTGGTAAAACAAAAGGAGATCTAAATGAAATACATTTTGAGGAATCGACCTTTTTGACAATCGGCTCCTGTCAAAATCTTCCTCAAATCGGTTTAACAAGGTGGTGTACCATTGATTGCAAAACAATCACTGGGAATGATTGCATCAAGAATAGATGGCAGAAAAATTGAGACCTCTATGGCTACCTTTAGATAATAACATGAATATGCAGGTGATGGCTGTAGGTCTGGTAGACCGGTAGTCTTCAAACTTAAGCTTAACATTGAATAACTCTTCACGATGCTCTGTCCTGTCCTTGTCAGGGACTTCTTGTGCATAAAAGGCGCGTGCAGCCTGATGAAGCCTCGGGTTGTGGCGAAACATGTCGTGAAAACCAACATAGCACACACAATTGTTTATAACTACCAGTTTTAACTCTGTATCTGTTGTAATTATAACCCTTTACAGTGTTCTGCCCAGAGCAGATTGGCCGGGCGGCCCGCCCGGGAGATTTTAGTCCCCGCCCGGCAGTTCCGTCCCGCTATACCAGGGGTCGGCAACCCCCGGCTCCAGAGCCGCATGTGGCTCTTCTTCATCCTCGGCGCAGCTCACCTCTGATAGGCTGCCGGCCAGCGGCAGCACACAAGTCCCCCGCGGCGAGCAGCCTGACAGGCGGCGCCTCCCATTCTTCAGGAGCGCGCCACAGCCACTGAAAGACTCCGGCCCGCGGCACACTACCGGAGTCATCGCGCCGCCCGGCTGAAAAAAAATTCTGGGGAGAACACTGCTTTATGAGATATATTTTTATATACAGTCTGTATGTGACAACTATATGACTATATTTTAAATATTGCACGGACACTACGGGTCCTAATAAAATATATTGTTTGTACCACAAATATGATATCTGTGAATACACAAAGTACCCTAACATAGTGGATTAAGCTCTCACATTCCAATCAAATTCCCTACTCTGAGGGGACCATTCCTTTCTTGTAAGCTTTAAAGCTAGCCATACACTGCACGGATTCCCTGGCTGATCGATTCAGCACCGATGGATTCCGGCGATTCCGCCGGCATCCACAGGTGAGAACGATCAGCCAATTAGGGAATCCGATCGTGGCAGCCCACCTTGTACGGCCGGATCTGTGTCCGATGGATCGGCTCCCTGACCGCAGCGCCCCCTGATCAGAGCAGAATCGGACCCGAAAAGACCAACAGGTTGGTTCTTCCTCGGATCCGATTCTGTGCCCCCGATCCATCGGATGCGGTCGGACGGGCAAGGTGGGCTGCAGAGGATTCCGGCACGATGGATCTGCGTGCACGCGCCCGGAATCCATCGCGCCGGAATCCGGCACGAATCCGTGCTGTGTATGGCAGCCTTAACACTATGGGATGGGAATGTGAGAACATACTTGGGATAGACTCAGATACATCCTATAAAGATGCAAACATTAAATATTGGAAAATAGTCCTTTACCATTCCGTTTTCTTTCTAGAAATAGAATTAAACCGTTTGGCTTAGCTTTTTATTTTAAATGCCTTAAGCTGGGAATAGATGGTACGATGTAACGTCTATTCCTTCACCGATCTTATGCAGTAGTAGGCATCAGGCCCACCCGCTAGTGCCAAGAATCGGACGGCACTTTGCTTCTGCAGCTCATTAGTTCGGCTGGGGCAGCCGTCCCCAGCTGAACTAATGGGATCGGACTAAAATTATCTGTCCTGACGGATCTCTGTGCGATCCAACAGGACGGCTGATTTCAGTCCAATCCCCGTCAGTTGCAGCCTCCAATTCCTGCACAACCCAATCCTTAAGGGATGCGGGAGCATGCGCAGCATTGGATCGGGGATCGGATCATGCAGGAATTGGACCACGTATGCCCAGCTTAAGTTGTTTAGAGTTGGCAAATCATTGAAAACAGCAAACCAACGGTATAAAATGAAAGCAGTTGGATATATACTGTATTGTTGTTATTAAAAAGGCTGTTCCATATTAATCTGCAACCTATTATGATTTCCTGTTAATGCCAAAAAAAATCTTAATTCTCTTCCATTCAAGCCTGGCAATAGTCTGTAGGTTGTAGACAAGACTTCCAGGAATCTGCATTCCCTTGTTCCAGTATCTGGCTCATTTAGTTCTATTTACAGTCAGCAGAACTGCAGACTTTGGACTTGTTATAAACCTCGGGAGCCTAAGCTGGAAACCACCACCATTACTATCCCCACACCAAAAACAAATGTATATATACAACAATGGCTTAGCTTTGGCTTTAAATATTGATTTGATACCCCCTTTCTAATGTAGAATCGTGAAAGCAATTTGCATGGAATCCAGTTCCATAAACCCCAGGCCAGTGCCTAATGGCTCTTTCCATTACTGAAAATATTTTTAATGGCGGTGCCAAACTTTAAAGCCTCTTTTATTCTTTATTGTTAAAATCCAATTGGTTCATTAACCTCCCTAGCGGTCAGCCCCTACCACACCATTGTATGGGTGATTACTTGATTTTTTTCCACACTCCCCCCGCCCTCGTCTCTGTATGACGCCGGCGATGTGGGCTGGGAAACCGATGCCCCTCCATTATAATGGAGGTCTATGAGGTGCACCTCCCCCATCCCTTCCGGGCAGTTCCAGAACCACGGAAATGCTGCGGCGAAATAGAGAATCACCGCAGCTTCCGGGGTATATTAGTCTTCTTTTCAAAGCTGTTTCTTTTATATTTTTGTTTTATTGTTATTGTAATTTTTATTTTAGTGTTTTACTTATGTATTCCATGAAAAAATACAATTATTTTTACATAACAACGGAGTTGGTTTAGGTTGTTTACTCAGCTAATTCACTCCTCTTTAGTATATATTTAACAATGTACTAAGAAAGATAATAAGAACATGTTTGGTAAATGTAATTACAATGCCTAAAAATACTTATTGTCAATGGGTTTGTGGCCCTTTAAATCTGCTGATGAGACCTAGAGCAAACCAATAGTGGCATACTTGTAAACATAATTGCGGAAAACAACAACAAGACATGATGACAAGATCGGCCAAGTGGTTCTCATTTATAATTAATTAGAAGCAGAAACTATGACCACATTTTAAGTTCCATTTTGAGCAGATGCAGACACCCATTCATTACTGTACAGCAATATCGGCCCGTGGTCTGATTCCGGTTGCACGATTCCCATCTTCAGAAGTTTATTCTGAGTTTCTGTCTGACACATGGCTTTGCTAGAATCCCAATACCACAAACTAATTATGATGCTTTTTAGAAACATCTGTTTATAGCATATTTCACTTCAACATATCTGACATCAATCTGTTACAGCTTAGCGGCAGTGACATGAAGATGAATGAGCTAAACCTGGAACTTGGGATCCTGAAAACTGAATTGCATAAAAAGACCGAGGAGATGCAGGCGCTGGAAGCTCAGGTCCATCAGCAGCAAGAGAGCCTGAACAGGGCCGGTGACAGACTCAAGGACACAAAGAGGGCCGCGGCGAGCAAGGTAATTAGAATGAGCCCATGCCGCTGAATTACGTGGTGCAATTGCTGTCTTAAAATGTAAAAGGCAGTCCCCATGTGAACCTGACCTCCTGGGGCTCAATCAGCCAGAACGCATTCCAACCACTTAGCAATTTAAGAAGTTTGGGCTCTAAAATTTACTGCATTAGCGATTGTTACGGGTTGTCCCCACTTAGTGAGCTTTGGCTCCATTGTGATCCAAGGTATTAATGTAATTTCGGCAGCATATGTTTCGTGGGCTATTATTCGTCAAGAAAATCCAGTGAGTTGCTTTAATTTCCCTCTGTTCATTTTATTTTTAAAGTAAAAAGGGCACTGGGCTCTTAAAATATGTTGAATCTTATCATTTTTTTTAAGAGTATATAGTTTCAGTTGGCATTTTTGCTAAAATCTTTGATGGAAATGCAGAAAGGCCAACATAGTGAAATTGTAATCGAGGTGTTTTTTTAAATACTCAATTGAATCAAGAATTGAAAGGGTAAGGGTACACCGGTGCGGCTATCTTCTGACTGTGCTGTTTATAGTCTTGGCCTACTGAATTTGATCTGGTTTATATAAAGTTCTACATCTTTTTGTCATTTTTATCGGTTCAATATATGTCAGCACTAAATGAGTGACAATGGTTTGCTAAAACACTGTGCATCATAAACAAATGGCATTAGAAAATGATCAAATGAATAAAATGAGTACAATTAAGCCCATAAAGCATACCTTACATGGGTCGATTAGGAACAAGGACACAAGGCACACAACCTTGTACAACAAAGTAAGGTAATGTAAATGGTTAAATAATATGGAATAAAATAAAACAAAACAAAAGACAAGATACTCACATTAAAGGAGGTTTACAAGGATTGATCTCTCAGGGCTATGTGCTTTCCAGGATGACCTCACTTCCTGGTAAGGGATGAGATCACTTCCTGCTTACAGATGCTAGAGGGCGTGTTTTGAGTTGAGGCTCTTTTTCATGCCCTTCATTGTTGAAAAGAAGTCTCCTCTCGAAACGCTTCGCTCTGCTCCATTTTGAGAGCTGCACACCTACACGCAACTTAAACATGCATCCCTTATATTGATGCTTTTTTACTCTGCAATCTTTGCTCAGGCCCCATACACCCACTGAGAGCCCTTCTGGCCACTGACATCACTGTAACTGTGTAATCACTGCTGATGGTTGTGCGCAACTATTATCTTTCTTAGTTTGTCATACATGGGTCGATGCCTGTGCAATCAAGGAACCCTCAAGTGCAGCAAGACATCATCGCACTGCGCTTGAGCTTGTTATTTGAACGCTGAATCGAGGAGCAGCACTTCTGTGCAATTGATCCCATTCAATACTCTGGATGTGGACCCGTGTATGGCCACCTTAAGTGTTGCTAATTACATCTGCAGTGGAATGACATCATGGAGTCGGGATGACGCTGCAAGGGATCCCTCATCCCTCATCGAGGGAGAGTAGCCTTGTGTATGGCTACCTTAAGAGCCAAATTTCTTCAATCATAAGATTTGCTGATTTAGAAGCGCAAGCTGTAAATTTGGAAAGGCTTCTGCAGAAAGTCAAATTTGTGTACAAGAGTGATGGTCTGTCTCTACAGCATAAAGTCTTGGATAGAAATTTAGAAAGATGTTGTAGCTTAAAGGTACTTAAAGGCCTAAACTTTCTAACATAAAGGAGAACATCCTATTTTAGGCTATTCTTAGTTTTCAATTAAATAAATTATTGGCTGAACTACTTTTTTTTTTTTTTTTTTACTTTCTTTATAAAATTTTTCATAACAAGACATAAAGCTGGGAATAGACGGTATGATTTACCGTCTATTCCTTATCCGATTCTCTGCATTAGGAGCGGGCGTTATGACGTCATCTCGCCCGTCGGCTGGTGCCGTGATTTAAACGGCACTCTTTATGTGCAGCTCATTACTTCGGTTGGGGGCAGCCATCCCCAGCCGAACTAATGGGATCGGGTTAAAATTTACCGTCCACGTTGGTTGCAGCCTCCAATTCCTGCACGACCCGAACCCTAAGGGATGCGGGAGCGTGCACGGCATCATATCGGCGGTCGGATCGTGCAGGAATTGGAACGTCTATGCCCAGCTTAAGATATCTGGACATGAACTACTGCTTGAAAGCCTTCCTAAGTGACACTTACAATACATCAGACCTATACAAGTAAGAGAAATTTCCACCACCCAAGAGGTGGTGGGCTGGAGGTCATACTCTTCTCTATATCCACATTGACCCTCTGCATAGCCTAAAATCAAAGATAATGGAACAAATTTAATTACTCTAGTCATTATCATTTAAAATGTTGTCTTGATATCCTGACCTCGTCCTTCTTGGTATTCACTGAAACAAGACTTGGCTGTGAAGTACAAAAAGTTAGTAACAATGCGGAAAACAAGAGTACACCGCATTCAGTCTCACAGTTATTTGTTTTTTCCACTTACAGGACATTTTTAGAAGTACCGAATATTTTTCTTTCAAAGTCATATAACCAATTTTCACTGCAGTGTTATTTCTTGGAATTAGGGAAGTTTAGTTCAATTTGCAAGACTACAGTGCCTCTGAGTAATTTGGAGATGTGATACAAAACCTCTGTTGCATGTGATCTTTCCATGACCCTCCTTACCAAGAACTTTTACACGCTGCCTCTGCCAGGGGGGTGATGAGCTGCTTCAATTTACAACAAATTAGATCTGCTCTTTGCTATGTCTTTTGAGTAGATAGTTACCATAATTGCACTTAAATTGGTTTCAGAAAAACAGATGTTACCTTTAAAAAATCATTTTCATTTGTTGGACTGTAATTTAAAAAGGAGAACCTTGATGTTCTTTTTCTTTGCAGACTTTTTTTTCTGCTTCTGTTCAGAATTTGATTAATAAGGACAGGATCACCGTTCTACATTAGTTGACGCCACATATGTAGTCTGTGTATGTATTTTTGGTATTTCTATGTGACACTGCCTGGTACAGTGCTTTACTGTATATATACCACACATCCATCCTGGTCTGTCTCTTCTGTAGAGGAGAACATAGTCAAATGTCCTTCGTTTGGTTTGGCAAGCATATTAAAAGTTTGGTCAGAAGTTAGACTAGCATTATGTGGAACAAAAGTCATTAAGACAGGACAGATATGTTTATAAGAACAAACCTTAACCACGGAAAGAGTGCATAACCGTTTAATGTCCAATATTTCAAGTAACCAATGGTGGTAGATTTGGTAGACATAGACAAAGTAGATAACCATTCTTTTTAGCATTTAAAGTTTTATTTTGTTTTCCAATGAATCATACATCATACACAAATACATATCCACATGTACATATAAAGATTAAAGATCCGAACATGACAGATAACCATTCTTAAGAATAATTGGCGCTTAGAAAACCTTACAAATAGGAGGTAGCTGTGCAATACTAGAATTTCATTTGTACAAAAATAAACTCTTTTTAAATGAGTGATGAGAACCATGTTTCATACTCTATGGCATGAGTCGAGGTCATAATGCAGGAGAAATAAGGGATTTATCAGACTGAGACAAGCAATTTATCCATGTAGCCTTGGTGGAACCCTAAAGAAGATTCAAAGGACACTGGAAACATTCCGTAACATTACTCACATTTTCATTTCCTTGGAGCTATAACTAGTTTTCTGTCTAGTGAAGAACATCTTGAAGGATCCATCAGAGCCTGGACTGCATTGTAGGCTGTTTGGTGGTCTATAATTTATGAATGTAAGTGGATCTGTATCTGTCTGTGATCCATTCCCCTTGATAAGCCAGAACCCCACAATCTATTGGGAAGGTTTGTTTTAAGGCTGCCCATACACAGGTCAATGCCCGTGCAATGTAGGAACCCTCGAGCGCAGTGTGATGACTTCATTGATCTGTGCTCGAGCTTCCTCGATTCATCTCACTCAAAGAAGCAGTGGCCGCAACCAATTTGAAAACATCGGCTTGTGTATGACCACCTTACATACATGGATAAGATGGACTATACTTGGACTATACTTGTGATGGTGATACTTAGCATTGTTTGATGGTGTATATTACAGAATTAAACTACTGTATATACTCAAGAATAAGCCAACCAGAATATTAGCCAAGCTAAGGCACAGAAACACACAGCAAATGTGCTTTTGTTTCAAGATGTTATTATTTCAACTGTAGCTGATTTGTTTATTGTAAAACCCCTGAACATTAAATTATCTTCAAAATTGCTGGAGATATATGGAAGGATTGTAGGAACATTGTGACGAAACAAGTATTGCGCTAGTCAGCTAAATATTTTGACATGACTTTGAACATAATTTATGCAAAAACTACATGGCCAGAGCAATATTTTTTCTCCTAATGTTCCTACCCCTTTTCTTTATCTATGGCAAAGGTACTATGTTCATGAGCTTTGCAATTAACTCACAAAGTTCACCTACAAGATCCCACTAATTTGATCTCTTGACTCTCCACCCGGCCAAGCAAAAGGCTTAGCTGGGGAGGTGGAGAAGCTATCGGTTGAAAGATCCGACCACGGGGAGATCTTCAATCTGTACTGAATTTTTTATGTCAATGGCAGCTAAATAAAAATAAATAAACAGCACTAGCAGAGTCAGCTCTCCCATCTCCCTCTGCCTGTGTATGTGAGCTGGGCTCATGCTGCCCCCTCACATACACGGAGTATGCCAGACTTCCGGCTGACTACATTTTAAAGAGATTTTAAAGAGAGATTTTAAAAGAATCGGCAGCCACACATAACATATCATCTAGTTGAGGTCATGATCAACAGGGAATTGGGATGTTTAAACCCCCTTTATAGTGCTGAATAATTAGGTGACCTTGGCATTATTATTGGTTTTATATTGGTGGGACAATTATTATACCTTAACAGTTCCCAGGAACTGCAGCACATTTCTATGAACACGCTAGGAGTTTTCAGCTTTTCAGTGAAATAAACCTGCATATGCATATATGGGACTATATTTTCCAATTACTTTTGAGACTTTTTTTTATAAATTTCAAGATGATTTTTTAAAGAATAATTTGGGGAATTCATGCATCCTTTGCTATTGTTGTGGTATTACATTAACACACCTACTATTCATCACACAAGGAACACTCACAACTATTCTTCCTTTTTATTTCTCCATTTGTAACATGTGTGGCCACATGTAAGGCCTTCAAAACATAGCAGTCTGCTCACTATGGAGTAGTATCTCCTTGATTTAATATGGAGGCTTTTCTGCTATGCATGTGGAGTATACATTCATAAGAGACTGACATACGAAGGTGCTTGCAAATTACAGTTCAGATGAAAGAGAATTATATTAGCTGCATCACATAAGATCTTTGCAGATTCCTCGGTTGTTAAAATGTATGAAATCCCAAATGTCTCCTTCATAAATTATTTTTTTTAGCAAAGAAGTTTGTAGGTGAAGTGTATGGATTTTTAGATTATTTAACCTTTGTCTGTCTGCATTTGATTTTCTATTTGAGATCATCTCCACCCAAAATGGATATCTAAAAATATATGTAGAGAGAAGCAGGTACACTTTGGTCGTCTTCTGTATCTGGCACAGATTTGACACAAGTGTTTGTGAAGAATAAAGTAAAAGGTGTTTCATACATAGGCACAATATTGTTATTCGGATGAGCCATACGAGAGTCCTTGCTCCCTCATATAACCCCTGGGGTGTCAATGCAATGTATGCTGTCCACTGTACAAGTATTGGTTGACATACCAATTGGAACAATGAGCTTTACAAACATTGCTAGTAGCATAGTTTTATGTGCATATATTCTACGCTGTTTTTAACAATAAAAGCCCCCCATACACCTTAAGATCGATCCATACAATCTCCATTAGATCAGCCAACAACTGTGTAGTATAGTGGCCTCCCTGATGGAATACATAGTGATTGGAAAGATTAGAAAGGTCCTCATAGTACATGATTTTGGTAGAAAAAATGTGATTGTACAGAAATTTGTATGGCAAGATTGGAAGGTGTATGGGGGCCTAAAGAAAGGTTTCCACTTTTTTTCCTTATTGTCTGCTACAGATGGACCTTATGGTCAAAATAAATATTTCAGAGCCACTCGAATTCATTAAAGAGTATTGCTGTATATGCTGTCATGGTATTTTAGTTTTTAGCCCTTTTTAGATATATACAGATATAGTAATTTTGGGGGTTAGGGCACATGTTATTAAATCTACCAGATGGGATAAAGACCATGCAGACTTGTAAAATATACAATCTTTATGCTGATTGTGCCCTTGGTGGGGTTTTGCTCAAGAATGCCAACAATGTATGTATTCTCGCTGTCATGTTTATGTTACTGCTGCAATAAGTAATATAGTCAAAATCTATACATTTTCTCTTTTTATGCAGATTTGCAATGATCTCCCCTACATAAAAAATACTGGCCGGAGTGCCTGGCCGCAACCAGACTTGGAGTGTCCCTGGCGGGAATCCACCTTGCCGTGCTGGTTCAC
>CM070036.1:27411680-27424151 GCA_036250615.1 Ptychadena robeensis | reverse complement strand
TTCCTCTTTTGTTTGGTGACTGGTATGTCCCTTCTCCGATATACATGCGGTGCGTTTTTGCTTTATCCTAATTGGTTTGCTCTTTCCATTTTTCTCTTCTCTTTCTCACCATTGCCCCTAGATCACCACATATACACGCATACACACACACACTAAACAATGCACTTATTTCACACTACACATATCACTTGATAGAGGGCCACTTAATTTTCACCTCACATAGCCGTCACAAATTTCAAAATTCACACACACCTCAACCCCTACCCTGATTATTCACACTTATTTACATTTTCAATGCTATCCCCAGTTTTAACCCATTCACACACCAACTCATTCCACATATATTCACTTGCACTGCACAATCACTACAAAATGATAGTCTCCCATACCCTTTTCCCTTTTTTTTTTTTGTATGTCTCTCTCATTCCCTCCTTTAGGGCTCTCTTTCTCTCCACCGCTCTAATTCCCTACCCCTGTATTTACAGTTATAAAATCCAGAAAAACCTTAATGGCCAGGAATTGGCCCGCCTAGTTTGACCCCCCATTCCCCAAAAAGAGGTGTTGCGCCGAGCCGGAGGAGCTCACGCCCGGGAACATACAGTCTACACCACAGTGGGTATCATAGACTGGTCAAGTCTCTATACAGAGACACTGTCATACTTATTAATACAATTTATCCAGCTTGGAATACTACTCACCACATACCTATTCTCTCTTGCATCCCCAGTGACCCATGATTCAAGGTGGTCCTCATATGTTCTTCTCCTGAGGAAGCGAGTATATCTCGCGAAACGCGTCGAGACTAAAGACATGATCCTTTTTTAACTTTATTTTTGGACTACAATTGAATAATAATTTTTGTTATTATGTAACCTGTATTTATTTCTACATAAATTTGACTGTGTTTGCACACTGTATTTATTCTGTTTTGCCGTGAAAGTCCCCCAAATCGGTGACAAAGGGTTAATCCCCTTGTCACACTGGGTGCAACCTTTTTTCCTTTTTCTATTTAATTTGGGATGTTGGCTAATCTACACTGCCTAACGGGGATTTAAGATTTCTCTTTCTTCTACAGGAGGTAAAACATATTTTTTCAATAAATATCAAGGTTGGCCGGTGACTTTGTCCAAGGTTTTCATTTTGTCCGACTGTGTGTTTGACACCGCTGGTCTAGTTCTAAAGCCGGGCAAGCTCAGCTCGACTTTCCTCCAGATAGATGAAGCCTGACCGTGGTGCCATGACGTCAATGCACTGAGGACTTGGTGGCCCAATATTGAGCCATCCACAGTAATGGAAATCGGACAGGGTTTTCCAACATGTTGGGACCCTGTTCGACCAAGCTCCTCCTGCTCGAAGGAAGTCTGAATGGCTCAAACTTTTGATAGATTCAAACACAATCGAGCACCCTGAACGCACTTGGCGCTTGATTGTGCTCAACTCTATTAAAAAATCGAGCCATGTTGCCCTTATGAATTTCTATTAGAAGCAGACAACAAGTGAAACCGTAATGCTTAGCTTTCTTTTCAACCAAGTTCAAAGACCACTATAATAAATGCTTATTTTGTTTTCAAGTAATAAAAACTTATAAATAGGTTGGGTTAATAAACACTCAACTTTACAATAAAGTAAACCACAAGTGCTTATAGATTTCTTTTTATAGTTGTAGCATCCATTGTAAACAAAGGCAATGAAAATTGTGTGAATCTCCTAACTAATGTTTAATTGGAATATATATTTTTGCAGCCAGTGACCTTGACTGTTTGTAATGGCATCTGAAGCAATTACGTCCTTGATGGTGATGGAGAACGATGGCAGAGAGCAGACAGAATTGCATGAATTAGTGTAAACAGCCATCGTTGCTAAGCAGGATTAGATGACAGTTAACTTTTTAATGAGGGAAGACACACAGTAATTAAATGTTGACATACAATTATGAAATATATCAGATAACAAATCAGCTCAGCAATAAGAGAATAAGAACAGACATTTCTGAGGAAGGGGGAAAAATTGTCCCGTGTTCTGTCATCTGAAACTGTTTTTTATGAGTGCAGGGTGAAGGTCAAGGAGGTATCTTAACGCCATCAATCGTTTGGACAGTTACAAATGACCTTTCACTTTCCATAAGACATTCAATATTCGGAATTGGAGTGATACATTTTTCTGAGTTTAGAAAATGGTGAAATTGAAGCCCTTCGTAGCACGCAAGGTGCTGCTGTGCTGGAATCTCGTGAACGCTTCATTCACCCGCGCATTCTTTCTCGCTTCCCATTAACATGGAGACGCTCTTTCCTTTTTTTTTTCATTGCTATATGTTTTACTACCAAGATGGCGGCCTTAACACTCATGCTAAAATCAGAGAATATTTTTAAAGCTCGAATGAAAAATGACGCCATATAAATTACACTTCCATCAAACGTTGTGGTGTGTTTTGTTTGCGCTATCAAAAAGGAAAGTGCGTTGGCTAGGCGCTCCAAGACTGTATGTTTGTTATACGTTTAGCAATTAGGTGTAGGAAAGTTGTCATCGGCACAGTTCCAGTTGTTTCTATTGAAATGTTTTCTGAAATTTGTTTTTCCGTAGATACACGACAAAGAAAGCGAATGCAAGGACTTACAGAAGGAACTATTAAAAGCTCAAAACCAGTACTCTGCATGTTATTATGAGGTAATCAATTTTAATTGCCTGTTCTGTATTAACCTTTGCTATTTATTTCCTTACTGCTTGGCAGTACAAGTACCTAAAATATACATCTATAATTAGGGATCCTGTTGTGATTGTTTATGGTTTCTGTTACCTTTTGTAATGTCTCCATGATGTGTGCCAAACATAAAAAAAAGCATTTTCCCTTCTGTTTCCAAACAGCCAAAACTGCACATTTTTTCTGTTCATAATAATGGGAGCAGACCAGACCAGAAATCCCTTTTTTTCTGCTGTGGAATTCCTTTTTTTAATTATAGTTGTATGTGAATGTTTTACCAATGCTTGCTTTTATTAACCTCCCTAGCGCACTGTACGGGCAATCGTGGCAGTGTACAAAGTACACTGCCTCTCACTTCCTCCCTCCTGCCGCTGCTCTTCACACAGCCAGTGTCATTATTGACACCAGCTGCGTGGGTGGGAAGCCGGTGCTCCTCCATTAACATGGAGGTCTATGGTGCCGCCCCCTTCCGCGTCACCATGACGTGATCGGGGCGGTGCCGAAACCCCGGAAATGCTGCAGCGATGAAGACAATCGCTGCAGCTCTCCAGGGAGGCATCGGGTCTACCTGATGCCCAGTTCCCCTGTGGTTGAGGCGAGCCTGAACAGCGGACGAACTGGGCTCGTCTCAACCGCTAGGGAGGTTAAAGAACAATAACTAAACCCCCCCCAAACACCTTACAATCTTACTATACAATTTCTGTACAATCCACTTTTGTTCTACTACAACCATGTAATAGGAGGACCTTGCTAAACCTTCCAATCACTATGTATTCTATCAGGGAGGACCCAGCACTACATAGCAGTGATATATACCTTCCAATCACTATGTATTCTTTCAGGGAGGACCCGGCACTACATTGTTGTTGTAGTTGGTAGATCTGAAGAAAATTGTATAGAGTGATCTAAAGGTGTATGGGGGGCTTGAGAGAGTAAAAACACATGATGGTTAAACTCTTCCTGGCTGGAAAATATATTATTTATCATGACTTATAAAATATTTATATAGACGTTGAAATATATAATAGATGGGTTATGGCGTAAGCTCCCCACTTACCTTTAGATTTTTGGAATTTGGCGTCCGATTTTTGTCCAAATTACAATTTTAGGCCTTAGATTTCCACTAATTTTGTGGTGAGCGCACATGGTGGTTAATCAAATGAAAAATTGGGTGGAAATGTATGGGGGGGCTTTAGTAGTAAAATATATGGTAGGAGAGACAGTGATGCTTTACAGGGGAACTCTGGGCTAATGCAGTTGTATATGAAGAGCCACGGAAATGACTAAATAAACTAGTAGCTTCTGTAAAAAGAGGTAATAGTTTATTGAAGTGCTAATTATAATAGGACATAGCAGAAACTGTATATCAGAGACACGGTTGTATTTGCTGCAGCTTGTTCTAAAGCAATTACCCCCACCAAATATATATTGATTGGTTAGTGGACTGTGAGATTCCTTATCACAGCTGCAGGAAGGACTACGTAGATCGGCAGATTTATAGAAAACGGGATGTAAGTACAGTATATTCTGACGTACCAGGCAGAAGCTGTTTGTCATTAGATGGAAAAATAAAGAAACCGTTAGGGTCAAGGTGACTTTATCTCTTCTTGGAAAAAGATGTGGTATGGGCCTTATGCTAGCTTTCTACTCCAAGCTCCAGTTGTTTTAATAGAGTGCACCAAAGTTTGTGACCTAGGGTATTATTTAAGAAGTCTACTCTAAAGGTGGGTTTACACATGTAGATTTTTTTTTGTTCAATCAACGAAGAACGCACAATTGTTGGGTTGATTGAATAAAAATGTAGAATGGGCAATTAGTTTGATGGAGAAATTTTGTTCAACCTCGAACAAAAAATCATTCAAAAGGTCATTGAACATGTTGCTAAATTTTTATCTGTTGTTGTAATTTTGAATGTATTTTCATTCGATATCGGCTATGAACAAACAAAAATGACAAAAAATCTATGAAAGAAGGATGTTCAACAACGAAATCAAAATTTTTTTTAATTGGCATTGATTTAAAAATATACAGGTGTAAACCCACCTTAAGGGTTAAATGCAAATTTTTCCTTTGAAGTTCAGGTAAAAAAAATTGTTCCTCTGAACCTGTGCAGCCTTAGCAGGTTCTTCCTATCGTTTACAACAGTGGTGGGCAACTGAGGGGATATGGAGGGCTACAAGTGTGGCCCTCGGCATCACTAAGGGGCCGCACATAACATGTTGGAGCGCCAAAGTTGATTAGGAAAGCTGGGTCAGCATGTGACCACTACACATGGTGATATATGGAATGCCCCATATACATCAACAAAGGTTATGTGCCTCATAGATATTCTCAAAGTAGTCTAGTGGAAGCATAGGCACTCAGGCACTGTCTGGGTCACTCATTCCCTTTCAAGTTCCCAGGCAAGGGCGTGTCGGGGAGGATCGATGAACAGCTAAATTCCTATGCCATATGCATTAACAGGTTTTGAGGGCCGCAAGAGGAAGACCAAACAACACCCAAAGGGCCGCATGTGGTCCCCGGGCCGCAGGTTGGGCACCTGGGGTTTACAAGGATCACCTTTCTGCTGTTTGGATGGTTCTGAATTCATGCCCCCACTATATAGAGCTCTCGCATTCAAGAGGGAAGAATCCAAAGACTTGCCCACTCACCACTAGAGATGGTCACATTGTGACTAGCAGACTTTGTAAGTTTTTTGCAATTCTACTAAACATGGTATCATCATCAAAAAAGCTTTTTGCAGAATATAAGTTCAAAGTCAAGTCTTAATATTTGAGTAAAAATTGCAACATCACTTTCAAATTAATTTATAATCTGCTTGAGCAATATTTCCTTTTTTTGGTACCCTTTTTGGAACCCTTTCTCTTGCAATTTTGGTGAAGATTATGTTCAGGGGCTTTGCATTTATTTCTAAAATAATAGTAAGAAAAAAAATTTCATCCTATAGATTGAAAGGCTATTTGGTCACGCCATCGCAATCCTTCTGCTGGCTGGCAGGCACTTATTTGGCCAGTAGAGGCTGTAGCGGGAGAACTGTCAGAAGGAAGATCCGCCAGTTTTAGGTTACTGAAGCTCTACCAGCGGCTGGTAGCACAGAGCTACCATCTTAGCTTGCGGTCCAGGAGGCGAGAAAATCCATTGGCAGGCTGTATACAGCTGTATTTGGGGGTGCATCTTATAGTCCGCAAAATATATTTGTTGAAATTTTGATTATACTGACCAGATCAATGGAAGTGAGCATTTTCTGTAAACTTGTAGCCATTAATATGCATTTGCTCCCAGAGTGGGGTGGAGGAACCAGAGTTACCGTATTTTACGGACTATAAGACACACTTTTTCACCCCCAAAATCGGGGTGGATGAAGTGTCTCTGCGCCTTATGGTCTAAATGCACAAGTGGCCCCAGGTGGTCGAACCTTGGCTCCCTGCCAGCTCTCCTGGCATGAAGATTAGCCGGGGAGGTGCTCTCAGATGAGAGATGCGCCCACTGCTGGATCTTCCAGCCGGCAGCTTTAATCTATGTTTGCCTGTGTGTGCAAGCGTGCAGGGGATTTTTCCCCTAATTGATTTAAACACTTAAAATATTTTTTTCTCGTTTTCCTGCTTCAAAAACTGGGTGCTTCTTATGATCAGGTGTGTTTTATAGTCCAGAAGTAATAATTTATAATTAAAATGTTCCCAAAGGCTGAAACTATTTATTCAGAAAAAGAATCTGCCCTTATATATGTTTTGGCAGCTGCATACATTTGCATTGACCCGAACAACAGATGTTGCGTAATGGTACCCATGCATGTTGTGAATATTTACAAAATAAGCAGCTTCAATTAGTTGCATTTCCTACGGAGCATTAAGCTCTACTTTGGGGAACATAATGTGAAGATGGGACAGCAGTGTTTGAAATGAACCTTGCATTTATCTGTTTTACATCTAGCTGCTCCACCGGGAGAAACTTATACATAAATTTAAAGAAGGAAATATTCAGCTGACAGAGCAAATCACGCAGCAGTCCCAGGACATTTCCAAGATGAGTGAAGAAAGGAAGAGGCTGGAGCTAAAACTGGCAGTTGTCACCGAGAGACATAAAACTGCACAACAAGAGGTGTGTGTGTGCATGTGTTACAATACGTTTTACTGTCTTCCTCCTAGAGTGTCTCCTGTCAATTACATGTTTAGAGAATATAACGAGGCATGTCATTTGCTTTATTGTAACCCCTGCTCTCCACAAATGACAACCAAGTATGCGTCATTACTTTTAAAAGTAATGTAACTCATTTTTCTTTCGTTCTATTTCCCCTTGTCTGTTTGTTGCTAGACTGGCCTTTGAAAAAATATACTTAATGGGAAAAGGCAAATGCTGTTTAGTCATTGGGTTGTATATATATAATATTTAACGCTGGGCCACAAAGATATCTTATTATTTGAAATCATTTGTTAAGCATGGTCCACACTTCACTTGTGATGCACATCCAGTACTAACTAGAAGGCGGTGTATTGTATTGTGTTGCTAATGCTTTTTTCTGTGACAACTTTTGTCCTTAAATCCTAAAAACTCATCACTTTTTTCCATTTAACCATCACATTACTTATTAAGTTTATACAGCCTATTGTAGGGTGTCATTATATATTATTGTATTATGTAAGCCCCAGACTCCACTTTGCGCTGGCATCTGCTGATGCCCGCAAGAGCCTTCGTTACGTTACTGTGGACGCAGATGGAGGCGGGGACCAGCGGATCTGGGGCTCTGATGGACGGCTTGTTCAACACAGGGGTTTTAACGGATCGTGAAACCTAGGGCTAGCACTTACGCTCTTTATATTGTTAATGTTAAAGAAAAGTAATCACCCTTCCCTTATTCCTTTATCTCCTCATCAACATGCTAATTTGATGTTAAAGTGACCCTTCCATTGTCATTACATATCCTATTAAATGCCTAGAGATGAACAGGTAAGTGGACCCTTACCCCAACTCAAGCGTAAGCCGAGGGGAGCTTTTTTCAGCCCATTTTTGGGCTGAAATAGTTGGCTTATACTTGCGTGTATATGTAGGTAGGTATAGGTGGCCGGTAAAATGTGACCAGAGCAGACAGACCTGACTGAAGTTTCACTGGTGTACCTGTCCCCATTGTGTTTATGCATGAATAAGTAAATGGAAGAGACCAAATAATACATTTTAGTTTGGTTTTAGCAATAAACATTTTGATCTTACAGTAGATTAGCTAAGTAGAAGTATTGATACATTTGTAGCACAGATATTGGTGGACGAAACCAAGACAAAGATGAAATCACATAGTATTATTGAAATATTTTAAAATACAGAATCACGCATGTAACAATAAGAAAAGAAGGGAGGATCCCATGCATTGGGTTACATCATTCCTAAAGAGTTATATGACTGTTACACATTTTACAAATGCTTTGTCAAGAAGACCAAAATCCTACATCCGTCCCCTTAAAGAAATGTCCAAACAGCAGGTGGGTTGTTTTCCCCAGCTCCGATGTGATCAGTGCTCCTCAGCCCTCATGCAGAGCTTGCCTATACCCAATTGGCAAATAACATTCCCTGAGCTTATGCTGACTAGCTAGTTGTTCACAAGCCCATAATAAGATGAAGCTCATGGCTCCGGATGATGCCCCATGTTAAGAACAGCCACGAGCTGCATCTGATTATGGACTTGTGAACAACCAGCTAGTCAGCCAAACAACCAGTCTGTAGCCAAACAAAATGACTGTTTCTTCATGTATGAATACATAGAGCCCCCTTTATTCATATATAAAGAAAATCTAATTTTTGTTTGGCCTTTGCTTTATTGTTCAGTAGTGTCATATAAAAAGATTACTCTGTAATGTTAACAAAAAGTCATGTAAAATTTAAGAAGGGTGCGGGATGCCTGTGAGGGCTAGTATGTAGAAACATGTGGTTAACTTTCTTGCCAACAATCTTAATGAAGGATGCCACAAAATATTTCCTAGCCTCTGCTCAGCCTAAAATAGATTGAAATTGTTAAGGTGTTGGTGCTAATTTATAAAGAAAAACTGTAGGAAAGCAAACTTTCAAGTTCAGATGTTTCCAAAAGTTAAGCTTCAAGATATACAATTACAAAAACTACAACAAAAGAAATAACAGAAACCCATTTCATTTTCCAGAGCCCTAAGTCCCATAAAAGAAACCTCCATGCCAGTGAAGTAGTACTTTTATATGCTGCTTTCCCAAATGATCAAACAGGCTTGTTAATTTTTCTATGAGAGCTTTATGTTGGACAGTTTATTCAGAATGCAGCTGTTTATGAAAATGTACATATTTACTCATATTGCCCCAGATTGCAAAGGTTCCCCTAAATTGAGCACAGGTGGCTTGCCTACTTGGCTATCTGGATCCTGGTATTTATGGATTTTTTTCTCATCAAATCTGGAAATATGCAAAAGTTGAATATTAAATTCAAAAGTTAATGTCTTTGTTCTTCTATCTAAACATGGGACTTTTGTCTTGCTATTTGGGATGTCTTGTTTTTTTTAGGTAATTGCAAAGTCCTTGGACGTCGTATGATCACCAAAATTGCTGGAGATGCAGGGAAGAGTTGTGATTCACAAAATTACAAAAGAAAAAGTATTGCTAGACCAATATATTTTTGGGCATATTACCACAACCCTACTCAATATTTCCGGAAATTTTTGTGAATATTCCTTGTTCGATGGATTTGCCCCAAATAAACTAGTCAAATTTTGTTAAGCATTGAAGAAATGATGCAGGAGCATAGAACTGTAATGCCAGGTGGAGGACATTGTGACTCTGACTGTAACTTAACATGAAGATGTTGTGTAAAAGAGTTCTACCTATCATATTTAATGTCAATAGTAGAGTGTTGAACCGTGTTAGCCATCGATAAATATAGAGAGTTTAGAGTTCAAGGGATACTGTTTTTTGGCTAACTTAAGTCATAAGAGAAGCAAGCTTTCGGGATATCACAGATCCCTTCCTGAGGCTAATACCTGAAGATAGGATCTGCAATATCCCGAAAGCTTGCTTCTCTAATGACTTCTGTTAGCCAATAAACTCACCATAAAACACACTTTCTCCCCCTAATGTCAGGAGAAAAATCTGTGTGTGTCTTATGGAGCGAGGGCCTTGACCCCAACGACCGTCAGGAGGCCAGAAAGTCTGGCAGGCAATCCACTTGGCTGGTTGCTCCGTGCTTGGCTCTGACAAATTCCAAGAGACGGGGAAGCTGTCCGACAAGTCGCACATAGTGAAAGGTTTACCTCCGCTGTGTATGGCATAGCAGTGTATAGAAGTGCATCTTGCTTGTGGTGCGCCTAATCTTCTGCAAAATATGGTAAATGAAAATTTTGCACCCTAGTAGATCTTATTGCTCAACCAGAATAAAATTTTCCCATGTAGCCAAAGAGGTAAATAGCCTTTACTTACTTAAAAGTTTTATAAATCCTTCTCTACATCCTTCTATTTAGTACATGTAAAAACAATTTTCTTTCAGACAAGTAAAAGACATTAAGTGTTTATAAATGGCCTTTTATAGAAGTTAAATTCAGTTTTAGGTTTTTAGCCCTGAACACAGAGATGAGCTTTGGTTTTGGGCCCCTAAAGTTACCTATTTTACCATACTATGTAGGGGTTAAATGTGACTGGTTTAGCTCGAGCGGCACTTTTCTATAAAAGCCCACTGGTAGGCCTATAACTCGGTAATGGCCGTTGTGCGGAATATCCAAAGAAACATATGTTGAAAGGAACCAGCAAGAGAAAGAAATGACACAAAAAGGTTGAATGCACAATGCCTTGTCTTGCTCAAGTTAGTTTTGAATGAAGTTAGTTATTCATTCCGGTGTCTTAACGCTCGCTCATTGTCCATCTGTGTTTCATTTTGATATTTTCTTTTTTTGTAGGTTAATAACAGAGATCAAATCATTTTACAACTTAAAACAGACTTGAAAACATCACAGGAGAAATATTTTGGCTCTCAAGAAGAAGTAAGTACTTTGAGAGTTTAGACTGAAATGTCTGTTCACAGATCATTCTTCAGTATGCCGAGCTGTTGGTAAGATGGAAATGTTCAGACTATTACCTACTATTTCATGCTTACGCTGTGTACTTCCACATCAAATCGGGTCAGATCAGAGGAAATTGAAGTGTATTTTAATCCAAGAACAACAATGTAATATATTGCAGTCCTTAAAATGTGGTGGCTGCTTTAGTTTTATTGTTTGCTTGATTTTTACCTGGGGATCCTGCCAGTAAAGAACTTCAGTGTGAAGAATATCTGTGGAGGAGCAGGATTGTCATCCTAGGACAGGAAGCGTTTTGAGACTGCAGAACACCCCTTTGTTAATGTCTCTACAGCATTGGCTCTGTGCTGTAGTCTACAAAGAGGAGCTGATAACATTACCTTAGACCAGTGGTTCCCAAACTGGGGTGTGGGGGCCGGGGCCGTGAGGGTATTCCAGGGGGGGGCAGGCCCTCATCTAACCTGTGTTGAATAGGGGGGGGGGGAAAGAGAATTTACTATTAATAGAAAACGGGGCCAACTGAAAGGAAAGGTGGGGAAAAAAGGAAGTAAGAAACATAAAGGGATGTGCCAGAGATTATTAGGCAAGTGGTATTTTATTTTTGAGAGGAATAATTTATCTATTGAACAACAACATGTCTCAATGAACCCAAAAACTCATAATCATGAAAAGCTGAATAGGTTTGAAAGTAGTTTTTAGTTGTTTTTAGTTTGAGCTTATTTTAGGGGGTATCTGTGTGTGAGGTGACTATTACTGTGCCATAATTATTAGGCAACCTAAAAAAACACAAAACTATTTTACCCATTTCAATGATTTATGTTTTACCAGTTGAAACCAATATCACCTCTCAACATTCACAACTATACATTTCTGGCCATTAAAAAACAAAACCAAAAACAAATCAGGGCCAATATGCCACCTTTCTTGCACGGGACACTAAAAGCCTGCATCCATGTGATTCTGTCAGTGTTTTGATATCTGTTCACCATCAAATTGCGTGAGCAGCACCACAAGCCTCCCAAACCTGTCAGAGAGGTGTACTGTTTTCCTCCTTGTAAATCACACATTTGATGGATGGACCACAGGTTCTCAATGGGGTGCAGATCAGGATGCCATGTCATTAGTTTTTCTCTTTATTACCCTTTCTTGCAGCCACGCTGGTGAGTACTTGGAAGGTGATGGAGCATTGCTCCTGCCTGAAAATCATGTTTTTTCTGGAAGGAGGCAGACTTCTTCCTGTACCACTGCTTAAGAAGGTGTCTTCCAGAAATGGCAGTCAGTAGGACGGGAGTTGAGCTTGACTCCATCCTCAACCCGAAAAGCCCCACAAGCTCTCTTTGATGATACCAGCCCAAACAGTACGCCACCTCACATTGCTGGCATCTGAGTCGGACTGGAGCTCTCTGCCTTTTACCAATCCAGCCACGTGCCCATCCCATCTGGGCCATCAAGACTCACTCTCATTTCATCAGTCCTTAAAACCTTAGAAAAATCAGTCTTGAGATATTTCTTGGCCCGGTCTTGACGTGTCAGCTTGTGTGTCTTGTTCAGTGGTGGTCGTCTTTCAGCCTTTCTGTCTCTGAGTCTTGCCACACCTGTGCGTTTGGGCACTCCAGTGTGGTTGCAGCTCTGAAATATGGCCCAAACTGGTGGCAAGTGGCTCTTGGCAGCTGCCGCTTGACTTTTCTCAGTTCAGGGCAGTTATTTTGCGCCTTCTTGGGACCCTGTTGACTGTTTTGAATGAAACGCTGATTATTC
>CM070036.1:27367033-27411655 GCA_036250615.1 Ptychadena robeensis | reverse complement strand
GCACTACACAGTTGTTGGTAGATTTAATGGGGATTGTATGGAACGATCTTAAGGTGTATGGGGGGCTTTAGTCTGTTAAAGTTTCATCTTGCTTTTTGAGGTGTAAGTGAATGCCACCAACAAACATGCCTTGTTCTACAGGGAGTTCCTCTGCCTCGGCATTAGCTGCCCTCTGAGATACTTCATGATATATTTCAGCTCTTTATCCTGGTTGAGGCAACTTCATCAGCAACACATGATCAATCTTATTTGTTGGTAGATATGGGGCCAATCATTTTATTCTCTGTAACCATTAACAAGCATGTTGTCATTTGCTCATTCTTACTATGTCTCACATGCAAACATGTGGAACCCAACTTTTGCAGGAAACGCAACACCCACTAAATAGACTGTTTAGATCTAGAAACAAATGTAGAAACTTTTTATTGCGTTCTAGCAGATCTGAGCCCATAATACATGTTTTAAAATGCCTTTTTGGATGATATATGATGTTTCATCCTGCAAAGAAACCTTAAACATGGGCTCTGTAAATCAAATACTTTCTACATTATTTCTATGTCTATACTAGTCCCCAGAACACATCTGTGGATCAGATTTTCCTAAGAACATGCGACACGCCTAGCCATTGCAAGTAATTCAACGTATTGCAATCAGCTCTGCTCTTCACGTTTAGATTCATGTGTTTTGGAAGCCATTTGTAAATTACAGACAGGCCAATCAACTGGTATCTGAAAATCTGACTCATGGGTATTTTTTTTTTTTAAATACAGTACTTTCATTATTTTTAAGGCACATTCAGAATCAAGGACAGATATGACTGGTATCTGTGCAATGGACATTTTCAGTACGACATCAATAAATAAAATGAACAAATAAAATAAAAGTATTATTATGTACTATACTATACATATGTGGTATTTAGGAAAGAGCTCTTTAAATGCTTCTGGTTTTGGGATTCCTTTCAGTCACTGATGACCCATCTTGTGCCCATCACACAGCGTTGAGCAATAAATTATTTCCAATTCAAAAGAGAAAGTTGGCGAATACATAAGTCATCCGGTTTAATTCAGTGAAAGGCAGAATCTGACCTTGTTGCGTAGTAACAATCCAAATGATGAATATGTGCTGTCACAATGGGATGGCGCTGCTTATTATTGGAAATATTCTATTAAATTAATGAAAATTATACAATCCGGATTTTCTGGTTGTTTGTGGTGCTATATGCTGACTCGGGCATAGTGCCACACTATGCGGTAAAAAATGTTTGCTGTCTTCAAGCTGAATACACAGTTTAAAATGTATCCATGGATCCCTAATTTTTTTTACTACCCTTTCATATGATTATTTGACCATTGCCACCTCTAAAAAAGAAACATAGGAGGGTTACCCATATAATGAGCCTTTCATTAAAAGATTGTGTGTTTGAATGGGTCAGGTTTATCTGAATAAGGATTGTTTTTGTTCTTTGCAAGTGCCGGTAACCATGAATTAGTGCACTACTTTATGAATGCAAATTAATTTGACTTTTTCCTCCCAATGGAACAATAGGTCACTTTAGGGTTTGCTCATGCAGATGTCATTGCCCTCGTGTGAGCTTTGCCCCAGTCACCCTGCAGTGAATGGAGCACAAATGGTCCTTGAAATAGAAATCAGTGATCCCTATAGCAAGTAGAAGCTCTCTGCACATAGACATCAAACCCCATGCTGTGTTCACCTATAGAGAAGTGTCTTGCATTGAACATTTTGAGTTAATATGGTCATTGAGTCCTGGATGACCTCTTCTGCAAGGCCAATGCAACAAAATGTAAAGTCAAGCAATATGTGGCCTAATGCATAATTTAATGTACTGTGTATGGCCAGTTCCTAAATGTAATGAAATATTTAACTCTGGGCTTTGGTGGCTTTAATTAGTAATCATTCACTAAATCTATACTTCCACTGCTTTCGATACATGCGTTTTCAGTAAGCTTTTTTAAGGCATCCATTGTATTGCATGTTATTGGATGTGGTGCAAATGGAGCCCAAGGCTGGGTCTCTACTTTGCAGCTCCAGAAAACAGGGGTGGTGTTATGGACACGTCGACATGATTCGTCCATGGTGCCCGCCCGTTGTTTGCCTGACTGGCGCACGATTTCCCTTAATGTAGGGGGCAGCTGCACTACAGTCACCACAGGGAAAAAAATCTAGTGAGGTCCAGTTGGAACAAACTAATGTGCTCTGGTCCAGGGATACCAATTACATGGTGTTAGTGCATGGTTGTTCATCCCCATTTAGGGCTTGTTTCCATTATACGTCGGGACCCCTTCTGCTAAGCGTATTGCTTAGGAATCCCGACGTAGCACATAGACATTGCCTGCTCGGCAGATGCTCTGTTTACACATCCACCAATGCAGAGGCTCAACGTACTCGACTACATTCAGCCTTGCATCGGTGGAGTGGCTTTGCGCAGTGCAGACACAGCATCGGCCGAGCAGGTACGTCTATGTGCTATGTCGGGATCTCCGCCAAGCAATACGCTTAGCATATTGGGTCCCGACGTATAATGGAAACAAGCCCTTAGTCTGTTTTTCACCACCTACATGTCGGTATCTACCATCTGAATTTGTGAGGATGTTACAATTGTAAGGTCCTGTGGGGGTGATGGACTGATGTGAATTGTTCTGCATACCCTGTGCAGTGGTATGGAATTTTTCAGCACTATATAAATGAGCCAAATGAACACAATTGCCAAGCGTTGCTGTCAGTACATGTAAAATACCAACTTCTGTTGCCTATAAAGAAAACTAGAAGTACGCTCATCGGGGCCATTAAACGTAAAATATCAGTCTCTGGTGCTCATAAATGTATAATGCCCTCTTCCAGCATCAGTAACTGTACACTGCCAGCCCTTGATGCTTGTAAAAAGTATAATGTAAGGCTGTGCTGTCAGTAAATGTGTAACGCCAAGCATAATGTTCACCTCTGCTTTCAGGAACTTCCTGCCACGGGATCCTTAGGTGACCACGTTAATCACAAGCAGACAGCCCTGCTCTGAAATATTATTACAGGATAGTCAAATAAGACAAACATTGAGTATGTCTCTGTGAAATAAAAAAAAAAGAACCAGAAAAAACACTGTTATTCCAGGAGAGTTTTAGGAATACATTAAAATTTACAAATTATTTTGGTGTTATTCTGAAATAATAGTTATGCCTAAATATTTCGTTTGAGCTAAATGTAGGTTCTAATGGTGCTTTGGGCACCTGTAATACTAAAAGCAGAAGCTTAGCAGTCCATTTCACCTATACTTAAATACATCTAAGGGCTCTGTAAGTGTATAAGCAGGTCCTGAATACAGCTACTATATGTTAAAGAACCCTCTTATATCCTTAAGCTAGCCATACATATATTGATTCTGCAGTCGATTCCCAAACGATCGATCAGCATGCACGTTTGGGTGATTGTTTATCAAACAATTGTTCATCAAACGATTGTTCGGGAATCAAATGGGCCCAACTTGAACGATCGACACAAAAAGGTTGAAGTCGAACAAAAAATTGATCGAATGGGGATCCAACAAGTTGGTGATTTGCTGTTCAATCCCCATTACTTTGGATTAGGACCCTCGTTCCCCATCGGCCAGGGATCGATTCCCCAAGGTGGTGCTCATTGGTTCCCTGAATGATTAATTAATGATTGTTCGGTGTTGTGATGTAACCACATTGCGATCAATCGCTCAATGATCAAAGTGTGCATGTGCATATATGTGCATGGTTTGCGTAACTCCCTCTGATTGAGGCAAATATGCCTTCATTTATGTCTGTCACCCCCAGTGGCTGCAGATGTTGTGTGGACAGTTGTCGCCCACCAGCAATCCCCATTTTAGCCCTATGGGGTATCACCATACCTGGTCCATGGTTGGTCGCGAGGAGCAAACGGGTAATTCTCGACCGACCGCATCAATTTAGCCTTAGAGCAGTGCAGCAGTGTTGTCACTTCATCAATTGAAAGTTAATGGGAAGAATGACACTGTCAGAGTGAGCAGGTATTTGTGGAACTAGGGGGAAAAGTGTAGATACTACCAAATCTCTTTTCCAAACCAGAAGCAGAAATATGTTGCAATTATGTATGTCAGATTTGAGTGAATATATATGTGCATACTCTATATAGAGGATATATATATTGTTTTTGGAAAACATAAATACAGAAAAAATGGAAGTGAAATGACTTTGTTTAGGACTAAAAGAGAGATTCTGCGGCCCCTCCAATTCCTGGATTTTTTTACTTAATACCTGAAAGCAATATAACCTGAAGCTTGGCTATGGTTACTTTAAAATGGCTGATTTTATTGGCACTACATCATAAGAGTTTCCCCAGTTGGTGGAGGGGCTTGCTTTAAATATGTGACAGAGTGACTTTTTTGAGGATAGACCTATTTTTGTCCTAGAAGAGAGTATATGGAAGAAGCCCAGCCATCTGGCCCAAGGTATCACTCTAGGGTTGCTAAGGAGTGTGGAATCCGGGTGTCACAACAGTCCCATTATGGAGCATGGATTAGTTGCACAATCTCCCTGCAGCCCACATGATCATGGTGCTTTTTAATGCTTGCTTTAGAAGGGAATACGGACACCGGGTGGGATTCTGCATTGCTTAGAAACCCTAATGTGACCTCATCTACTGTATTTGTGCTTACTGTTTGCTTTTGAAGCTCAATAAACTCTAAGGTTTACTTGTAATATGGTTTTGTATATGGATTTGTGCTTTTTTTTTTGCTTCTGGTAGTGTTTAAGATGGGATGTGACCTGATAATGACTAAAGTCCTCCAGAGTTACCCTACCCCGAGGCATGTATCGGATGATACAATTTAATGATCTTGTGTGCTGAATGTAATATGTATCCTGTCTCCAATCACGGAGTAGCCAATTCCTTAGTTCATGTGCTGTCTCATGATGGTTTTTGGCTTCCACCTTATCTTTCATATCTATGCGGAATTTTTTAAACATTTGGTGCACCCTAAATTTTTGCTTCAGTGTGTCCAAGGTTGGTAATACCTACAGCAGATAAAGCAGGGGAACTTCGCTTTCACCTTAGTAAGTTGACTTGCACGCTACGTTGCAGAAGCTGCTACCTCATATAGGGCCGTTATATGAATGTATCTAAATGACTTGAATCGACAATGGAAGACATGCATCAGAGGGACGTCTTTACACAGCCTGACTTCAAACCTTAACATACAGTATATTACAAAGTTGTCTTTTATGGGTTTCTTCTGTGGAGTAACTATAGATGTTTGACCATAAAAGAAAATCTTTTCAACAGCACTTTTCATTTTATTTCTGTACCTTTTACATCACATTTGTGTTTTCTCTTTTATGAATAACCAATAATTTCTCTTTTTAGTTGAGTCTCCAAGAGGCAGAGGTTTCAAGACTCCAACAGAAGATAAGATGTCTTCAGAATGAAGCTCGGGAACTATGGGAAAAATGTAATGAACAGGAAGACCAGCTTAATCAAGTAGAGAAAGCAAAACAACAGCTCTTTCATGACCAGGAGATTTATCTTGACCAAGTAAGTGCTTTGGTGTCTTTAGCAGACGCCAACTGTGATCATTTAAGACCAGAACATTTGGTGTAAAGCAATTCAAAGGGCTTTGTTGTTTCACAAGGAAATCTTTAAAAAAAATATCCTTGTGTAAATTGTGTCCTGGATTAGAATTGCAGCTTGCAAAGGAATAAGAACTCGTCCCAAACCATGAGGAGCCACTCGGTGTTTCTCATTTTGGGAAATTGGAGTGAATAATTGTAAATTAACCCTCCACATGCTACTCTACATGTTTTGTGTACTTGCTTACAAACGGGGATTATTTGTTCTCATATTTTGCAATAAGTGTTCACAATTACCAACTCTGTGATCCCTTTTCTTGTCCCTACTCTACTGTCCAAGAATGACAAACACTTATCTGCTTGTAACATGGTGTAATAAAGCATTGAGTGCCATTATAGAGCAGAAAGCCATAGTTGGCTGTAAGTTACAGGTTAAGATCTGGTCACCTACCTGCAGTATGTTTGAGTTTTATTATATTTTATTTACAAAGTTCCAACATATCACACAGGACTGTACCATAAATAACAGCTGAAAGGCTACACAAGCAAACATACAGTTCCAAACTATGGCAAAGGAGGAGGGGAGGACCCTGTCCAATCAGAAGAGATGTGTGTGCTCTTCAGCAGAAGAACCCCATTGCTACTATATGATAAAAGTGCACATTTGGGACTTTAATTCAAAGGCATTTGCATACAATTTAGTTTTACTGTGTGAAAAATACACATAACATGTTTAGTACTTTCATATATCTTGCATGCAATGACAATATCACCAGTATCTTCTATGGTGTTGATATATCACAGCCAACTTCAGCTGTTGCATGTTCTGACGGTTTGTCTATTTTTGTTTTTCTTTAATGTATAGAAGGCATGCTCAGTTGAATTTAAATTAGTTGACTGACTTGACCACTTAAGAATTTTCAGTTGTTTAGCCTTTGAATTATATCATATTTCAGTTGTACACAAACCTTTTCACAGTTTAGTATTATATTTTGTTTAATGTTGAGCTTTATTTTGTTTTGTCTATTTATAATATAAAAATATGCTTTTTGGACCTATTTACAATATTAAGGAATGCAAAACATTAGTATATTTTGAGATAGATAGATAGCAATTAGCTTTATAAGTATTTAGGAATTATTTCTGTATGTTTCACATATGTGAAAATGTAAAACTGGCCCAACCACTTAAAATGGATATGCAGCAGGCTCATGGCATATTAAGGGTTAAGAAATTAAACTTCAGCGTTTTTTACTCTTTCCAGACATGTCTAAGGATGTTCTGGATTTTACTAGTAGACAAGGGGGTCAAAAGTCATATACATTCTCAGCACATGTGAACAGTGTGATGAGATAATCTCTTATACAGTGGAACAATGCCTTCAAATACCTCTTCAGGGAGATTCCTCCCAAAACTTTTATGAACTTATTCTGTCTGCATGATTCAGTTAAAAAGACTGGAGACTCAGATAGATAGATAGATATATGTACATATATCTACCTGTGTAAATCCATAGGCATCAATGTGGAGTTTGTCCTCTATTCACAGCCATAACTGTGAATTTTCTAGGGCTGCTCGTTGCAATCGTCAAGCCTTTCATACATAAGAGCAGTTTTTAAACTTGACACTGCTCGAGATTACCCAAATGGTGTCCTATCTTTATCAGGGTTGTAATTGTGTAGTGATCAGGGTTTTCTTCCAGACCAAACTCACCCATCCATGTCATAAACATGGATTTCAAGTTTCCAGAATATATTATATGCAGTGATAATGTCAATAATTTTATATAGGCAAATATGTGTACATTACTTGGAGGGGGGTGGAGTGTGTTCAATCCGCAGAGGGAGAAGAGAATTGACAGCTGGGAGAGCCAATACACAGCACAGCAATTCTGCAGATCTCTCCTCTACACTCTCTCTGGCTGACAGCGCAATTGACACTCAGAGGGCTCCTACTACCACCTTGTCTGCCCCCCTAGCTGCACCCCCACTGTAATTACCTTAACATACCCCCAGAGGGCCTGCTCCCCACTTTAGCATTCAAAGATTTAGAAGGTTAGAAAACATTTTAGCTACAGTAAAACTGTATTGACTTCCAAATGCAAAATCTATAGAGACAGCCCTTATTCTAACCAACAAGTACAACAATGTACATGGTTTCCAGGTTCCTATTAGAATGACTAATAGAATAGACTGAAAAATATGGTTTCGTAAAACCTTATTCCAGTTCACAAGCTCTTGTGATAAGTGTCTGTCTTGATAAGATGTGAAGAGCTATGAAGAGTTTCCACGTATTTCTCTCCCCTCTTGGCAAGTGTTCTCCTTTTGTGCTATTTTGCATAAGATAGTTGGACAGAGTGAGGTCCAGCATTCCGAGGGAAGATGGTTTTACAAGTCAAATGGAAAGCAATGGAAACATACACTGAACTTCTTAGAATAAGCAGGATGTGGTGTGCAATCAGTCACATTTAGAATAGAAATTAGTAACTAAACAATAAAGCTCTCTGTGACTTTGTAAAATATGATGCAAAGAAAGGCCTGTCTCTTTTTTTTTTTGTCCTTCCGTTTTCTCCTTTATAGTCTGCTCTCTTGTGTTTGTCCGAGCCATAATTTATGCAACATTACTTCTCCCCATGATCTTTATCCTTCCTTTCTTTCATTCAGATTCTCCCTACTCCATATTAAACACTCTCCATCCTGTTTGATGCCAATATTTGGCTGTTGTAGTGTTCGTTTGCATTTATTACTGTTAAATATATATATTTCCTGTTACAGTGGCTTTCACATTGAGTAGACTTTTCAGGCTGTTCTTATTGTATACATGCCATATGGACCCTCCTAAGGAATTGTAAGCATTGTTGGTCCAGGTGTTTATTTTTAGCTGTTTGTTTTTTAGTTTGTTTTTATTTGCAGTGATTCTATCACAGCAGTTGAAGCTAAAATTAAAACTAAAGCATGTTAAGGTGACTTTGAGGACCCTTAGATGTTGAAGTTGCCCTCTTGAAGTTCAAATATTATATATATAGATTTTAATTATCTAATGGATTTTAACCAGGACCACATCTTGGGCACCATCTCTTTGTTCGGATAATATACATATGCCATCTAATTGAATTGACTTTTCTGAACATAAAAATAAGATTTCTGAGGATGTTTAGGCACATTGTATTGTATTGTAAATACTACATATGTTAAATTCTGTTATGTCTCTGTTGCATCTCAAACTACCTCCAGAAAAACATAAGCTTAACATTATATTACATACAGATCCATACAGCATTTGTTTTACTTTACAGGTATATTTTTAGCATACAATGCCAATTAGCAAATGTAACTGTTGTAAACATATTTTGGTGATAAATCATTACACTACATTTTTATGTTTTTTATTTAGATGTCTGTAATATTGTTATACTCCAATCTATTTTTCTTTTCAACACTATTTTTAGATACAAAATTATGTGATGGTTGTAGAAAAACTGCAGCGTGATTTGGACCAAACAAAGCAGTCTCATATCGTGGACTTAGAAAGGTGGAACCAGAAGACTTTGTTGATGCAGAAGGAGCTGATGTCTGAAACTTCAGCCCACCAAGAGGATCTTCTGAAACTTCAAGAATATAAAGAGAAAAAAGCATCTCTAGAAGTCCAGATGGAAAGTGCTGATGTTGCCTTACTAGAGGCTAAACAAAAGGTAATGAGACAGAGGAATACATATTCTGCATTACATATGACCTATGAATTGTTTTGTACTAGATCACTGTATAGCTCTAGATTTACGCAAATCTATTAGTAACGAGAATGATTAGGTTTTTCTATTGAGAAAATGGATTGTGAGTTCTTTTTCCAGGAGAACATGCTACTGAAGGAAAAATCATGGGGAATCACCTGATTGATTTATTATTGATTAAGATTTCAATAGGATCACATGTTCATGTGCAATTTTTGCTCTAGTTGTCCTGTAGTAGCACTTCTCTTATGAGAACACAACACTCCTGCAACACTCATGCCGTTAAGAGCATTGCTTGGCGGGAGGTCCCGACGAAGCACACACACTTTACCTGCTCGGCGGATGCTGTCTTCTCAGCCGTTCCCCTGATGCAGGGGTTAACTTAGTGGAGTACATTAACGCCTGCATCGGCGGATGTCTGTCGCCGGCCAGCTTAAGTGTATGTGATCCGTCGGGATCTCCACCAAGAAATGCGCTTAATGTAGGGGTTCCCAACGCATGTGGAAACATACCCTTAATATGTTTATTTTTGGGAGTTGTGTAAAATAAAGCTATGGACAATGATTGTGGTGGGTAAGTTGTACTTGTCAGGCCTTCTTTGCTTTAAGTCACAATGTTATCTCAAGTCTCTGACTTCTCGAAAACAAGGTTCAGGGCTCTTAACACTAGCTGTGTTGCGTTATGTTGAAGCTAACACACTAATTGTGGGTACACAAAGCACCACTTTACTGCAATGCACTCCATTATGACTCCCATACTAGTGTACTGCTTTGACATCTTGCATTAACAAATTGCGTTGAACATTAATGAAGAACGCAAGGCGCGCAAATGTGAACAGGTAACCTTATGTACCATGCTGTTACAGCAAGGCCCTCCGACTAGCATGGGACCTTCTATCGTTATACAGTGAGGTAGATAAAGCAATGTTCACAAGGATGTATTGCTGTAATATTTCAAAAGTTTGTTAAAATGGAAACAACATTTATTTCAACTGCTAATATTACTTAATCTGCTGTCCGGGGTTGTGATCCCCTGCTGTTTACCACAGGTTTATGTAGTCGATACATTTTAAAAGCTGGGATTATAGTTGAGCTGTGGTCTTTGCTTATGAATATATATTCTTTTAATACTAATTATATAATCAAATAACCCGTTTTGGTAAACCCGTAATTAATCATACATCTGATGATATGATGTCTGTCTAATTCCAATGCTTCCATACTTGACATTTTCTAATCAGGTCTGCCTTCATTAGGTTGTAGCTAAATAGTAGAGAACCTGGATTTCCACATAAAACCTTTGTTTTCTTTATTCTAGATTGATACTCAAGATCAAATAATAAAAGATCAAAATTCAGAAATGGAGCACTTACAGAAGCAAGTCAGAACACTTGAAGAAAATATAATGGAAAGCTGCAGCCAAGCCAAAACATTAGAGTCTGCCCTCGAAGTGTGCAAGAAGAAGTATCGGACCTGTATTGACAATATAAAGTCTCTGGAAAAACATGTAGGCTGTCTACAAGACCAGTTAAAGGAATCTACCGGAGAGGTATGAAACGTTCCCCTGGTAAAGTCATTTAGCTCTGTATTTTGTGTTAATGGCCTTTTTAACCACTGAAAAGAAAACCTGGCTCATATTGTGTTGTCCTTCCGAAAACATACCTTTTATATATCCAGCCCACCCTCTCTGATTGTTTGCACCTTTCTCTTGGGTGGCCTCACAAGTGTGGTACATGATGAAGTGGAATAATGGGTTGAGTTCTTTGCCAACATTAAGATTTATATAACTTTAGTTGATCTATATTTTTCTTCATATAAGTTGTGATACAACTTGTTGTTATAAGTTTACCATATTTCATGCTCCGTAAAACACACCTGACCATAGTTCTGGGGAGGAAATTAATTAAATATGCACATAGAAATGGCAAATGCAGTGAATAATATTACCTGGTGTTCCCACAGTCACTGTGCATGCCTCCGATGTTCTTGTAAGCATCACCATATAACATTAGGCTCTTGTGCAGTGACTGTGGACACAGCAGGTAATATATTCACTGCATATTTAATTCCATATGCATGTACTTAATGAGTGGCTCATGGGTATATGCATACGGAAGCACAAGCACAGTGAATGTATTACCTGCTGTGATATATGCCCCCCACCAGCATGGAATCGTGCATGGTATGCAGCATGTTCTACCCAGACCAGACCAGACCAGAGAGTCCCAGAGCAGATTACGCAGTGGTGGGAAAGACTGGCTCCGACTTTCAGCAGTGCCCCCTCTCCTGGGTAAATAAGGAGGTCCTGTGGAAAGCCAACAGTGGGCTTATTTGCTCAAACATGCATATTCGCTCTATAAGACGCACAGATGTTTTCTTTGTGATTTTGGGGCAAAATTTTTTAGTCACTGAATTTTTAACCCCTTTTTTGTCAGAAAGGAAGCCAATGTGAATGTGATTGGGAGATCTACAATCCTCTATGGTTGACATCTGTAATAGAAGTTTATTGTATAATGTTGTTTATTATCTGCCTCTCCTCCTTTTGTGTCCCATTATGAATCATTGCTTCGAATATAAACATATCAGTGACATGATCTGCAGCACTGGTTTTTATGTAGTGAAACAAATTGGTAGCCTATAGTAGTAGAAGAGGCAACCTGTGCCATTCCTGTTGGTTCATAGCTTGGACAAGTATTACAGTATTTTCCAGACTATAAGGCGCACATTTTGCCCCCAAAATTGGGGTGAAAAATTACTGCCTCTTCCTATTCTGATGGTGCCTTGGCTCCCCGCAGCTCTCCTGGACGCTCCAAAGTAAAGGGTGTGTCCCAAACATTGGAGCATCTTATAGTCTTAGAATAATGGTAGATATCTTACATTCTGGGTCATTGCTCCAATTTTGGCTTCATTGAGGTACCCTTGGCTTTCTAAAGAAATATAGGACGTGATAATAAGTAAATACAAGACTGTAGTTGTATTTCCAGCATGTTATCTGACACAGTAATGTACAGAGAGGGCTAAGTGGTTAAATTATCGGACAGGTCCCATAATTATTTCAGTTTGCTGCTGGAGATAGCCCTTTGGCCACGTGCCCAGCTATGGTGGAAGCCACCACGAAACAAGTCAATATAGGGCATTTGTCCCAGTTGCATTTGTCAGTGCACACCAGCAAATCCAATTCTTTTTTTTACTATAGCCATATCAGTGCTTCTATTAGGAAAGGCTTAAAGTATACAGTAAAATAACTAACATAATGTTTAGTGCTTATGTGTTCTTGATTTAATAGGACATTTTGGAACCTGTGCCCAAATCACCTCTTGGATTTAATTTACTTTGTTTCAGAAATAAAATTAGGTACTCATGCCTTTAACATGTTTATATTGAGCATAGACTTTTGTTCAACAAAAGAATCTGTACTTTTTATCTAAGAAAGTGCTTTAGGACAACTGTAAATGAATGATGAAAGGCAGTGATGTTTGAAGAAAACAAAATCTGGAATTAATTCTTTTTATCCATAACAGATTAAAATGGTGTTTTAAACTTCTACTATGATAGCACAATCCATATTACGGATCCTTTCCAGCCACATTTAGTAAAAAAAAACCTATCTAGCAGAATGCCTGCTAGAAAAATAATTACTGGCCAAGATCAAAGGCGGCATTTTTTAGAGGGAAAAAATAATATGAAAGTAGAATGAGGTGCCTTGTCGTTTACTGTGTAAGGAAATAATCCACTAATGACAAGGTAAAAGAGTGCACTTGTACAACCTTCTGATTCTCGCCTTCCTGCCTTTTATCGTTGTCTGCAATTGCTAAAAAGAAGACGATTAGAGTTCGTACAATTGCCTGATTAGGTCTCTGTCAAAATAATAAATTTTTGTTGTATTCCCTTATCAGTTTGTATGAATTGCGCATGTGTGTGTAATTGTGGAGACTTGGTTGTTTCGGGAACTAATGAACAAATTAGATTTTTTATTATATCTAGAAAAAAACTCATTCCTAATTAGAGGTGCTCATAATGTAAATGTCTCGGCTTTGTAGAAAATTGTTCACAAATGGGTTTAGTCCGTTTATTTTAATTGGGCAAGCCTAATTTTTAAAAATGATTAGATGTTTTACTGAAATCTAATTGTTTTTTTACAAGACTGACCAGGAAAAGGTGAATTTGTCTTCTAAATGTAGACCTGAGCTCAGCTAAAGTGCAGAGCTGTCATGTGTCCGGTGCTGTCACAATAGAATGTTTGGTTTTCCCAGTTCTTATCTTTTTTGCATACAGCAGTGGTTCTCAGCCTACCTAATGCCACGACTCAGTAAGTGACGCCGCAAAGTGTCACTTCCTGTATTTGGAATGCGGAAGTGACTTTGCAGAGTGTCACTTTCCAAATACCATACCACAAAGTCACCTTTAGCACAATCTGGGTAAGCGTTATATCCCATCCTTCCTATTTTCTGGCCCTGCTTGTAGAGATTTTGTGTGGGGAGGGAAGTTAGGTGGGAGAGCAATGCCCCATCCCTCCTAATGTAGGAAGGAGGAGGCATTACTCTCCCTTCTTACTTCCGACTCTGCTTGTTGGCATCGGTGCTGCTGTTTGTAAGATGCGTTAACCTGGTGACCCCTGGGAAATAATCATTCTACCTCTGAAGGGGTTGTGACCCACAGGGTGAGAAGCGCTGACATACATGGTTCCAATTGTTCGTTCAAAAATAGATTCCTTTTTACCTCAAGCAATCCACCAAAATGTGATGGAAGTTGTGCATAAAATAGGAAGAGCAATGGCTGGTTGTATTGCTAAATATCCACCGATCGTACATGCATTGAGATGGATTTGTGTCCAAACCATTTATGGAGCATTTGCACAGGCCTTTGGTAAGTACCATCAATAAATATTCAGCTGACAGTCCATATTTCACTTGCACAAGTTGATCACGTCAATGGCCAATCAAGGCAGCCGATCAAATCAAAGATCAATCAAGCAAAACTTACAGTGTTTGTGAATAGCTCACCAAATATTTTTTACCTTTGTCTGAGCTGTTACAATTATTGAATGTCGCTTCAAAGACCTAAAAAAAATATATACTTACCTGCTCTTCTCACGTCCTTGGAAGTCATCATGTTTATTCCTGTGTAGCTTCCAGTCTTCCAGGGTTTAACAGGGTTCAGTAAAGTGTACGACCATTGGGGGCTCCAGATTCATTGTTTTTTTAATGGAAACCAAAGAAATTTCTTTGACTTGTATAGAGGCCTGATAAAGTGACAACTCTGTATTTCCCAACTCACATTGCTCACACTGCTGCACTTTTTGGAGCAAGAAGAAAAGAGTGGAGTGGGGAAGAGGGGCATTCAGGAATATCTCCTCACAGGTAAGGATTTTTTTCAATCTTTTTTTTTATTTTTACAGATAAGTAATGGGGAGGGTACCAGAGAGGAACATAAAGTACATCAGATGAGTTTAGGTGAGCTTTAAAGGTGGTGTCGATTTTTTGTTCGATTTATTGAATGTAACCTTAGATTTTTTTGTTCATCCATCCCGATATCGAATGAAAATACATTCAAAATTACAACGACAGATAAAAATTTACCAACATGTTCAATGATCTTTTGAGCGATTTTTTTTGTTCGAGAAAATGTATTTATCGAACAAATTCTAGATTTTTGTCTAATCAACCAAAAAATAGTTCGTTCTTTGTTGATCAAAAGAAATAATCTGCACATGGAAACCTACCTTAAGTCTGTCTTCTGTGGACTTGCGCAATTGTTGAACTTTGTTCTGTAAATGCTGCACTTTCACATATTTTGTTCAACTGCATTGACATGGAGGAAAACAAAGAACCTCTGGTTGGCTTTTTTCTCCGTTGCAGGCTGTGTCTGGGTCAGAAATTAAATGTTCTTAAATTGTGTCCGGCCCTCATGCAAGAGTTTTTGTTATTGTGTGCAATAATCGCATCTGAAATGCTCCATGAGCTCCAGTGGAACTCGCTCAATGTGTACTGTCATCTGTACTCACGATAGACATCAATAATGTCATAATTTCTTCCACTAAACTTCAGCTGCACAATTTCATGTCAAAGTTTATCGGGAGGAAAGCCAGACTAACTAAAAAAATTGAAAATCAATTATGTTGAGAACTTTATTTTGGTGTGCGAAGCTGTTGTGGAAGTAAAATAACCTGTTTGTGGTTGACCTGAATCAGTTTTTCACGCCTGAGTGAAGCTCTGTTTCCATGATTAGGATTCCATGACCCCTAAGTTTTGCCCAGCTGCAATGGTTTCCAATGATAGAAGGTTTTGGACTGTACATCAGTGCTTCTCCTATTTGAGAAAATGTGAACAAAAGTGTTAAAGTTTCATGTTCCTGTGGCCAGTGGTGATGGCCGAACTTCGACCAGGTCCGTTCGCAAACAGGCAGATCGGACTTTTAAAAAAGTCTGACGTCCGTGGGCAGATTAAAATTGGAATCTGGAAAACCGGAAGTGGCGTCACATCCCGTACCTGGAACGCATTGTTCCTGGTTCCGAGTGCCGGATGTGACATCAGTGTTTTTGGTTTTCTGAGCCGATTTTTCACTGGAAGACTGGGTTCTCCACACCATCTTTAGTGAAAAGATTCTTGCTCCATCTTACTGCTCCTGATCCTGCCGGTGGAAAAATATAAAGCTCCTTCTTGCCAGGGAACAGGGCAGGTTGAACACTCGTACTGCTCACCGGCTAGAAGGAGTGCAAACATTCATGTTTGTGGCCATTCGGCCATCACTAGTGGCCAGGAAAATGAAAGCTGAGCTCCAGGCAAAGTCTTAAGGTCCCCATACACGTGTCCGTTTCCCAACGGATTCCGGGACGATCGATTCCGGGGGAGCGTGCACGCCAATCGATCGTCCCAGAATCGCGTGAAGCCCACCTTGTCCGTCCGATCACGTCCGATCGTTCGGGGGCCCAGAATCGGATCCGACAGAGAACCAACATGTTGGTCTTTCTGATCCGATTCGTCACACATCAGGGGGAGTTGCCATTTGTGGAGTAAGCGATCGGACACGGAATCGTCCAGGAATCCGTGGGACAAGGTGGTAGCGATCGGACACACTTAATTGGCCGATCGATCGGACCTCCGATTCCCGCTGACATCGCCGGAATCGATCGGATAGGTGATCGATCGGCCATGGAATCCAAAAATGGATGGCTAGCTTTAAAGTACCTTCATGGTGCCGCTATTCCTGCATTGCAAGAGACAAATGCATGTATGGTGTAGAAAGTAACATGTTTTTCAGGTTGTCTGTGGTGCTAACTTGCAATGCCGGACTAGAGGATGGCATCAGAGATCAGAGTGCCAAAGAAATGCTGCTGCCATGTGTCCAATGTTTTTTTCCCACAGAGTGGGTGATTTGCAGGTGATTTGCCCTCAGTTTAGGGCCCTTTTAATGAGCATTAGAGTGGACACGGTCATGTTCATTACAATTGGAAGTGTCCTCTCTGCGGTGGATACGTGCCTCACATGGAGAAAAAGAAGCAGTGGGCACATGACCTGCAGGGAAAACTAGTCTAGTAGAGCAGGGGCGTGGCTAAGTGAAGGTACAAGGCGAAGAAATGCCATGTTTTAAATTTTCCCCCTAAAAATAAACTAGCTTGTAACTTTTTAGTGCTCAACCCAACCAGTTAACAATTAGCACTATTCAGCACCTTCAGCACTATGTGCTATGTAAGTAATGGCCATTTTTGTAACTAGGGCTCACCTCCTTCATCCTCTTTTGAAGTTATTTTTTGTTTACCTTCATGTAATCCACTAACCTCTGCAAATCACTTAGGGGTAGGATTCCTGCTGGTGACCGCATACTATGCATGAGCACTGCCATTTGTAGCCTACATAGGTAGGGATAGTGTATGACAGAGGGACAATATTGGAGCCCAGCCACACAATAGGACAGAACAGGATATTGCCATCAGACTTACAAGGTGTTTAATAAAAGATGCCTTTTTAAAATACTGAAAATGACTTTTTATGTTATAATACGGGTTTAAATAAAATGATGTTAACATCCTTAAAACTTCTATAAGGTTTTAGTGACTGGGATTAGGCATTTTTCCTTTAGCACAGTTGCAGCTTTTGCTGGATATCTGTAGTAGCTGACTGATTGCTTTACCACTGTTCCCTGGATTTGTTCTTTTAATGTTTTTAAAAGCAATAAAACTTTAAATGAGAAAGTTCTAAGCGGAGCAGTATGCATGCTTTCCATACTGCGGCGATCGTTCTGAAACTACAAATGACTTTCCCATGCCGGTATGCTGAATAATGGAACTGCTTTGCTACCAATAAACCGCTCATGGGCCAGATCCGCACATGGCACAGTTGTTTGTTTCTTAAATAATGCTGGCTGCTATCCAACGTCTCATTCCACACATGGAATTTAGAAGATGGCCACGTGCCAGGTTGTAGTATGCCTTCTGTGTAATGAGCAACGAATTAAGCACCAGTGCCCGGAGGAAGTGTGTTGTAGGGTAGCACAGCTAGCAACATTGATGTGAACAAAAAAATAGTTAATTACTGTTCATCGCCATTGTGTGATACGTCATTACTTTTATATGCTCACTAATTAGAACTAAAACAATTGAGGCGATCTTAGCTAATTAGAACACTCGAGGGACCAGGAACACATGCCAAGAATCACTGGGGTACTGTTAGAACAAGTCAAGAGAGTTGGCTTTGTTTCATATTGTCATGTAATTGAGACATCTAAGGAGAATAACAGGTTTTGGACAGCAAATGAACACTGCATAATTTGTGTCGAGTTCCTTTGTAGTTGGGATTTTAATCAGATTACTTTTATAACCGTAATTAATTTTATCAACTGTTAACGAATGTTTCTAGGGCATCCTTGACAGACTACATTAGACATTTAAACAATCTCCGTGTTATCATATTCTCCTTTAAGGATGGAGCAGTAAAGCTATTAGTTATTCCATTGTATAATTAGCCATTTCTTTGTCCTTTTCTTCTGAATCAAGGACTTTAATGTGTATCGCTTGTAGTTACAGGAGAAAATGGATGGTTAATATGGTGCCAGTTGTCATAGTGGTGTTATACTGGTAAGCACGCATTTAGGTTATGACACCCAATTAGCATCCAGCTGTCATCCTTAGTGTTGAGTGTGAATATTCAAATTGCAAATTTTTACTGAAAATATCGGCACTTCGAGAATTTGCAAAGATATAATGCTATATCTTGAGCTGGCCATACACCTTTAGATCCTCTGTCAGATATCCTTTAGATCTCCCAACAACAATGCATTATAGGGTCCTCTGTGATTGGACAAAGGTAGACTTGATTATTTAGAAGGTCCCTCATATTACATGGTTTTGGTAAAATAAAATGAGATCTAAAGGAAATCTGACAGCAAAATTTTAAGGTGTATGGGGACCCTTAGTCATTTTGAATATTCGAGATTCTGGGGAAAGTACCATGCATTGTGTTTCACATGTACAATGCTGATTTTCGCAATTAATTGTTGTCTCATGTTGTGATTTCACTGCAGCTGCTATTTCACATTCTGCCACTAGATGTCCCCGTGACAAAACACATAATATTTGCATGTACACACAATACCCACAATATACAAGTGCAGATTTTCTCAATACATAATAATGACAGATCTCATATTTTCTAATTTACTTAGAATATTTGGAGAATAATTTGCAAAATGTCGCAAATTCGAATATTGGCTATGCAACAAGGTTTCAGGGTTTCGGGTCAGGGTTTCAGGTTTTGCACCACCAAATATTGCCATTGTTTGTGCCCTCTAGAGCAGCATAGTGAATGTCTTACATGGCCTCTTGACATTTCTACTGGAGGATCAGTGGAACAGCAATTCACATTCCCTTGGCTTTTCCTTTTCTATCAAGAGCTGTCTGTTTGATAGTAATATATTTTTTTATACACTGCCTGGCCAAATAAAAGTCGCCACCCAAAAAAAAGGTCATATACTCTAATATTTTGTTGAACCGCCTTTAGCTTTGATTACGGCATACATTCGCTGTGGCATTGTTTCGATAAGGTTCTGCAAAGTCACAAGATTTATTTCCATCCAGTGTTACATACATTTTTCACCAAGATCTTGCATTGCTGATGGTAGTCTGAGCGCTGCGCAAAGCCTTCTCCAGCACATCCCACAGATTTTCAATGGGGTTAAGGTCTGGACTCTCACAATTTGAGCCCAATGAATCCTGGCATTGTCATCTTGGAAAATGTCCGTGCCAACAGGAAAGAAAAAATCCATTGGTTGATTAACCTGGTCATTCACTTTTATTGCACCAGTTTGGGTTAAATAACTTGTTGCCAGCTGAAAGATAATCGCCCATGCACTAAATATCCAATAGGAGGCTCATACCTGTTTGCTTAGTTAAATTTCGGCCATGCAGTGTATATTTGGGTTGTGCACACCCTAGACATTGTCTCCGCTATGCAAACGAGTTACTCTTTCTTTCAAGTGTGAAGCCAAAATCCCAAAAATAAACTACAAAAAGGCGATTCCTTAGGGTGTAGGTAAAAACTCTTACCCCAGAAATGATTCCCCCTGAATTACCAGAGGCACGGGGACTTTAAAGGCTTTGGATGTTATTCACAAACGTATGCATAAGATTTATCAATAAAATGAAATGATTTAATAATGTCCATCAAGTAAAACCACAAATTCAAAGCATGGTACAGTACACAAAAGTTGACACAGCGCTTTTAAATTATTATTATTATTAACATATTACGCAGCGCTGTACAATACATTAGAGTGGAGATACAAACACACGATGACACACAGGAAGGAGTTGAAATAGGAAGGAGTTGACGACCCTGCCGGGTTGGGCTTACAATGTAATAGGTTGGGGAACAAGGCATACAATAGGTGGGGGTGGGGGGGGGGTGGGACTGGCATGGTGGTGATGTTAGGAATGAGAAGATGGATAGGCGAGACTGAAGAGGTAGGGTTTTTAAATCACTGCACAATATTTCCATCAAATCCCCATATGGATAAACAAACGATGGTAGGTATCTTCAACAGAATATTATCAAGCCACCCATGTGGCGTTTGGTCTTTTTTTCTTAATGCAGTGTTATTGCTTACCAATATAGTCATATTGCAAAGTAAACATTCCAAAAACACAAACAGTGCTTTTAGGATGCGTTTCATAAATTTTCAATGGAAGCAGGAGTTAGTGGTGAGCAGCACAGGCAATATTCGAGTTTCTGACATTTCCCAAAATTATTCTCCAAATACAAGTAAAATTCGAGATCTCCCGTTTTCTTTTTGCTAATATCTACACTTTTACATGCGAAAATTGTGATCTCAAGATCAGGGTGACATAGAAGATCGATGATTGTTTGTTCCATTCCTGAACGATTGATCGCAGATCAAACGGAAACCCAACCATGAATATTTGAGATTACGAAGACATAGTACTATATTGGAGAATTTTGTGAATTTTCGAAGTACTTATATCCACAATAAAAATTTGCAATTCGAATATTCACCACTAGACTAGACTAGATTATTGAAAATGACTCTGAATCTGTATTTGTATGAAATATTAAACTGTTGCAAGTCTCTGTAATCTGTATGCTTTATCTCACTTATATTGCTCCTTTCCTTCTCTCCTTTGCACACACCTCACAGATCCTCACAAATAATATCCTGAGGTTAGTGATATGCAAAGGGGGGAAAATCTTTGTAAATTTAATGCCAGCACCTTTATTTTCCTGTCTTACTAATTCCATCAGTTCTGACATATGGGAAGTTTATCCATAGGATCTTCTACGCTCACAAAAGTACGATCCTACCCAGTCACCATACCGGTCTGTGCTTCAAAGAGACTGGAACATTGACTTCATTGAGCCGAATTGTCAGATCTGATTTGTCTTATGGCACCTTCATTATGTTTTGCGTTTGATCACAGAGCACAGTTGTAATAAGTTCCAAATGTTCCCCTTTGTATAAAACTTGTATAAAACTTAAAAGTCTTAAACTTTTTAAAGCATGTACTGTTTGAGGGATCTTACATTTTACACTGTGTTGGTTTGTCTCAGATAAATATGAAATTAAAATGCAACATCATTAAAACAGATGTAAAATCTAACTGTCCTTTAGTATTCTAAAGTGTTGCCATCACAACAAAGTTCCCATTGAATGTAAATGTTAGATCGCAATAATCGTCTGCTGGGTATTAATCCTTCGATCCAAAAGTAGAATAAAAAGTTTTGGCTTGACAAAGACCAGTGGTTCCCAAACTTTTCCTGCAGGCCCACCCTCCTTTTCTAGAACATTATCGAGCCCCTATCCACATTCAATCTACACAGGTTCGGATTGAGGGCTATTTCACACTAGCCATGTTTGCGTTGCAGTATTGTGTACTAGTACTAGTGTAAAATGGCCCTCAAACTTTATTTGAAATACAACTCATACAACTTAATATGGTTTTTATACCAATCATACAGAGACATGTATCCTATATACACACACCAATCATACAGAAACATTCATCATTCACATAGAGACACGCACACTACAATCATGCAGAGAATTAATGAATTCAGATAAAGACACACACACACACACAGAAACACAGGTATACACATTACATACACTCTACTTAGGTCTCGTTCACTTAGGAAATAATTTCAACCGACCGGCAGTCGGAACATTAGGAGTCTGCTGTCGTCCCGATAGAACTTCCATGTGTTCCTTATCAAGACGACCTGTGCAGACAGTCATTTCCCGGTCTGCTGCCGGAGAGCCCAGTCGTTTCCCAGGCTGCTGTCAGTCATGTAAATTAAGCCTTAATGTCTGCAGCTAGTTCCTCCATGGTTTGCTTTCTGCTTTCCCCTCTCTCAGCCCCCTAGCTGCCCCCCGGAATACCTCTGGTATACCTATGTCAGTGGTTCCCAAACCTCTGGGTTTGAGAACCACTGACATAGACATATACAACAGTAGTGTATAGTATCATAAACACCATATTAATGCTTGTTTTGTCTGCCGGGCTTGCTGGTTTATTTTTCATAAGTAGTCAGATTGTGGATTGGATTTGTTCAAACCTCCAGGTTGTTGCCTTCTCTCAAGACATTTGGTTTTGTTGCTTAAATGGGCCTTTTATTAAACTGCAGCACATATTGAGCAATTAAAGTGCAAACACATAATAAACTTTCTTATTTAAGAACACATGAAATAATTGAATTTGAATCCCTTAGCCCCTCTTCCTCTCAAAGTGCTATTATCGTTACGACTGTTAAAACATATACTGTTCTGTGTTCTGCATAGTCCCTGTTGTACCGCTGATTAACACTGGTAATTAGAAGCACGGCTAGCTAGCAATTAATTTTGAGTATACAGATTAAAAATTTTTTGTATTTTGTTTTTATTATTTCTTTTTTTTTTTTTAAGTAATTTAAAGAATATTAAAAGTCTTAATGGAAGATTATAAAGATACTGTTAAAATATTTTTAGTTTCACAATGAATTTGTGTCCAATCGTGTTGGGTAATGTCAAATGCTGCAGCCCTCTTATGATCGGGAATTAGGCAGTATAATAGGTTGGATTCCCCTAGGTTGCTTCCAGCGTGGGCATGCTACCTCCCCCTTCAGAAATGTTGAAGCATTCATGTTTAGTTTTTATATAAGGCAGTCATTCTCAAGTTAGGTTTCTACAGATGATTCTTGGGTTGTGGCCCATTGACCTTACATCTATGGCCAATAGCACTTGGCAGAGGCATCAATATAACACCAATAATCAATTGTTTAACGGTACACAAGTGTTAGGGCTCATTTACATGGGTGTTTTTAACCAACCGTGCAGTAAATGAGCAAAAATCGCAATATTAGGCGTCCCCTGGTAGTTTTTATGGCTTTAGCTCAATAGATCCCCAATTTTGCAGCTGCTCATAACTGGTCCTTTTCAGCACGGCTGTGGGAGCGCCCCGTGTAAATTTAGCCTTGGGTGCATTTCTCTGACTCTCAACAATAAATTGCGTTGAGAGTGGGTTGCCCTAGACCTAAAAAAATTTAATCCCTCCACTATATATTTTTTATGAGTTTTTTAAGTATTTAATTTCCAGGTGCCAAACTTGCGGCCCTAATGAGTGTTCTTTGGCGGCTCCCCTCAGTCATCAACCTAACTTTTAATGGGCAAAGGAACTCACCTGTCCGCCGATCCCCACTGACTATATAATATATATTTAGAAACAATAGGGGAAGATTGGAGGGTAATTTTAACCACTGTTCCCATCCCTAGGACACTATAAAAATAAACAAAAGGGATCCCTCTGGGGACTCTGATTGGAACAGTGATACAATAGTACAGTCACTAAGAACCTATTTTATTGGTCAAGGGTAATCACAATAAATGATCTTTACATTACAGGTTGCCTGGTGTCATCCAGGTCCTGTGTGTAAAATTTAATAATACATATTTATATTTTGGGTCTTACACACAGGACCTGGATGACACCAGGCAACCTGTAATGTAAAGATCATTTATTGTGATTATCCTTGACCAATAAAATAGGTTCTTAACCTACCCTAGTGACTGTACTATTGTATCACTGTTCCAATTGTTTATTTTTATATAATATATATTGTGGCACACTCTCAGACTAGGGGCAAAGGCTTTGATAATATCTTTGAGGCACATAACCTTTGATGATCTATATGACACAAAATGTGCATTACCATACTACAGTGTTCCCTAATGCTTGAGGTATCATTCAAAACAAGTTTTGTTATTTAAAATTGTTTAAAATGTCTTCTAGCAATACCTGCTGTCCTCTTTTCATAAAAAATGCTTGTAAAAGTCAGTATAGATTGAAAATGTTATGTGCGGCCCTTTAGTGATGCTGAGGGCACTTGTGGCCCTCCATATCAACTCAGTTGCCCGTCACTGATTTAATTGCCATGTTTCAGATTTATAATACCCTGTTATGCTGTATAGGAAATCTTCAAACAAGGAGGAGAAAGGGGTGCGTAAATATCCCTTATGACAAATAAGTGGAGTTCAGATTTTTTTTTTTAATGAACCTTTAACCATTGTTAGATTGACAAACAGTTACAATTGCTTCCATTAGATCGCTGCTGATTTCTTTCTTTCATTGGCTTTGCATTAACACACACCTGAATCCTTAAAATTTAAAGTTTTTCTAGAATTCACACTTTTTGAAAGTGGCTCTGAAATCCTGTGGAAGCAGAAAGTGTCAACCTTTTCTGATCCGCAGAGGAGATGTTCCATAGTATAAATCGGGGGAACCTTTATTTTTGAAATTGCATGAAAGTATTTAGTAAATATTTAAGATGGTCATATTTTCATTAAAGGGTTATTAAACCCTCATTAAATATTAAAATCAAAAATATTAAATCATCTTCATACACTTGCTCTTTCATGTGTTTCCTAAAGTGGGTTTAAACATAAACAAAAAAAAAACATTAAAGTATAAACAAATAAACATTACTCACCTACATCGGTCCTAATCCAGGGACAGCGACCCCTAAAAAGAAAAAAAAAAGTACCTTCCCTGGCTGCTCACTCTGACGCCACCATTCCTGGAGTGTCCGGTCTTTCAGGCTTCAAGATGGAAGAGCGAGACTCTTCCGGTTCTGCTCCTTCCACCAATGCGGATCTGAATCCGGTAAAGTACAGCTCCTCCGTGTCACCGGATTCAGATGCTGCTAGCTGCGGGTGCATGGGGGTATGGGAAAGGAGAAGTCAGAAGTGGTGTCTCATTTACCATATTCCCTTGGGGCTGCCACAGTCATAGGGGAGTTTAAGCGTTGTGGGATTTTTAAAGATATTTTTTTTTTACAATTTAGCTCCGATCTACCCTAATAGAAGGCAGAATCGGAGGTGGTAGGTCTTCATTAATGAATTTGTTAAGCAACCTTAATATGTGCACCAGGCACCTCCTGTTCTGCTGGGGGCACCTTCGCCATTGGGACTCTCTGGAACCACCCCGTATGTAGCCACTACTAAATAGAAATTTTTTTTTATCTTTTATATCTTGTAAGTTGCAATAGTTATTTTTTACATGAACTCGCCGTGTCGCCATTGTGAAGACACCTGAGATATTGTAGACTAGACTATAGATGTTGGGGCCATTGTCCATTGATCACATGCTCCTTGCAAGTTGAGTTCTTTTAGGGGCCAAGTTAAAGCTATATCAATCTTTTCTATACCTATTAGAAGAATATTAAATGATTGCACCCAACAAACTTAAGTCATGGATCCCATATATAGTCTGGTCCGCGTACTTAAGAGGGACTTTCAGGCAGACTAGTAGTATAATAGTGAAGACAAATCATAACAAAGTATCAAACGCAGTATATAACAAACAATCCAAGTTTATATATAGATCCGTAAAAGATCATGAAGGTTAGCAAAGTCCATAATGTTGTGCCAGCAATTGTACATATTTCATGCAGAAAGAGTCAACATGTTTCGCGACATCTCTGTCGCTTCATCAGGACATTTGCATGTAGTTTGGCATGGGCACTGCAAGGGAACATAAGAAAAGTAATGGTAGTAATTAGGGTAATATCCCAAAAACAATGTCTAGATGGGTAAAAGTTTATGGGATATTACCCTAATTACTACCATTACTTTCCTTATGTTCCCTTGCAGTGCCCATGCCAAACTACATGCAAATGTCCTGATGAAGCGACAGAGATGTCGCGAAACATGTTGACTCTTTCTGCATAAAATATGTCTAATTGCTGGCACAGCATTATGGACTTTTCTAACCTTCATGATCTTTTACGGATCTATATATAAACTTGGATTGTTTGTTATATACTGTGTTTGATACTTTGTTATGATTTGGCTTCACTATTATGCTACTAGTTTGCCTGAAAGTCCCTCTTAAGTACGCGGACCAAACTATATAAGGGATCCATGACTTAAGATTGTTGGGTGCAATCATTTAATATTCTTCTAATGTGTATACAAATTTGGATGTTGGCGGACGCTTTATTTTTTGCTTGACTTGCATTTGTTAGGGGCGAGAGCTTCTTCCCTTTTTCTCTTCTCTATACCTTCCAGGCAAATAAAATATTTCATATTGTCATCTATTTTTACATTGTTGGGCAACTTTTTCTTTGTAGGATTGATATTATCCTTCTGCAGAGTTAGATCTGTCTTGGCTCGGACACATGTATCTGGAAAATACCAGGTTGTCTGTGTGTGTCTGTGCCCTAGTAGTTTGTCATTTTCATAACAGAACATATCCAACCTCCATCCTGTGTCTGTAATTATGGGCCTGTGTGAAGAGGACTTGCCATAAATGAAAGCCATTATACATTGTTTTCAGTTGCAAATAAAGCAAAGAATAATCAAAGATTTGTTTTTGTCTTTTTTATTATGAATGCTTATCCTAAAACACAAGTGAACGTCTATGAAATTCAACCTCCTGTTACCCACAGCCAGCTTCAAGAGTATCCCGCATGTCATGCCAAATTTAGCTTCAAATAAAAGTAGGAACATCGACAGTGTTTGGAGCAGACGTATCTCCAGTTATCTTGTGTAGTAAAATAAATAGTGTTCAGAAAGCCACAAATATTTTGAGTTCCTTCCATTTCTATTTAATTTAAGTTAATCCCCCACCAGCCAGATCCCTGTGAATAGTTCCTCTGTGTCAGTTTTCTTATGCATTTAAAAATACAGCAATCATATAGTCTCTTGGCTTAGTCTTTTCCATGAAATATAATTGCCCAAGCTTTTTAGTGTAGCTCAGGTTTCCCAGTTTCTTGGGCATCTTAGCGATTCTCCTACGCACACAATTAAACATGCAACTTCAATTAAACATAATGGTAGTTGCACTGCTGATTTTTATGAAATTTAGGGCTAATATAGAGAATACTAACCCTGGAAAAATGACTGGGGGTAACTTGGGGTAAAGCTGTGAAGGCAATTTTCAGTTGGGCTTCTGAAGCATCAAAGCTCTCTAGTAATCAGCCATTGAAAACAGTTAAACATGATAGACTAATGAGAGGGAAGAATTATTTCCTGGCTATACACAGAAAGTTTGACAGATGTATACCAACTAAAAAGAAATCAAAGACTAGATCCTCTACGGCACATCAAGGCTCTGCCATTTTGTAGTTGAATGTTAGTGCATAGGTGTTAAGCTACATACTCTCTTACAATGTTTGTCTTATTGTAACCTTAATTACTTTTATAAAAATGTTAATATGCAACAAAATAATCACATAGACATTTCGATGTACTAAACTAGGGAACTTGCCTGCTTCTTAACTTGTTGTTAATACATAATGTAATCCTGACATTTCTGTTTGTTATTTATTGGATTAAATAACATATTCATTCATCATTGTAAGTGCTGCAATTAAAGTTACAAAGCTAACATTAAAAGCTGTTAAAAATTTGGTAGATATTTAAGCAAATTTTAATAGGATGTAATAATAATAGAGTGTATTCTTGAAGCCCTAGAATGTCAGAAAACTGGATAATGGCTGCACTTGCCATGCCAAGGGCTTGACAACTAAAACATTCCTTTATTGATTTGCATAGATTCTCTGCTCAAACAATGAACGCTCGAGCACAGCGTGGTGATGTTACCATGTCCCGCTCGATCATTCATCCATCGAGTGGGTATCAACCCATGCATTTGGGACCCTAAGGGGCCAACACTTTCAGAGACTGGAGCTAACCTAGAGTGATGGTGAAGGTAATGTGGACTGGTTAGTCTGTAGACTCAAACCTAGAAGTATTGCTCTGATGTTGCACACAACACTTCTTTATATCTCCAGAAATTGTGGGGATTATTCCATGATCAGGTGATCTGTAACTTAGGTTATGCTCCCACTGTTTATCAATCTACCAAAGAGCAGCCATAGGTGATCAATACATTGTGTATTGGATAAAGAAAATACTCTTATTTTTTACTGACTCATTTTGTGTTCTGTGTTTCCATCAAAGATAACATTGAATCAAATTAAAATACAATGTAGTGTGTGGCCACCCTACCTTTGGTAAATTTATTAGTTTTCCTGCATGTAATTGGGTGTCTAGCTGTTAGTATACCAAAGATATTCAACTACATTGCAGAGTACATATAATCAGGTGGAAACTAAAGATTAACCATGAAGCCAATCGGATCAGTGTACAGCCACCCCAAATATCCAAGGTTTCTCATTCCAGGTTCATGCAATATTTTCTGAGACAAGTCAGCACTTTCTTTGCATTGATCAGATAGATAGTGAAGAGTAAAAAGTCTATTTTATAACTCACTTTGCGGCTGCTTTTGCTCACCAATTTTTAGTATGATGACAATATTAAGAACAATGGCTCTATCTCCTGTGTCTCCTATCTCAGAACTGTATTGGAGGGGTGTATTGCATGCATTCACTGTGTCCTGTCATGATTATGTTAAAGTATTCATTTTTTTGGGCAGAAGCTTTTAAGGGGGTTTTTCAAGTGTACAAGAGCATTTATGAAAAGTGTCTCTCAGCCAAGGTGGTGTCACTTGCATCATTAGGCAGCCTGCCCATCTAAGGCCATAGTCTGTCTGACAGCTAAGAGCATATGCCATAAAAGTTTGAATACTACCTTATAACTTCAGTTCATGCGTGTCCGACATATGGGCTCCCCTGCCACGAAGGGGTGGGGGGAGGTCACATGCCCATATGAAATGTACATGTATTGTTAAGACACTGCAGAATAGACTAGTTATTATGTGATAGGAATGGGAAAACCAGATTCCGTATTTTAGATTTCTTTCTCCAGAACAAACCTTTAGAAATTCGTAGAGACGTTTTAAAATGATGAAAAATGGAAAGCATCAGTTATGTGTTGTAGGTTCTTACAAATGCTTTAATTTCTTGATTGTCCCCTGGCATGTTTTTATTTGTGCTGGTGTGCTCTGTTTAGATACAAACTCCCTGGTAGATCATCTGGTGGCCTGTTATCTATCTTAAGCTGGGAGTAGACGGTACCAACGTCATCACGCCCGCTTGCTAGTGCAGAGAATCGGCCGGCACTCTTCATCTGCAGCTCATTAGTTCGGCTGGGGGCAGCCGTCCCCAGCTGAACTAATGGGATCGGGCTAAAATTTACCATCCTGTCGGATAACTGTGCAATCTGACAGGACGGCTGATTTTAGCCCAATCCTCATCCGTTGCAGCCTCTAATTCCTGCACGGGATCCTTAAGGGATGCGGGAGCGCACACGGCATCGGATCGGGGATCAGATCGTGCAGGAATTGGTATGTGTATGCCCAGCATTAGAGGTGGAGAATAGAAAATAATCAATCAGTATTTTGGCCAATTAGTATTTTTATTTAGTCCTTATATGTGCAAAGTGATTATGTCACAGAAAGCATAGTCCTTGTCATAGCATATCCTTAATGTATCTGTAATAGTTTTATTTTCTTGGTTAAAGTTATAATGGACATCTGAAATGGCAAAAGCATTCACTTGTGTGTGTAGGTGTATAAATCTTTATTGTCATCCAATGATACTCTTTCATTTCTTAGCTTTTGCATAAAGCGTTAGATAAAAAAAAAAGTAATCTGCTCTTTAGAAAGAAATCTTTTTAAAATGACGAAAATACAACAGATCAGATCAGATGAACGACAACACATTGCATTAAACTGTGTAATTATTTATTTCGTCAAAATGTGTAATTAGTTTGTGCAAAGTTATGTATACCCATACTACGGTACTTCCATGGGAATTGACCTACTTGGCGGTTAAGTATTAGTTAGTATTTTATAACGAAGTGTTAATACACCAATGCAAATCTATCAAAAGGTGTTTTGATTAAGTCTTGCCAACATCCCATGGATCAAAACCTTCAATAAAGAAAAGTTGCACCCAAGGAGACTACAAAACATTCAATTGGATGTAGTAGGGGGACTTTAAGGCAAAGTTTTGAAAAAAAAGGTTTATTTTTTTACAAGTCAAACATTTATTACATATTCTCCACAAAAAAAGTTACCTAAAAGTTATTTCAAGACATTGGTAGTCTATGCATATGTTAATACACATGGACACCATCATTATTTAATGATGGAGTGCAATGATGCAGTACTCCATCATGAAATAATTTTGACGTTGGTAAAGTTCCCTGTTCCTTTAGCCAGTTGCATCCTACCTGTTGTCCAGTGGCCTGGTGTCTCGATGTATAAGGTATTTGACCATAACCAACTACCCTTTTTAGGGTGACCTTGTATTCTCCTCTTGTGTACATAATAGCATTAATACATATATGTTTTCTGTTTTGTATTTCCTCCACAGCTGATTTATTTATGAACATTCAAACATCACTGATGAAGCTACAGTTTGTTGTAAAACGCATTGAATGATTGTAACATGTACTTACACTATTGTATATGTATGTATGAACATATGCATAGGCTTCTCAGTAAAATGGCACAAACCTTACGTAACTATTTATACATATCTAATAAATGTTTGACTTTTAAGAAAATAACTTTTTCTTTTCAAAACATTGCCTAAAAGTCCCCTTACCATATCCATTTGGGATGTTTTCTCTTTGGTTGCAACTTTCCTTTCTTTTATAACTTATCATATCCTTTCATGCTTGTCCATGGCGATCCTGTAACTCGGCGAACTTGACGCCGGTTCAAGGTTCCATGTCTTCTGTGTCTCTGAAGAGGCGCGGGGGGCAATGTCACTTTTGATCCTTGCATCCCTTTGTTGTTGATGAACCCAGGGATGTGAAAAAAACATGGCATGGGCTGGCTACTAGGGGGCTTAAGAGGGGTTGTAGAAGGCAATTCATTCTTATCACATCCACTTCAGCAATTGATCTTTATAATGTGTGAATAATGCTAGGCATACACGGCGCGATGTCGGGTTATTGAACCCATTCGATACTTTGGATGGACCCTCAGTTAAAATCGAACAGGGTTTACCAATATGTTGGTTCTGGGTTCAACCAAGCTTCCTTTAAATGGGATCAATTGATCCCGCTCCAAAATAGACTGGATGGCTCAATTTTTTAAATAGATTTGAGCTCCGTAAACGTGCACAACGCTCGATTGTGCTCAAATCTATTAAGAAATCGAGCCGTGTATGTCTAACTTAACTCCATAAAAGATTGTGAATAAATTGAGAATTGAATTCAGGTCTATACTGTGTCAAACTGCACCTCAAAACGCTGTTGGAGGTGTGGTCTCATTTTCCATTTATAAAGCGAAGCCATTATAGTGGGCACATTAGGTCACTTTGGTGTCTTCTTGCTGACGACGTCAGGCAATCATACGAGCCCCAAAATTGGCACTTTCTATCTCCTCCTTGTGAACTATATCAAGGCTTGTGTATAAACATGTGTATCATACCAGGACTATGTATCCTGGTATGGATTACTTTGTAATCACATATGTTGTGTACTTTACTTTATGACTTGCAGTGAACCTAATTGGTATATTTTAAACAAACTTTCAGACTAGGAAATCCACATTTCCAAGAGTTCATTACATCAGTGTTAGTTCTGCAGGGAATTCCCCTGTCACCTTGCCTCGGCATCATTAAGTTCCAATCTGAAGGATAGACCTTATGAAAAGGAACAATCAGATGATTGTGTTAATTTGTGAACTTGATTAAGACGCAAGAAATTAGAAACATCCAGAGCAAGGCAAATTCTGGGCAGGAGTCCCAGCATAACGGCAGCAATGCTCAGGGGCAGCCATGCCGTGATTGTTACAGTGTTTCCATTCATAACAATCTGTAACATTGCATGGTGATGACAATCTAATTTATTTCTTCATTAAGTATAATGAATGTGTCTCATTTAAGTAATAAAAATGCACTTAATACAAGAGTGACAGTTTTTAGGTCCCTGGCCTTTTGGCAACCAGAAATGATATGTTGAGAAGGGCATTATGCTGTTAGCGATACATTAATAGGCCCTTGTAAAGATGTTGTGCATTGGTAGCATATTAAAGCAGAAATGCAATCGGTGCCAATATTATATTTTTATGTTGCTGCTGTACAATTAGATGGGTCAAGTGGAGTCACCCCATCCTTGCAGTAATACCCACAGCTATTGTTACCCACACTTTGCAAAGATCCTGCTCACAAGCATGGCCTAAAAGTTACCAGTACAGGAACACAGACCAGAAGCTGAAGTTATATCTGAAGTCTGAAAATTTGCAGCTGCAGAGGAATCCCTGAGTTCTTTGATACTATATGCACAGAAAAAGCATCATCTTCTGATTTTTTACAGTGATTATAAACAACTCTGGATTGCACTTTCAAGATTAAGAATATGTGGTTATTGGATAAAATATGTATCTACAATGACTTTTATTAATTATAATGACGCTCCAATACTTTTTGTTGGAATGGGCAAGAGTCACAACCCATGTTAGTATTTTACTTCTTTTATGTTATCCCATAGGGGATAACCGTGCAGTGCAGCCACCCCCTGTTATCCCCTTTGGGGAATGGCGTGTCAGTCTTTAATGGCGTGTCATGCCTGCGGTTGGGGGCGGTGTGGATTCAGAACGCCGGGCGTTCTGGATTCAGGGACGTCCCATGGCGCACAGGAAACACGTACTGCCAATTTGGCAATAATAAGTATAGGATGTGATTTTGCTGACATGACGAATACTGCACCTTATACCCCCTAAAAAAACAGCGGGTAAACCGTGAGCGGACGCTATGGACACGCACACCCTAACATGTCCATAATGCCCATTGCGGTTTAAGGGGCGGCATAGTGTATACCCAGCCTTGCAGTTTGTGATATATATTGTAAATAAACACATTTATATGCACAAAAAAGAATGAGGTAAAGTAAGGATAGGGCTATAAGGTGCTGAAATCAAAGCTTTTGTCGTGCTTCAAACAATGGATTTTTTATGCGAGAACACATTGAATATCTCCTGTATTCACAAGCGCTTTAGGGATGCGTTGCCTTGAAGAAAAATTAACACGTTGGGTGCATCAAAAATACTGGGGGATACATTTGGTGATGCACTGCTCCCTGCGTTCAATTAGGGAAAATAAATTCCCTCCCTGACACACTATAACGTATAGTGGAGTCATGGCCTTGGGTTTTACTCTTAGAATATATTTTTTTCTTTTATATATAGTGTCAGCATCTTCCATGGTGCTGTACAATAAGCTTTCAATAATAAATGTAAAGAAATGTAAAGATCATAAAATATCTCTGTATGATACCATTAATCATCCAAATCACCTTTGACCATGCTCAATATAGGGTTCCATTTTCTTATGTAGGTAAATCAACCGCTTCTGGTCCCAGCCCAACACTGAAAGGAATCATCATAAGACACACCGGACCATAAGACTCGCACAGTTTTTAGAGCAGAAAACCCAAAAAAATATATTTAATATGTTTTCACATCAATTGGGTTAATGCAATGGATTAAATGAATGCAATATCAAATTCACCCAGTAGATGTCACTAGCAGCAGTACACAGCACATGACATCACCTCTTCACTGATCAGAAGGAGGGGGGCAGGAGGCTGCCCAGTCTTCTGCTCTCCCTCTCCTCTCTGGCTGTTTCTGTGAAGGCTGCAGAGGGATTGCAGGAAAGATGCCAGTTCATCTGTCCCTAACTTCATTGCTTATGCCAGCAGGGCTCTGTTGGCATAAGCAAATATACAGTTCAGATGAGAGATCTGGACACCAGCTGGCATCTCTCATCTTGACAGCTCCTCCAGCTCTCCCCGGCTAATTTCCTTGCCGGGAAGCCAAGGCATGAACGAGTGGCTGCGGGGGTCGCACATTCAGACCATATGACGCAGGCCCCCCCCCCCCCGATTTTCGGGTGAATAAGTCCAAAAATTAGGGTAAATGTTCCTAATTTTCTGAGTTGAGCTGCTTATCATTAAACATGGAAGACTCTAGTAGAGGAAACTTGTTACTTTAGCATGCAGTGTTGGTGTGAAGATATATATTTTTGATACCGTAATTTCCATTTATGTCCTGAAAAAAATGGTCACAAAGGAATAGAGAGAACAATTACAGGACTCTTCAACGTAGTTTAACACATACATGCATATTTAATGTTCACTACATGTATGTACAGCTGTAAATGTGTAAATGATATACTGTTAAAGCCAGTGCTTATTTCGATTTTGAAAATAAACCAGCTATTTGTAAGTCCACTGTCGTACAACTGAAGTAAAATGTGTGTCTTGTAACTTTAAAAGTCATGTGTTATATTGCATAGAAGCTCCAGTAAATTTCTGAAAGTATTTCTTTTCTCTCTTCCTTTACTAGATTGCTAACAAAAAGGAAACCATTCAGAGTCTGGAAGCTGAAGTATCGATTCTTCAGCGTCAGCATAAGGAAAAGAGCGACCAGGTAGAAACCTTTGAACACCTGATTGACCAGTTAACTGCAGAGCTGAATTCCTCCAAGGACGATGTTAAATTGAACAAAGAGAAGCACCAGCAGTACAAGCAGCAGGCTGGAATGTTGAAAGAAAAGGTTGATCAGTTACAAAAGCAGGTAGTGTATTTTGTATCGTATACACACAATATTTACGCTGTAACATATGGCTAATATGTGTGATTTGTTTATAGCCCTGTCTAATGCTCAGGGACATTGTATGTTTTCTTATTATACAACAAAGATCACTACTTTCTATGGGAACACTACTGTATTTTTAGGACTATAAGGGTCCCCATACACCTTTTAGATTTCTTTGTCAGATTTCCTTTAGATCTCCTTTTGTTTTCCAAAACCATGTAATATGAGGGACTTTCTAAACCATCAAGTCTACCTGTGTTCAATCGCAGAGGACCCGGAACTACATAGTTGTTGGTAGATCTAAAGGATATCTGACAGAGAGATCTAAAGGTGTATGGCCAGCTTAAGACCCAATGTTTTCCCTTAAAATCAATGAGAAATGCCTGTTTGTCTTATGGTCTGCATATGTTTGTTTAGTCCCACAAATCCTGGGAGAAATGCCTCTGCATCCCTGGAGGCTTACATTCCCTCCAGCCAAGCCATAAGGCCACTCACACGATGGAGATTTCAGCTGTGTAAGCAGTAGCTGTACCCATTCTCTGTACACATGGGTTGAGTATTTACATTATGACATATACTTATCCCTCCTTCCATATGTAAATGGATGATCATGGTAAGTTTTTAGTGCCAGATTGTATAATGTGTTTCTCTGTAACCTAGTCAGTGTGTTCAGAGAATGGGTACTGTTAGTTAATAGGCACATGCTAAAGTTACCACCCTGCACACTCCACTGGAAGCTCTGCCTCCTAGTAATTGTGTTTGTCTTGGTTGGAGGAATATGGAGTGAATACTGCATGCTCCAGACTTGCCCACTTTGCTCTCCAAAATTATGGGGTTAGTTATGGTCTGTTGCGTTTTATAGACGTTTCACTAGTCATCCGACTGGCTTTCTCAATTCAAAATGAATTGCATTCCCTGAATTTAAAAAGCCAGTTGGATGACTAGTGAAACGTCTTCAAGAAACAAACACAGCAAGTCCCAGTTGATTTGAATAAACCACTACAGATATCTCATATGGTCTTGGCATTGGAACGAGCAATCTTGTAAAGACATGGTTGTTGATAAATATTTGGGCTGTTATGAAGATATAATACATCTGTCATGGCTGTTACGATATATATATATATATATATATATATATATATATATATATATATATATATATTATTATAATATAATTTATATGATATATGATTATAACTTGAAGATAGATAGATCATGTTGCTGGCTTTTTTCTAAAGCTCTGGGGAAGGGCAGAGGGGGTGGGATGTTGCATGCTCAGATCTCTTTCCTCTATGGCTGACAGTGGTTCTCTCTCTGACACCTGGACCCGTAATACCTCCCTGTTGTGTTAGTATGTAAATGTGGTGTAGTAACAATAATGTAGGTATGCTTAGCTAGTTTTTTATCCTCTTGCATACCTGAGTACATCTTCTATGCTGCTTTGTATATTATGCTCGACATTACAATTCTTTCCAAGTAAGGCCTGTGTGCCTAACATACTTTCTTACCAAGGGATAATGTTGTTCAACTTTTCGATGACGCCTCTTAGGATAAGCATCACCCATCTGTTTTCCTGTCAGTATGTCAATGTTGAGCACGGAGAACCTCACTGGCTATTAACAATAGTCTAATAAGAAAGAGGTACAGGAGGTAAAGTTGGGCATGACTTTTCTCCATTTTCAAAACAATATGTCAAATTCAACTTACAATTTCTAATGCACATTTATATATTACCTTGTTCTTTCTGTATATTTTTAGTACATGCCTCTTTAATGGTAAAGTAGGATAATTGTTAAATACTAACCCAGTAAAGAGCAATGTAGAAAAAAATGCTTCAGTTTAAATTAACCTGTCAATCAGCTTTTCACAGAACTAAGTTTGATTATTTTTTTAGATTGCAAAGAATGAAAGTGACATAAGAAACATTTGTTCTGAGTTGAAGGAGTACAAGTCTACTCATAGCCATTACAATGAAGAGTACGGTGCCCAGACTTTGCAGCTGCAGAAGCAACAGCATGTAAGTTAGTCCTCTGTGTTCTAGTTAAGCAACAAATGTATACAAAAGTTTTATGAAATTGTGTGTGTCGATCAAAGGAATCTTTAATCCCTTTGTTTAATACTTTTCAATGAACGGTAATGCTGTGTAAACTTGTGTAGAGATGGATGAAGTGCAATTTGTTTGCAGACTGAAACTGAGCCAATCAAGTACAACAGCTTCTGACCTAGATTTTCTTTGTTTCAGTCTGCAAAAAGTTTGCATGTGTTTGCATGTACATGTCCAAATTTAGGTGTCTTGTTGACCTTCTCCACTTTTGCTGAAGATGTAACTGATTTAACTTCCTGGGTATTACGGGTTTTTCGCACCATTTTTTAAGTCACGAAAGGCCGCTGCATGGGCCATCGTGGCATTGCCAGCTCTCCGCCCGGCCCTCAACACACCTCTGGTGTCAATTAGACACCAGTGGTGTGTGGGGAGAAAAGCGGAGGTCTATGGCACCACCCACCCCCGAGGCCGTAAAGGCTCTGCGAGCCTGCAGCTCTGCAGAAATGCTGCAGGCTCACGGAGAGCCGGCGGTTTCACGATCAAACTGCACCCTTACTGGCTTCAGGCGTAACACCCAGGAGTTTAATAGTGGCTTTTTTTTAATTGTGTTTCTGGACCCATACCATACATGCACCATACGGGTGATCACAGCAGAGTGGGGAATAATGTAGCTTGAATTTCCCTCCCCGCCGGCGACGTAGGCTGGGAAACCGATGCCCCTCCATTATGGGAAACCAACGTCTCTCCATTATAATGAAGGTCTATAGCGCACCTCAGAAATGCTTCGGTGATATAGAGAATCGCCACAGCTTCCCACTGTATATCCGGTTTTTCTGATCCCTGTTCCTGTAGCGTTTGAGTCAAACTCCGGACAAACTGGGTTTGTCTCAACCTCCTAGGGAGGTTAAGCTAAAATCCATACAGGGCTTGTCTTAATTTAATAACCGTCCTTGGCCAACTTTTCATCCCAGCTTTGTTGTGGGAGCTTATTGTTCTGCTGAAATTTCAGATGTAATTTTTGAAACCCTTTTTGGTTTAAACCTGCATTGGAAGGTTAAAGTCACTGACAGCAGCCTGGGAAACGACCGAGCGACTCATCTGCGAGCACCAGCAAACTTGTTCAGGAACTCAGGGGTTGTGTATGTTACTACCCTGTGATAGGTCTATCAGGCGAAAGACTGAAAACCAACCGGCGGATGGCTCATGTTTTTCGTTCGGTAGTCGGTCGGTTGCGCTATATAGTCGTGTAAAGGAGCTCATAATATAACATATATATATATAACTAGAGAGGATGGAAGATGCAAGAATTGAGATCACACATCAATAGCTGCAGGAAGTACTTCTTCTGCAATTCTACTACTACAATAATATGGCATGTAGAGATGATCTTTTTTTCAAAAATTCGACCATTTCGAGTTAATTCCAAAGCCCCTGCAACTTGCTGGAGATGTAGAGAAGAGTTATGGGTATACTCCAAAAAAGAAAGTATGTCTCTAACACAAACAGTTTTTGCACAAATGAGGTTCAAAGTCAAGTCAAAATTTCAAAAATCAGAATTTCAACTTCATTTTTTTAACTTAATTTATGCAAAAACTACATGTGATAGAGCTAAACTTTTTTTTCTAATGTTTCCACAACCCTTCTCTACATCTCCAGCAATTTTAGTGATGATACCTTGTTCAGGGGCTTTGCAATCAGCTCACAAAGTTAGCAAGTCGAAAAACTCGACCATCTCTAATGGCATGTGCAAGTCTTGCTTTAGTGGTTTACGCAGAACATTTATTCTGTTATCTACTTATGTTTTCAGGAGCGTCTGAGAACTAGGGAAGAGTTGGCAAACCCACTGAAGTTTGTAAAGCTTTTAAATTTCAGGATATTGTTTTGTAGTCTTGTGTTTACATAGACAAAAGCCTGACAACACTATGCTTCCATAAAATTTTTTAGTGTCGGTAGGTCAATGATTGCTTTCACCCCCTGCCCAGAACTTAATACCTTATACAATTATATAGCTTAGATGTAACACATTTTTACAGCATTGTTTGAAAGTTGTTTTTTTTTTACGCAGGAGATTGAATTTCTAAATGGACAACTAAATGATAAAAATTCAAAGATAGAAGAGTGCCAGAAAATCATTGAACATCAGAAAACCGAAGCTGCTAAAATGCTGGATAAGCAGAAAAATTACTCATTCGAGATGGAAGAACTAGAGAAGACTTTGTGTTCTTTACAAATGGAGATTCTGACTTCACAACAGCAACACAAATTGGATGTTGTTGGTTTAGAGCAGCAGGTAGCCCAGCTAGAGGCAGAGCTGACCACTGTTAGAAGGACCTGCGCTCAGAAGGATCAGGTATAAGCAAAATAAGAAACGCCTCTACGGGCTCTCGTTATTTCCTTTGTTGCTGCTGTTTTCTGCTAACAATTGTATGTTGATGATAACACAATTTTTTTACAGTGGTAAGATCAGTACAAACAGTATGGCTGTACTGTTATAATTTGGGGTAATAATAATGTTTTCGAATAGATATAACAGTGCCCATGTAGGGTTTTGGATGTCTTCGTGTGGAGAGTTGAAGCTCGCAGGTGCTGAAGATCAGACTTGTTCAGGGAATCATAACCACAAAGTGTTGAGGATCAGCAAAGGGTACTAGTGCTCACAAATGCCAGTGTTAGAATTAGGTTAAAACACACACACTTGTATCCCATTGACAGCTGGTTCGCAGAGGAATTCTATTTAGTGAGGGTCACACAGTATTCTGCTTCTGGCTTTAAAAAGTTATATTCAAGCTTTGGACATATGCTCAGGGGATACTTGTAAAGTGGCGAAGGCAAAAGGTAATTCACTCAACCCTTGTTTGTATGTCACTCTTCGGATTCTCTAGCTTCCGCTGTATACTGAAGTAAAATAGAAAGGAAATATTGTTGTAAGGAGATCTCTTCATGTTTGCATATGTGTGCTTGTGCTTTATAGGTATTATCTTTATATATACAATATCATGGCCATTTCCTCTACCATAACATCATGTCTAGAGCTTTTGACTTTACTAGAAGAATTGTTGTGTATAAGCTTTTGTGTACATGGGTGGACATTCATGATATACTTGTTCTCAGAAATATCTGCACATAGATGGAAGAGTGTGGGTGTCAGAAAAAGGAAAAATAAATTTTCTTATGTCAGTCTAATGGATGTTGCAAGGTTAAGCAAGGTGCACAGATAGTAATGGTTGAGTTATACTGAATTTTTTCTCTATAAGATGCACCAATGGCAGTGGTGGTCAACTGACCACGGAGGAGGTGGGCCACAAGTGAGGCCCTCTGCATCACTAAAGGGCCATGCATCACACTGATCCAGGGAACCCCCCTCACATCTTGGCAGGCAGTCAAAACCAACAGCACCCATTGGCTTTTATATAATTGGCGTCCTCAGCCAGAGCCTGAGCAAGTCTCTCGCTTCTCCTCTTACCACTCTAGGAAGTGCCAATGTGAGGATCGGCAAACAGGCGAGTTCCTATGCACAGGTTTGGACCAATGGCTCTGAAAAATTGGGAAAAAGTCACAGATATAGCTATTCACTTATAGAGTTTTCAAAGTATGCAGTGCCAGTCAGGTCAAAAGTCCAGCGCCCCAGGAGTCATGGCTTTGTTCCAGCAGAGTGTCCAGAGCTGGAACTATACTGTATGCCAGTATACACAAGAAGCAGAGGCACTTTCATGATCTCATAAACACTCATCTGGAAAGCCAGATTTTGCATGTTGGAACTGGAATCTTATCCATATTTACAAATTTACACCCACTTGAGTGGAGAAGTGAGTCTCTCACATAATTTATGCACTGCATTTGCAATTCTCTATGCAGAATGAGCTGTTCATGAAGTACCATTTTGCAAATGCTGAATTGCAAGCGTACTGAATATATTATGTGACAGAGATGTGGGCTTAAAAATGTGAAAGTAGATCAGATGCCAGTGCCAGCTTGTTTCATTAGTTTATACCAACATATAGTATTGTTCCTGTGTTGCTCAATATGATGGAACCAAACCCTTGCTTCTGAGATGCTGCCCCTTTGGCTTGTCTGAAGGGAATGGAACAGAGCCTAGTTTGCCATGTTCAATATTTTTAAATATGTTTACTTTAAAGCACATATTTCCCACTAATTTAGGAAAAAGGGGAAAAAGTGTGTCTTGTAGAGCAAAAAGTCTTTAAGGGTGATATTTTAGAAAGGACTCATATGCATCTCTATGCTGAAGATCATTTATGAGGATGACGCACTGACCCTTATGTTACTGTTCTTAATAATGTAACTAGTATTGACTAGTAAGGCCATTTCACATTAGTCCCTCAGTAGTGCTGTACTGTACCGCAACAAAGCGAGGCTACACAGGTTTCCATAGTACCTTTCACACTGACCCCACATTTCCATTTACGGTAACACACAACACAGTGGAGACGCAAGCGCTGGGTCTTGCATATTTGGTTTGTTTGACAAATGCCATATTAACCTCCCTAGCGGTTGAGACGAACCCAGTTCGTCCACTGTTTGGGTTTATGCCAACCACTAACGGAGCAGGGATCAGGAAAACCCCGTACACCCCCATAAAGCAAGCTGTGGTGATTCTCTGTTTTGGCGCAGCATTTCCGGGGTTCCATGTTAGTCCATATGGACAGGGGGTGTACCACACCGTTTTTAGAGGCTGACCGCTAGGGTGGTTAAATATTAAATTAAACCTTAGCCATGGTTGGGTTCAAGGTTTGGTTTATTGTGATCAGTTTGCAGAAGAAACTTTTGGTCGTCACTTTTCTTCAACAGCTTCTGCCTTGTAAGTCATTTCTAAAGCCCGGTTTCTTTTAGTTTCTGTCGACTGTGCATGATGATGTCATCACGCATGCCTGGTCGTGCAGAGAATCGTCTGCGCATCCTTTGTGTGCTGGCAGTACCTTTGGATGGGCTGGTCCCCATCCAAAGTAATGCAATCCATCTAAAATTTATGGACATGTCTGTAAATTCTTAGATCAATTTCCCAGCTGATTTATGGCTGAATTTAGGTTTTAAGCATTCGATTTGCCGCTGATTTTTGCAAGCAGATTGACCACCATGAGCGTTCATGGCGGTCAATCTGCCAAAAAAACTGTCTATGCCCAGCTTTAGTAATTTGCTAATGATATAATGATGTTGCCTATTTCAGTCAATACAATGGAAACGATTTCAATATATTATAGCGTAGACTAATATATTACATGAATACTGTTTAATGTATTTGTTTTTCCTATAAAGCCATAAGTAGCTCCTGAAACTGCACTCGGCTTGGGGTTTTTTTCCCTTCCATATACCGGTAGTTCTGGTTTCAGTCAACATGCTTAAAAAGTTTATATTTAAATATGAAGGGAGGGGAGTGTCTCTTAAGAATGTTTTGCTTTAATTAGAACATTTGCCTATAGATTACACCTAATAATACTGATTATAGCGATAGGTAAAATAATAAAGGGACCACTGCATTTCAGCCTCCGAAGAGCCTAGGAAAATGACAGTAGCTAAGCTAATTGCATTATTTGTTAATACCAGAACGAAATATATATTTATTTGTTGGCGCTGGCAGTTTAACACCCTCAATAAAGCCCGTTTAACATTTGAACCGCTAAAAACGAATTTCACGAATAATTAAAGGGTTGTGCTAAAAACATAGACAGTCGTTTAAATTTAAATCTGCAATAACATTTACTATTATTCTCTGGGGCTTTGACTGCTTGACAGAAACAAAGTACTCTGGGATTAATTTCAAGAAATGGTGCCAACTGTGTGCAATTTGCTGTAATTAAGACATGAAAGAGTACTAAATATTCAGATTAAAAGAGCCATGATTGAATGTGATAGAGAATCAAGGTGTGGCAACAAGCCAATAAATAGCAGTCAGTCATGATGAGTACAAAATATTAATTGATTTGAAACCTACGCCAATGAAATATTACAATAAAGCAAACCAGATTAAACTAATTACAGCCTGGAGAAAAGAATTAAAAAGAAAACATTTTGAGTGATTCCTAAAATGAAATTTTACATGTTCGGTATTCAACATGCCAAGCAGAGTCTAGAGCCTAAGAATAATTACTCATACTTACAAACAGTAATTACTCGCGGAATTATGTTTCTGTTGTATATTTTGTTGTCTAAAGCCGTTGATAAACATAAACCTGTTTATACTAAAGTGTCACGTCTCAGGATTTAATGGATATTTTAAAATTTATCGGGACAGTGTTGCAGTGGAAGATATATGACAAAAATGTGCCTCTGATGTCTGTAATATAAGATATTTTTCGTACTGTAAGACGCACCAGACCATAAGACACACCCATAGTTTTGAAGAGAAAATGAGAAGAAAAAATCATAAGCACATCTTTTCACAAATAAAGTCATTTTCCTGCATGTTCAAACCTATTAGACAGGACTGGACCATTATGTATTCACTCTGGATTGCTCCATGCCAAAAGGTTTTAGATCCACCATGCATCTCTACACTAGCATTACCCATTCTCTGAATATTCTGACCATCACATGGAGAGACACATTTTACAACCTGGCACTAGCAACTTACCTATGAGCACCTATTTACTTATGGGAGAAGCGATGCCTCTGTGTCACATTTTTGTAATTAAAAAGCAAAATATCAATTTAAATTCTTTTTAATTTTAAGATTCACTCAGTTCGATTCACCCAGCTATGGCACAGTTATTTACATATATGAGGAGTCACATTATATATTCACAACAGTAATGGCTGAGTGAGTTGATGCAGTTATGATAGCATGAGTTAGCATTGCAGTAATAAAGTTATATGACACAGATCTCCTTTCATATGTAAATAGGTGCTTGTGCTAAGTTGGTAGTGTCAGATTGTAAAATGTGTCTGTCCATGAGTTGTTGTTTTTTTCATATTTGGACCTTAAGTTGAACAGACATTTTCCCATTGATTTAAATGACGAAAAAAAATACATCTTATAGTCCCAATTTTTTTTTTATTTGTGTTAAGTTGATAGGGGTGGGCCAAGAGAACTCGGGTATTTGGAAACTAACGTTGATCGCATAACCAAGTGCTAGAGGGGTTCTCATTCTAGACTGTTGTACTATGTACATATTAATGACTTTGACACATACCTTTGCATCGAAGTTTTATTATTATTACAATGTAACTTAATTTTTTTTTTTCTTTGGCTAATTTTCTCTTAAAAAATATTGTTAGTTAAATCGTGGGAAAGATTGCTTGTGTTGACCTATATGACAGAGGGTTAAAGAGAATGTTAGTAGCTGTATTTCTCTACCTTCTCTTGTGTCATTATAATAGACAGAACCCTCACAGCAAATTAGTAGCTCAGATAGTTACCCATTGGCAGCTGTGGGAGCCAACTGCCAACCTACCGTAGTGTAACATAATGACTTCACTAGGTTTCCCATACCACTGTAGAAAAATGCTGCAAGGCCATTTTGTAAATGCCCTCCGTTTGTACATTAAGGCACAAGGAAACACATCACAGTGTAAAAAAGTACACAGGTTTCATATGTGAACCGATGCATCTTGCGGTAACACGACTAGTGTGAAAGGGCCGTGGTTACTGAAAAAAGAAGCTTGTTATTGTAAATTTTATAAAAATTATTGATAAAAACTTATAAGAATACTCTGCTTGAATATTCCTCCTTTGTCCACGTCGCTGGCATCATCACCGAAGACTCAGAAGGGACGGTTCCGGAACCCTGGGATGCTGCAGCTAGGGAGGTTAAATT
>CM070036.1:27343463-27366933 GCA_036250615.1 Ptychadena robeensis | reverse complement strand
CTAGGGCATGTAAGAGCTCCAAGTACTATACAGACACCTCCCACCCCTTAGCCAATAACTACTTATTCTTTAAAAGTCTGATTCGCCTATTTGCGGGCGGATCTGGCCAATGTCACTTTGGAGATTCACCGCTCAGCTTGTCTTGCCATTGTCATCGAAAGTTTGTGAAAATTCTTCTTTTTAAACTACTCATTGGAACAATGACATTGTACTGTTGCAGCTGCAAGACAGAAAGTAAAGAGTTGTTTCCCATGCAGAACTGAGATGGCAAAAAGAAAATATTTGGCTATACAGTTTAACAACTTTATGTTAATATTCTTTTTGGGATATTGTCCTATGTATGTCTGTTATAAGAGAACATTTATGGTTTTTTGAATGTGATTTTTTTTTTTCTTAGCTATTCATGTCCTTTTTTTTTTCTTGGTTCTGTGTGTTTATATTTGTGCTGCCCATAGAGATGAATGTGGATCTAGCTTGCATTGTCTGTAGTGGCTGCTACATTTTTTCCATGTGTGCTTTTCATCTTTACAGGCAATAAGCAAAAGAGATGACCTTCTGCGGAAATCCGAAGGCGATCTCCTGCAGGCAAGAGAAGGTATCAAAGAGAAGGCGGCTGAGGCAGAGCACCTTGACAGCGTGGTCAAGCAATTGGAAGAAAGAATCCAGGACGCACAGAAAAAAATGATTCAAAAGGAGAAAGAAAACGATGTACTCAGAGCTGAGATGAAGGACCTCGGCACAGAGCTACAAGAAGTGCATAAGCTCTACAGAGAAACAGGTAACATAGCCGAAAGGTACAGTGATAGCCAGCGGTGTGAGGGCACAGCCTGCGCTATGGCCTATGCTGGTTATACAGACATGGAGAATTGTTATTGGTATTGCAGAATGTTTCCACAAACGTGCTGCTCACAACTAGGATTTCACCAAACATGAATGTTCAGTTGTTCTTATAGGAACTGCCATTTATTTCTCATACCACTATTATATTTTTTTTAGCACAAGTAAAGAAATCTACTATACATTATAGACATTCTTATTGACTTTTACTATTCATGGTTTGGAACAAATCTGTAGTGCATGCTGGGAAATTTTCCTTAGACCATCAAGCTCTTAGTAAAACAATGAGAAAAGCCTGTACTGGTAAATGGACTTTTAACGCATTTGGGAATAGGCAAGTAGTGCATGAGGCTATTCTGATGCAATGTACAAGCAGTTTAAAATATGTTTCGTTTTGTGACCAACGAAGGTGGGGAAAAGGGCGCAATTCAGACACTGTTTCCTATGTGCCCACTGTTTCCTATGTTCCTGTCTACACACCCGTCATAGCCTGGCACAACACTGTGGCAACGCAACACCCCGTGTTGTTATTGCTGCGATGCAGGGCTTCACAGGCATTGACACTGCAGCATAACACGCACAGAGCTTGTCAACCATAACCATAAAACATGAGCAAATCATGGCTTGGGTTGGGTCATGGATGCGTAATGCTCATGCATCAATAACGCCCACAAAAAACGTAACATAATTTAGACCGGTGATAGCGAACCTTTTAGAGACAGGGGTGTCCAAACTGAAAACCAACTTATTTATCACAAAGTGGCAACATGGCAATTTACCCTGAATAGGGGCCATTTAAACGAGGAAAAATAGCAACCGACTGGTGGAAGCAACATTGGGTGTCTGCTGGTTGGTTTTTGTGTTTTAACCCAATAGACCTGTAATGGAGTATTTTTTAACATTACCCCGAGAGCCTGCTCAATGTTGTCTTTTTCCGCGCGGCTTCGGGAGGGCCCAGCCATTTCCTGGGCTGCTGCGGGCCTGGAAGCAGCCCAGGAAACGACCGTGTAAATTTAGCTTTAAACTCCCGAATCATACAGACACACACTACACATTTGCACATACAGATGTATATACACATACACAAACTAAATATACATGCACTTTACTTACTTTGTGTGATCTTCTTCCTCGTATGGATCTGTAAAGCTAGGCACATACGAGTCGATTTGTAAAGAGATTCGAGTACAATAAATCAATGTGCGCGCTCATGGTGATTGATTGTACTCTAATCTGCTTACAATCCTACCTGTGTGTGCTTTCCTTTGAGCGGGTTCAATAGAGCCCGCTTGAAGGAACTCGATTGAACGGGGTTCCAACATGTTGGAAACCCCAGTTCAATCTCCAATACTTTGCATGAAGAAGAATCTTCATGTAAAGTATAGGAACAGCCTGTGTCCTATCTAAACCGGCTCTGCCTTCTTTACACAGCCGTCGGCTGTCAGTGAAGGGGGCGGAGTCAGCACTCTTCACTTATACAAGGAAAAAGCTGGATGGATTTCTGCCCAGCTTCTAGCGTGTTCAGATTCACATGCTGGAAACTGGGGAGAACTCTACTACCCGGAGGTTCCCATTGAACGGGAATCAATGTGCCCATGTAGTGCACATTGATTTCCGTTCAATTGATCCCCGATCAATCACAGTATGGTGACGTCACCACGCTGTGATTGATCGGGGGTGGATTGCACAGGAATTTACACATGTATGGCTAGCTTTAGTCTGTCTTCTTCATTGTCCCTCCCCCAGCCTTCTGATTGGCTGCAAGTTGTAGGGGAGAATGAGGACACAGTGTGAGTTTGCAGAGGGAGCAAAGAACTGACAATCCAGGGAGCAGAGTGCTCCTTTCTCACACACACATGCAACAGCACGCATGCCAATAGAGAGGACTCTGAGTTCCTCCTCTGGCACACATCCCAAAGGTTCACCACCATATTCTCTATATAAGAATACCACATTCTCTATATAAGAATGTCATGAAAGTGATTATTTTCTTTCTATGTGAACTATAACCCCTATACCTGGTGTGACCTGGAGATAAGTAATATTTAAAAAGGTTAAATGACCTTACATGCCCATTTTTTGACTTTAGTTTGGTTAAATATATGTTTTACCACGTGTCTTCTTTTGTTCAGCGGTGTCTATGTTTTTTTCTACCTATGAAATCAAAACTGTGGTTAAATCTTGGCATAGAAAACCTGCTTAACTGTCATAAAACGTGAAATGTTCAGGTAACGCCCACATGAATAAAAAGAGAAAACTGGTTTTGAATATATAAAATTAGGTATTCGTAGATGTAGATATCGTAAAAAAGGTATTTTCTAATCCCTGGACCAACATATCGACCATCTTTGTTTCATTCCAGCGGGTTATGCTTTGGAAAAGGCCATTTCCATGTGGGACAGTATATTTTATACCGTGACTTGTGGTTTTAGGCGTGAGATCACTAGACGAATGTTAAACACCAAGATCCCATTACAGGATGATTCATAGAATTTATCATTTCTTTTGCTGCGTTCGTAAGTGTTTATCATCATTATCTTCTTGTTTGCCAGAAGTGACTGAAACAATTGAGCAAAGTCAAAATAATAGTATTCTGCTTTGAAAGGGGAAAAGAATGCAAGCTCCTCTGAGAACGATCGCCCTTTGTTTTATCATGAAGTAGGAATAAACAAGATACAGTCTTCTGGCTGTTTCTCAACTTCAAATTTTGCTCACTATGTTTGTGGCTGTCTGAGGATTATAAAGGCTTTATTTTATTAACAGCTGAGCCACAAAAAAGTGAATACGGACCTAATTTATTCAAAAACATCTGAATGTCTTTAGTTGTTCACCTCAACCAGGCGGGCCCTGAGTCCTCTCCAGTGGGTTAGAGAAATGGTTTTATTGTTTGTTTGGTAGTTAATTGGTGACATTAATTGGTTCGAGTATTAGTGACTAAGGATAGCAGGGTAGATGCCTGACCAATACCACAAGCCATTAGATGCCCTTTATCTTATTCTACATTGCCAGGACCGGCTGCTTTACTCTGTGGAATACCATGATGGCTAAGAGCACCCTGGTCTTGATGTTGGAGGTCCTAGGTCCTGAATCTCTGTCAGGACACTATGTGTGAGGTTTGTGGCTATTTTCCACCTGTATTTGCAGATTTCTACTTAGCGTTTTAGTTTCCTCCCGTATCCCAACAGTGGTGTTGGTAACAAAAAATACTGTGGGTGGATCTTCCCTCTGCTACTGCTGTGTGTATGTGAGCTGGGCAGCTTAAACCCAGCTTTTCAGTCACACAATAGAGGCGCAAGCTGTCTCACACAGCTGTATAAGAGGGAAAATCTGCCTGTGGGCCAGATAGTGCTGTTTATGTCAGCTTGGATGAAGCTGCCTGGGTTTCATACACCTGCTTGGTTGCTGACTGGCCAGCAGCTTCTAACAGCTTCCCTGTACCTTCTAACTTTTGCACAAAACCCTGACTGTCAGAGAGGCAAGTTCAGGTATCAGATGTTCCGATGTATAAGATGCGTCTTATACAATGGAGTGTCTTATAGTCTGAAATACATTCTAAGCAAAATTCACAGTTACAGAAATTTTATATTTTTTTTGTCTGAAATATTTTCTTGTGTAGCAAAGTGCTTTATATACAGGATGTAAAGCAGACATAATGCATTAACTAAAGTACTAGCTATATCATAGTGGTTCTCACGCAGATGTTTCAGGAGGACTGTGAAGGGGTCACTTAGTTAAATTTTTGGTCTGGTTGCCCCGCCCCGTGGAGGTAGGTCATCTAAATCCTTTAGGATGCACCCATTCCATTAAATGTACATTTGACGACAAACATTTGCCAATAGTAGTTAGTCAGAAATGTTTTGGTAACCGTAACCTACATATTAATTGTATTTAATTTAGAAGGGTCTAAACAAATACAGGGCTTTTATTTTTTATATTACATTTATAAACCTATATATTATATGGGAAATGAGCACAGCAACTTTTAAGAGAATTGACAGGATAAAGGGAGAAAAAAGGGAGTTCCTCGCACACTGTCTATGGGTAGCTAAACTGACAGTCACCATCCAGTTGGTTTGAATTCTAGCTAAGAAGAAAATATTTTTTTGAGAACCTCTGCGCTCCTGGGGGTGCGGCCATAAGCCCTCATGTATCTTAGGGAGCAATCTTCGTTGGTCTGGGTCATATAAAAACACTTTTTTTTTGTAGATGATGATAATTCTGTACCGTTCAGTGAATCGTTGAATTACAGTAATCAGTTATGTTCAGTCTGATTCATGTGGTCTGCCTTACAGTCATTGAATGTGTCACAAAGCAAAATATCTGGCTTAGAAGCCTCTAGTGGAAACGGCTATCTCTGTGCTCACTGAATAACTTATAGTCCCAGTGCAGAAAATGTGTTCAACCTAAATCTAAATGGTATCGGCTACATGTCCAGGCACACATGTACAGTCCTAGGAAAGCAGCTTCTTTCTGAGGCTTCATACACAGGAAATAGGGTATCTTTAACATTGTAGCACTTAAGCCCCCCATACATGTTTCGATTTTTCGTACGAATTTTGCCCGACCGACCAACATGGTCGGGAGATTAATCGATCTGGAGATTAATCGGATGCGGTATTATGTACGCGGCTGATCCCGATTTCTCAAAATTGGCCGGAAAATAGGTCGGGACCGATTCGGACCTGTCCGTAAATTTTGGTCGATCTGCTGTTAATAAATAGTGTCGGGCCTATCGATCAGTGATAATTCGAATTCAGATTTTTCTTGCCAGCCGACCGACCATACTATTTAAGGTGAAAATCGGGTGACACGATCGGAAGAAAAACCGGTCAGGAGAAAAATCGGAACGTGTATGGGGGGCTTTAAGTTTAGAAATAAATTTAATAGGTGATTGTTAGCTAAGCAATAGGTAGGACTTCACCACATTTGTTAAACATTGATTTCATTGTATGGACATAGGTAACAATTGATCAGTGTTTTCACTAGCCTGGGCTGGGTGTGCAGTTAGCTCCAGGTGATACCATTTCACTCCAAGATGATGGGTGAACCAAACTTTCCAACCAGAGTTTTTTTTTGTATACAAGGGCTAAAAGACTTGCAAGTCAGAAGACTCCAAGCAATCTTCATCTAAGCTGCAAGTCTTTGGCTTGCCCACCACCCCTTGTGAATAGCACAGTCCCAGGCTCCGAGACTTCTGCCTGTTTCCACAGCACCTACCCTGGATTTTTGGCTACACATATCTGTGCTTCCACTGCATCCCTTTAGTCGTGGGGGATATTAATATTTTCTGTGTGTCCACGGCACTTTAGCCCTTGATATTTAAAACTGAAAAAAAAATGAAATATCACATGGTCCTAAGTATTCAGACCCTTTTGCAGTGACACTCCTATATTTAACTGAGGTGTAATCCATATATATATATATATATATATATATATATATATATATATATATATACACACACACACAACATTCCCGCACAATTCGATACTCATATTACTCACCATATACACCACTACGTGGTGACATCAAACCTAGTGACGCCATTGAAAAGGGTACTCCTAAAAGTTCACCCTTAAAGCACATTACTACTACTACTCATCCATGCTTCCATTGCATCCCTTTGGTTGTGAGGGGATATTAGTATCATCTCTGTTCGTCTCTGTCAGGCTTCCCTCTCTTTCTCTTGTTGTGTTTGAGCCCTCACTCAAATAACCATCACTTTATGGGAAAGCGTACAACATCCTTCCATAGTTCTTGGGCAAAAGGTGCCAGTAGCCAAATACCAAATCAATAAGATGTTGGCACCCGTTATTCCATAATATTTCTTCTTCCCAGGAATCTCTTGTCTCTTTAAAAATCTGAAACGGCTCCCCAGGGTCAGTTTACACTGCAGACCCGCCAGTTTGTATATGTTCTTTCCATGTTTGTATGGGTTTCCACCAGGTGCACTGATTTTCTTTGTCCTGTATTAAAATAATGACATATTGTTTTCCATCTGGAATTGGTTCTATTGTGTATGTGACAATACTAGAAACATGAGACTGTAATGTAGTAAATTCTTTCTAGGGGAGGGGTGTGCATTTAGATTACATATATTCAGCACTGTGCTATGTAATTACAAAACAGGAAAGCAGGTAACCTAAATAAACATAAACCGAGTTTAAAAACCGAAGTTTAATTATGAATCAAACGCTTTGCTGTTTCTTTTACAGTATGTTCCTCGTCTTATTAAAAGAAACCTTTCTAATGGTATTCTACACCACCAAACATTTCAGCAAAGCGCTGCAGCTTACTATGACATTTTTAATGTGTGTACACGTCTACAGCATTAAATTCCTTATCATTAATGTTCTCTGATCAACCAAAATATATCAACAATACACACGTCCTGGTATGAAAGACATGAGGGAAAAGCTTTCTTTAATTCCGAACCTTTAAATGGGAGCAAAACAAAAGAGCAATCAAAACAAAAGGCAGAGATGGCATGGAGCGCTACGCGAGATGGGTGTGCCAAGAGTGGTTTTATCTGCCATCAGATTGCACGTTTCTCTGTAGTCCTGAGCAGTGTTAATTCAGGGTAAATGACTTTCACTGCCTGTCATAGCTTTCCTCCTCGATTGGATCTGCTGTGAAATGAAATCCCAGAATGAGATCCTGGCACACACTTTACTGTCAGCCTGTCTGTGTTCTTGTCACATGACTGCAATCCCGTCTCGGCTTGTATGCGAATATAATTCCTCCTCTTCACTGTGTACAGGATAGAAAGACACTGGGGCTGTGCTTCCCAAAGTCTGGAGAGCATACATTCTAAATTCTTAAACACCTTCGCTCTACTTTCTTCATTATATACGTTGCATCTCTGACTTTCACTTCTTCATTTTTCTCTGTCTTTCTGCTTCTCATCCATCTTTGTAAATTTAGCACCTTGCTATATGTGATCTCTGCACCTACAATTTTATACAAAACGATATATCTTACCTCAATATACACCCCCATACACCTTACAATCTTACCATACAATTTCTGTAGAATGAACTTTTGTTCTACCAAAACCATGTAATATGAGGACCTTTATAAACCTTCCAATCACTATGTATTCTGTCAGGGAGGACCTGGCACTATATAACAGTGATATATACCTTCCAATCACTATGTATTCTATCAGGGAGGACCCGGCACTGCATAGCAGTGATATATACCTTCCAATCACTATGTATTCTATCAGGGAGGACCCGGCATTACATAGCAGTGATATATACCTTCCAATCACTATGTATTCTATCAGGGAGGATACTACATAGGCACTACATAGTTGCTGGTAGATCTAAAGGAAATTGTATGCAGTTATCTAAAGGTGTATAGGAGGCTTATGTGATGGTGGAGGTGCAAGTCTCAGCAGTCCAGGGGGGAATAGAAGGGTTAAAAATAATTTTGAAAAAAATCCAAAAATATTTTAGGATAAAATAGGATATTGAAATTTGATAAATTACTGTATTGCTGTGTGTGTAATGAAATATGTTTTGTCCATTTATTTCGAAAAGGGTTCATGCTTTTTCACAATAGAATTTTTTTAAAGGCATGCATTTTGCACATTTGCATGAACCATATCTGCAATGCATGAAACAATGCATGCAGCAAGGCGAACAATCTTAAAGCTATGCTTTCAAAAACACAACACATGAAGTGTAAAAGATGCTAATTTTCCTGTTAGAAAATGATAGTACAATAAAAATGCCCCTGTTAATGCAGGGGGGGTATTTTTTTTAATCGTTGGCCACAATGGAGTCCTACATTTGACAGAGCGACCGAACTAAGAGCCTGTAATAGCTATGCGCCATAGGTGTCCAAATACCTCACATTTTCATGTGAGGTGAATGATGCTGGGGCCATGCAGCAAGGGCATTGTAATCTTTTTGTTAGTTTCCTGTACACTTTCAACAAAGAAATCATACTGCCAGGGAGGTAAAAAAAAAATAGAAAATATATATTTTTTTAAATAAACAAAACTGCCATACAGAGATTTAGGAGGCAAGATGGTTTGGCTCCCATCTGTTCATTCACTGCAATGAGCAGAGATAAGGTGTATGTTCAGTCTCCTCTTGGTATTATGCACACTCAGGAAACAAGCAGAGGGGATCCTGAGCATCTGTGTGAAAGGGCCCTTAAACTTCATGTGTGTTACATTAAGCTATCGATATACAAATCATGTTTTGTTCAATCAATATAACGGGACTTGTGAAATTAAAATCTTGACTGTCAGTGTAATTTCAATCAATGGTATTACCACACAGTGTAATGGATGCAAAACTGATTCCTTAGATACTATTCCTTTCCAGATATGAGGATAAAGCTGTGTGCTCATGCTTCAAAATACTATTGGATACAAACACCTAAAAACGCGCCAGATACTTTTACAATTGGCTGAAATATTCTAGCATGAGCGATTGATCACAACTTTCCATTTTATCCTCCATTTCCATCACTTTTAGTTGGTAAAACTCAGAATAATAGATTCAATTTTAAAATGAGACCATTAAAAGATGAATTGTGTCATCTCAGAGAAAGATCTTCCTAAGTATGGCCATTTAAACACTTTGATTCCCAAAATTAACTCATTAGTTCACTTTTCAACAGACTTGCTGGATCTCCAGCTCTTTGAGATTTATTGAATAAATAAAGTAAAGGGTTGCAGGAGATTCTGCTGAATGTACATTATTGCCCCTCCTCTCTGAGAAACTCTGACATCTCTGAGAGCAGTGACAGCCAGGAAAATAGGTCATTCATACTGTCTATTGAAACCTTTGCAGATATTTTCTCCATTAGAAACCATTTTATGGTCCCCCAGTGGCCACTCATGTTATTGCACTTTATAAACCCCTGGAAGCTTGGCAGATGAATATGAAATCTCTTATATGATTCCAGAGAACCACAGGATGGTATATTTTTGTTTAGTTTTGTGAACATTGTGTTTTGGTTTTTTTATGAGGATACATGTGCTTTATATTCATGTAGCACTTGTTGGTCGATGGGCTTTCAGTCATAGTAGAAGGATGGGACACTTTAAACTTTAAACACCTAGTACAAACCTGACGTGCGGTGGTGTTGTTTTTTTAAATTTTACTATTAACATTTTTAAAAATAAAGCCCCCCCCCCTACGCCTTACAATCTTACCATACAATTTCTGTACAATCTTTTGTTGTACCAAAACCATGTAATATGAGGACCTTTCTAAACCTTCCAATCACTATGTATTCTATCAGGGAGGACCCACTACTACATAGTTGTTGGTAGATCTAAAGGAAATTGTATGGAGTGATCTAAAGATGTATGGGGGGGGCTTAAGAAAATGAATGGATTTATTTATTTTAAAAAAATTACCAGCTATGAATCTATATACCCCATGTGACTCCTGAACACCAATACTGTTTACTTTGAGACCATGTTTAATAAAAGCATTACAATATAAAAAAGAATAATTTAATGATGATGAGAATTAAAAAGTTTATTTAAAATTTCAGCTCATATATCAGTATCTCAGTATTGATTTGTAAATAATATAAATAAGTGAGAGCTGTGCTCATAGCTTATACAGCCGATGACCCCTTGTGAGTCTCCATTAATGACTATTGTGATGTTTTATTCAGCTAAGAGAGCTTCCAAGTCTAAACACACTAAGATTGTGATATATTTTTATATGTTATTCCATATAGCCTTTTATGGCTTTTTAGTTGTGCAAACCCCATAACAACACATCCTAATGGTATAATGCACCAGGGTAGTGTACTCTGAGGTCTTGAAATAGCCAGTTTACATTGCTCCATGCTTTTAATACTAAGAAAATATAGTCTGTTGGTCAGGTGTTCACTACACACACATAGCTGGCATAGGAAAGAAGGGAAAAAAAAAGCAGGGCAAGGTTTGGAGTCCTGTAGTCAAATATTAATGAAGTCATTGTAAATGTTATAGACAGACAATGTCAGCACCTTCATTTTCTGCTTCCCTATTCACAGCCTAGCCAGATACTTGATTCTAGATAAAACCCCTAGAGGTCTACTGCAAATTCTTTTTCAATACAACCAGATCATTGCAGATAATTGTATTACACAGCGTATTGATCCGAGATCGCCGTTCACCGGAAGCCTGTGTGTGTATATATGGCTTTTTCAGGGTTTTTTATTTTTTCCTTTTTCTGTTTGCCGTCGTTTTACAAAACATATTATAACCTTTCCTATTTATTGTTCGCACATCATATGAGCGCGCCTTTTGTGCGATTCACCTGTAAAGAAAAGCAAGGTGGAAACATCAGAGAAATTACCTCTTTACAACAATCTATTGATCACTTTAAATCAAAGAAGTATGTTTGACATGAGATTACCTGCCAGTTTGAACATTAGGTACACTATGTTATAGCTCGGGGCAGTTGTAAGTCTGCCAAAGGGATTGTAAATAAAGCATGCAGCTGCTAGCGCCTCTGGCCTGGGATCAACTAGAGCTCAAATCCGGGGCATGGGTAAACGTAAGCCAATTTAACCCCTTCCTCTCCCCCCGTCACTCCTTTTCTGCACAGGTGCTCTTTTTTTTTTTAATCCTTTATCAATATTTGCGTGATTCTGATCAAATCTACATTTTATCTTTTCATTTAGATGTAATTGAAAGCCCCATCTTTTTTTAAATATGTAAATCAACGCATTATATATGTTTTTTTAATATGTCATTTTTTTTTTTTTTTTATAATTGTAATTTTATTATACCTTTCAGTTTTTTTTACATTAAACATGTTATAATTACTATACCTATTACTATACTATTACTATAACTATTACTATAACTATTACTATAACTATTACTATAACTATTACTATAACTATTACTATAACTATTTCTATAACTATTACTATAACTATTACTATAACTATTTCTATACTATTTATTACTATACTGTTACTATTATGATTAATTTTAACTTCGTTTTTGTTTTGCATTTCGTTTCCTTGGATATTAGAAATCTGCATATTTAATTTTTCTTTGAATGTTAAATACAAGTTCCATTATTAGAAAAATAGCAAAATAGGCAAAAAAAAAACAATGCCGTTGGAGTTGGTGTTTGTATTATACAGCTCCAGTGCGATTCCAGGAGCTTCCAGATCTTCGAATAAATTCAGACGCAGCATCGCTGAAAGGATGTCTTGTTTCTTAAAGGGCATCCGTGGCCTTTTTTTTTTTTTTCTCATAACCTATATAGTAGCTGGCAATGCTGAGCCATGTTACCTAGTGTTACAAATACTATGTTGAAGCTTCCATAAGCAAATTTACTATTTCTTTCCTTTTTTTTTTTGTAAATGCCATTCATTTGTTTCACAGCTTAAATGTTCTGTCTTGTTTATTGATTTGACTTAAATTGTAATTGTTTATTAGACGTGTGAGTAGGTCTGTATGCAAACATACATATGAGATAATAATGAATATGCGTGAATAGGAGTCTGTCTATCTATTTAGTTATCTATGTCGGTACACGGGCTCTGGTATAATTGATCGATGTAAAAGACGCATATTTTTTGATCTAATACTACAATTTCCTGCTGTGCAATTCAGGGAAAGTGATTGCCTTCCAGGCAACTGATTTTTTCTACATAAGCTGATACACACCTGGTAAAGGGAACAAAAATGTTGCCTCATCTAAAACATTCAAGGCTTGACACTTGCAAAGCCAAAACCATTTCTTTAGAGTGAGGGGGAAAAGAAAAAAAAAAAAAGCTGATTTACTGTGTGATTACATTTCCTTTATTGGGTAATGGCAGCACTCGCCGCTCCCCTTTCCCCCTTAGTGAGATTTTGTTTTACAGCCTGGAGGGTTTATCTTAGATTTTGAAAGGAGTCTCACTTGAAGTTGTTCATTAGATTGCGTCCGTATTTCAACACGTGTTGAAATTATTAAACGTTCCACTCATTTGCTCAAAGAGATGCAGATGTACTTGGAACTTAACCCTTCTTTTCCCAAGTGGGACCTGCTGCGGAGAGCATTGCGGCACACATTGCCACTCAGACCATAGGCTGAGTAATAACGAACGTTTCGAGGAAAGCGCGCTTATTGTAATGTATTGATCGGTCCATTAAAAAAAAAAAAAAAAGTATGATCTCTCCATCTGATTTCCCAAAGCTGACTCCATTCTTTTCTCAGTTTTCACTTAATTGTTCATTTACTTTGCCTTGGTTTTTGTAAGATCTAAACGAACATTATTTGTATCTTTGTTTTGAAATGAGGCACGTTTATGTGCATTCGTGCCACCCAGCGATTTCAAGCGCTACATGAAAAAAAATGGCACGCGTTGTCTTCGAATATATTAGGCGTCCCTATTATCTCTTGTTAATCACGCAAATAAACAAATTTAACGATTCAGAAATGAAGCTAATTGAGCTGATTAATTAGTTGTGGCAGCCCAGCATGTAATTGTCCAAATGAGTGAATAAATCGGTGTGAAAACACTCCCCTTGGCTACATGTGCCATCATCATTGTTCACATCATTGTGCACACCTGTTCTGCTTTTACATCTATTTATTAAGAAGGTATCTTATGGGAACAATGGCAGATTTTTAAAGTAGAAAGATATTCCTTTTTTTGTGTCGCAGAAGTTAACGTTTTTGCGTTTTAAAGGGGAGACGGGACGATATTTTTCAGCCCATGTAATTAACAAGGAATCTATAAGTACAAGGGAAAACTTTTTCACCATTGACATTGATTCTGTTGCAGCTCTCTCTTCCATTGATATCATATCTAACCTTTTAAAATGTGATCAATGATGCCACACGATTAATCTTTAAGATACATAAAGCGTGCTTCTGTTCAGCGGCAGATGTTTCAGATATCCAGCTATATGATACCCACCTTTGCAAGACAGATGATGATAATTCACTGAGTTAAGATGCTTGTCTTACGCCTTCGGGCAAGTTCAGGGAGAAAAAAAAAAAAAAGAAGGGCCTTTCGGATCAATATCAAAGTGTTTAGCTCATTTCTACTTCATGTTGGTTCAGACATTCTTCAAAGTATCCAAATTTTACACTACTGCAATTAACATCAAAATGGCAGCAGAATGAAATCAATATGCAGAAAATATATTTCGATTTAAATGAAAGCAAATAAAATACCAAATATAGCAATACAAAGATGGATAGATCTATAGATTGATGGATAGACGGACAACTCATAGACAGAGATAACTAATGTAGATCTAACTAAAATTCTATATTATTCTATTCTGTTATGTTATGTTCTATTATTATAGAGTTAATTCATTTATATATTTCACCGCTTTTTGACATAGACAGATGTGTATTCATGTATGTGTCCTGTGTGTGTGTGTATATATGTACATAGTAATGGCTTGCACATGCAATATTCATAGATGGACATATACATCCTTATTTTATTTCCTATCGAAGATGTAAAAAGTTCTATTGTATATTTATTTTTTAATAAAGGCAGCACTGAAGAAACAGGCAATATTTGTATTTGATGGGCAGCAAGCTTTTTATTCAAATTGTCTCCACGTATCATTTTGGACTGCGGTCAACAAAGAACAAAGGGAAATGTCTTTGTCTTAAAATGGCTTTTTTACTCAGAAAAAAAAAGAAATCCTGCCGTTGTGTGCTGGATTTGTTTTTGGGCTGGTTGCTGAGCGCCATCTATTGGTTGACCTTGAAATCACACTCAGTGCTTTGCAACAACCAATAGGTAAGGAATAGGTCTGAAGAAATGGACTATCAGGGCAAGCCATGATGAGCTTTGTTTTATCTGCCATATATGTTTGGTATTAAGTTTAAAACGGCACCCCAGCAATGTTTGTTAGTTGGTAGCAACTGCACACACAACCTTAACTATGCAAAAAGTAGGAGCGGTATAGGGGTTATTACTGGCAGAGGAATAGTTAAATTGCTCTTGGACATATGGAAACCCAGACTTTTTTGATTATTAAGATACGAACACTAAAAGTTGTCAAAAGGATGCAATATAAGGATTTAATTAGTTTAAAGTCAAACTGTGCCTTTTCTCTCTAGTATTTTGTTGCTATGATTCTTTTTTTTTCTTTTACTATCCTTTAGCACAAGAACTTGCCAGTCAAGAAGAAAAACTTCTTTTACTGGATTCCAGCTTGAAAGCAACTCAAGAGCAGCTAAGCGAGCAAATAGCTGAGACAGTTCGCCAAGAACAGAACAGCAGAAAATACCAGACAGACCTGAAGATCCTTAAAGAACGACTCGCAGCCTCCGAGGAAGAAAATAGTGACTACAAGTGAGTGACCACCGATAAATGTTTTAAGCAGATCGCTCTATTCTGTCAGTCTAGCAGCGGTGAGCATTGCCTGTGCATCACACGTTAGATTAAGTTCATCTCTTGTTCACCGTCCTCTGCAGACATGTTACTCTGTGTCCGTATTCATGCGATTGCATGTGGATATATTAGATTCCTAAGCTCAGCATTAAAGGATCATGTTTCCCTTAGCGTGTTCCAGGAAACAAGGTGTCGGCATTCCTTTTAGAAGTCTACTATGGCACCGCTGTGGGGGCAAAAGTCTTAATTTTCCAACACTGAAGAGTACAAAGGTTACATATGGCTCTTGTTGTCTCTTCTTCTTTGTTAGAGCAGATGACTTGAAGCAAGATGGTACCAAATTATGCTGAATGCTCTGATTACAGTTCTTTCCTGTGACTTCACTTAAGGAAGGCTGCTTAAAATAACCGTAATATGACAGAATCTTTGATAAGAGCTCAGCATTCATGATAGAGGCCCCTGTACACTCTGTCTGCTCCTGCAATAAACAAGGTTGCATTATTTGGCTCTGATTGCATGTGTATAAAGTAGGACACATACCACGATAAAGAGTCTCAATATATTTAGTGATGACTAAATTAACACATTGTAAATGATTACCTTACTTTTGTCTGTTATACATCTGATAATCAGTGCTGTCTGTTTGCAAATGTTTGACTTCTATACATATTTTTGAATTTATCTAAAGCAAATTTCCGTATATTACATAATAGGGCCCCATTGTGATCAAAACATTACATGTATAGTGTAGTCATTGGTCAGATCTCTAAGCCTGACCGCCCTTGTAAAGGAATCATATTTGTATCAGGTTATCCTCCTTTTTATAAGCTTTTTATATTGGGGCCGGAAAAATAATCTGATACCAAGATGCAAGTGTAGCAGAAGTTTCAAATTGCCCTACAAAGTCTTCTCAAACTTGGTTGAAGGTTATCCGACTGAGCAGCGCATGGATATTAGATTTTCTTAATTGAATTGAAAGTTAGGAGTGACGACTTGTGTAGTCATAATATGTGCTGGGGGTTGTTGTGGAGCCCACGGTTTAGGTCTAGTGCATAAAACTTAGGTCATGCGTTTTACAAAGCACTTTCAATAATCTCTGCCACTGCTCCTTAAAGTATCTGCAAAGTGTTTGAAGCTGACCTCCTACTGGGTGAAAGATGATGTCCCAATCACAGGAGCCAAGGCCCCTAACTAACTAGGCCTGTAAACATTATTAATATTATGAATTATTAATCACATTAAGCCAAAAGAATCAACAATTATAAGTCAGTTAGTTATGACATCTTTATAAGAAAAAAAAACTCTAATTCTACAAAAGTGATTATATTTTCCCTAGATGATGATAATTGATGGTTATTGTATATATATGCACTAAGTGTAAAAAAAGAACATAACAGTTAATACAGCAGGTAGAGTAATTGGCATATAATATGTAAAGTCTTTCCTTAGTTGCGTCATGTAAAATTTATAATCGTTTTGAAAATGGCAAAAAAAAAAGTTTGGTTTTCTGTGTTGGATAATATATTCAATTAATCATAAAATGTATTTTTGTATGTGTTCTATAATAATATAGATATAGATATAATAATATATAGATTGTGTAATTTAAATATATGCAAAAAACTCTTATTATAATATTTAAATTTAAGGTAATTGGGTAAAATATTCTATTTGGTGAATGTTCTAAAAACATTTAGTTTGTGTTTTTTAAATGTGTGTGTATGTGTGTGTATATATATATATATATATCTATATATATATATATATATATTGACGTATATTCTGTTTAAATTTGGACCTCAACCTAATTAGCAGTCCAGTGTATGTCCAGCTAAGAAAGCGAAAATCCCAGTTCAGACCTGCTCCATGTAAAATACTTGTCCAAAGCTTCTAGTGGGCGGCTGGAAATCGTAATAATTTGTTGCATCGATTTTTGTGTGCGGCTGTGCAGCTGAGGTCCCCAGTGAATAGATAGGAATAGACATTTTATTGATTTGCTTTTCATAGTTATATTTGCAAGGTTCCTTTGCAAAATAATTTAGACTTTTAAACTCTGAACTGAGGCATTATAAAAATATGATATTTCTGCCTAATCATGTTACTACTTAAAGGTAAAACTTTGGACCAGATCTCAAGTTGAAAGATTGATTTTTTTTCTTTTCATTTATTCATTTTTGCCTGGTTCATGCATATTGTCCATGTGGCAACCGCTTGTATAAAATGTATGGAATTTATATATAATCTGATTGCACAATAGTTCTTGTTTCCTACATGTTCTGGAGAAAAAAAAAACAATTATATATATATATGTATGTGTATATATATTTATATAGATAGATAGATAGATAGATAATGAGTACATTTTGTTATAGTTTCTTTATATTTTAAGCCATGATTAAAAAAGGTTAAAGGTTGTTAATGTGTCTTAACGTAATATTTTTTCATGGCATTACATTTTAGAAATTTCAGAATAAGTAAGCCTTTACTTTGAGCTCATGTTTAACAGGATTAAATAAACTCTATTTGCCCCAGATAGCCTTATATAATCCAAGTATTTTTATGGGCACTTTATTCGTCCAGAGCTGCTTTATGCACACAAGATGCTCTTGAAATCTATAAACCGATGGGTAAAATCCAATTGATATGGTAAATTTGGAGATGAGGATAAAATGGCACTAACCTCAATTTTTGGATCTTAAGACCACCATAATTGGTAAAGCGTTTTACACCATCTTCTTTTAATTATTGATTGAACTGGTAAAATGATGAGATAGGTGTCAGTCAGCATTTAGTTGGTAATTTTTTTTTTATATAAACCAAATGTTTGTTAACCTAATGATTAGGTTGTTGTGGAAAATCGCATGCTATTTCTTCTTCTAAAAAAGTTAAAAGTTCTGTTAATATAGTAAACTTGAATAATATTTGCAATTAATATATGGTTAGGGTATTTGGACCTTGTAGATTGCAATTAAATTGGTAAGCTTGTGTTAAGGTTATATATCAGACCAGCTTATTGCACACTGTTAAGATTGCTGAAAAGACTTACTAGCCATACACCAACAAGCCTTCTTTTAAGGAACAGATTGCAAAAATGATTTATCGCGTACATAAAGTAATCTGTATTTCCTTCCGGCAAGTTTCTGTTTTGAAAAACATTAGTCCTTATGTTCGACTCAAAATTGCATGTATAGACAATATATATTCATGACCTGTTTGTGGGCTTAGCATGGGGAAGGTCTATTATGTATGGTGGCTGTGTGATGGAATTATTAGGAAATCTTCTCCAGATGTTTACAGCCTTTGACAATCAAAGTAAAATAAATAAAACAAAGTTTAGTGTACGGAATGCACATGCCTGGGTCGTAGAAGATACAGGACGCTGTCAGAAAAGAGCAATTTTGTGTTTGTTACAAAGTGAACAGAAGTATGTATGATGAATGTAAGAAGGTTAACTGACACCTTTATATTCAGCTAACCTGTATAAGAATCATGCCTAAAGCACTCCAAACAGGGTGCAAGTTAACATCAGGAGGGATATGTATAATTGTGTGAGAAGCCTCATCGCCAATGTTCTGTTCCTTGTAGTATATTAAGTTGCTATTTCTTTCTGGTCTTCTATGTATAATGTAGTAAAATGATTGAACATATGAAGTGTGAATTGACAACATTAAAAGACCAGCACCGACTGACTGTACAAGAGATGCTCCAGCTTCAGCAAGCCAATCACAAGTACGAAATTGAGATGGCTTCAGTCCGAGAAAATGCCCACAACCTACAGCAGCAGGTATGGAACTTGTCATTTCTATCTTTCTCACTAATGTGGTCACCTATCAGTGATAAATAGTTTTTTACCTCATTTTAGCAATACACTGATGTTCACTATGTTCACATTCATGACTAATGTATTACTTTGTTCCTTCTCACTAGTGCCTATTAAAACAATTCTATCTATCTATCTATCTATCTATCTATCTATCTATCTATCTATCTATCTATCTATCTATCTATCTATCTATCTATCTATCTATCTATCTATCTATCTATCTATCTATCTATCTATCTATCTATCTATCTATCTATCTATCTATCTATCTATCTCCTCTTTAAGGATCAGCCCACCAGGAAGGAATGATTGCAATATAATTGAATTTATCCTTGGTTGGCTATTTGTCTTGGAACATTTTTATGCCATTGCTCCTGGCTTTGTTAACATTAGGGCTTCTTATTAAACAAAATGCTACATGTAAGAATTTCTTGGTTAGTTTTATTATTTTGCATTTGCCAAATATCTTTAAGAAAATTGAAACTATAACAAATCTTTAAAAGTTGCAAAAAGTGAATTTATAGGACTATGTATTAAACGTCACTTAGTTAAGGTGCTACAGCCTATATGGAAGTGACCCCTAAATCATTGCTGTGTCCTGTACTGACACAGGCTGAGGATGTAACCTGTAGTGGGGGAGATAGATATTACTAACTCCCTGTACTATTTATTGCTGACGAGTCTTACAGAGCCTCTAATGATATGATCTAAATCCGTGACTCTGGCCACGGAGGTAAGAAATTCCTTTCTTAAAGTACCTTTCAGAAATTTGGGGCTGATGATAGTGTCACATTAAAAATACCAATGGCCATACATTTCCTATTCATCAGCTCAACACATGGGTTATTATGTGCTATTTAATAAACAAATATATATATATATATTTGTGGAGGACCCCGGGGATGGCAGATTTGTCTCCCCATATTATGGATTGTGGTCCTCAGTGTATTCTGGGTAAGGAGTCCAGGGATAGATGGGGGTAACCGGGAGTTGCCACTTGATGGGTTTTTTTTGGGTTCCGGACTCTGGAGTGGGAGGGAAGGAACTGGGTGGGCCTTCCCACTCCACCCCTCATTCACTCCGGGATTTGCTGCTAACTTTCAGGCAGAGAGGAACTCTGTCTGAAAAAGGCTAAGCTGCTCAGAGAGGGGTGGACTTTGGGAGTAGTGGCCAGGTGGGGAGCCTGTGGCTGTGTCTCTCTGGAGACGACTACTCTTGTGGAAAGCCAAGCAGGGGCTGGAAGGGGCCTTGGAAAATACAGACGGACTGAGCAACAGTGGTGAGCTGCAAAGCCTTACTAAGTACCAGTGAATGGTTAAATAAAGAGGAGCGGGGAACTCAACCCCATGGGGTGGCCAGGCCCCAGGTGGATTTTAGCGGTGAGTAAATAATGAGTTCTGGTCAAGGGATTGACGTTTATCTTATTTATTACACATCAACACATAGGTACGATACATCAAGGTAGTGTTACCATCTCGCTCAAGTCTCAAATGTACAGTCTGACTGTGATCCCTAGGGGATCATAGAGCATTTGGTTTACCATAAATACACAATTTGTTTGTTAAAAAATACATCACATGTCCTGGAAGACCAGGAAATCAGAAGTCCATACAGTAAGTTCCAACCATTGACGCGTTTCCTACCATACAAGGGATTTCTTCAGGGGGTTGTTGGAGTAATTGTCTAAAAAAGTCATTGAAGTGAGATGTTAGTATTCCTGCAAATTGTCTGTCAGTTAAGGTCCAATATGGATTTTTCCACAGCTCTATCTGATACAGTCTATTAGTCATAGAAATCTTAATTTTTTACATCCTTGCATTATCGAGTATTTCTACCATGACATTGAGTATTGAGAAAACCTCTGTTCAGCACTTTCTATGTAAGCAGATGTGAACCATTTACTCAATCCCTTATCATCAATCCCTTACAATAAAAAATTGTTGAGGTATATGGTATTAGATTTTGACTTACCAGTACACTCTTAGGCTTCATACAGGCAGGTCGACGAGCGGATCGCGGCCAGTCCACGGCTGTTCCTCCCTGGAGGGCAGAAGCTAGCCAATAGGGTCTCCAAACACTGGCGTGGGAAGTCTATAGTGTGGACACTGTCATGGAGGGAAGCAGGCAACGCCGTATTTATTTAAAGAGAGGATACAGTCATGTCTGTGGGAGATTCAGAGAAGTTAGTAACGCAGTACATCACTAGAAGCTGAAGGGGGGAGGTAGTGGGGGAGAAGGATAATGAAGAGGTCCACCAACTTGTGTGTCCTTTACATAGCCGTATACTTCTAGGAGATTCAGTCCGTTCCTATATGTCAAAGTCCTATGGGGTTATAGCAGTACAAGACACATGATGATATCTTCCTTTTTCTAAGTTCCATATATAATATAATATCCTCCATGTGGGGAGCCTACCTTAGCAGTCTCGTCACCGCCCAGTCCGATCCCTTCCACTCTGTCAGTTGTCCAAAGTTGATTTTGATAGATGTCCTGAGTCCAGTCAGTCTCATGCACTGTCCTCTGTCTGTCTAAGGTCCCTTTATATGTTGTGCCCTTCCCGCCATGAGGCAGGTCATGTGGGTTCATTCCCAGGCCGCTCTAGGTCTCGGCGCACTCTAGGATGTCATACTCACTGGCCTATCGCCTTGGGCGGGCGCAATGCGCCTCATAGAGGCACATTTCCGCCCTGCTGTATACATCATTTCCTGCCTGGAACCTGTCCAGCTAGGAACGAGGTATACGGCGTCCCCAGTGAATGGTTGTCCAGTGTACTGCAAGTTATGATTTATGTTTTTCTTCTGGTGAAAATAAACCTTCCTTTTGTTTATCACCCGGCTGCGCTGGTGATCCTTTCCCCTGAACTTTACAATATATATATATATATATTTCCCCAAAAAATGTATAGGACTGATACCTGCCTAGGAATGTCTTCTGGCACAGTCCGTCTTCCTTTCTCTGCTTAAGGCTAGATTTACAGTCGCTTCCCAGGAGCAGCCCAGGAAACTACCTGTCTCGAGCTCCTGCAAACTTGTGCAGGCACTTGCGGGGAGTTATGACAGGCCTATCGGGCGAAAGCATGAAAACCGGTTGTGCTAATTGCTCATTTATAGGGCAGTTAAAAACCGTCTCTCCCTAATTATATCAAAAGTCGTCTTCTCGTTTGAGCCTTGCTCATTCTGTCTGCTGCTGTCCCCCTTAGTACCATTTTTATGACATTAAGCTATATATTGTATTGTAGAATACAGTAATAAATTATAGGATATATTTTTTATTTCTCTAAACTGAATAGAAAAAGTTTGAAAAATGACAGGCTCTCTTTATTTATTTATTTTTAAGACTTACAAGTCCCGTGGACTATTGCTTCGGTGTCTTGGAAAGCAATTGTCTGTTTGCACCTAAGGCACTTTTCAGGTGTGTAAGATGCCTGATCTCCCTTGTGGACTGTGGTTCCCACCACCAACCTCCACTACAAGGTACTGTGCTGACATGAGGGTAAGTGTGTGGAACCGCAGTACCCTGCTGGAATCTTATACATACGGATGTATTGGATGTGAAAATTCTGCCTGAGGCTTGAGCTCTTGAACACAAGTAGAGGGGTCGGCAGAACAGATGAGTATCCAGCTTCTTCTTTTACTTTTTTACTCTGCAACAGTTGCTGTAAATGTAGAATAACACAGTTCTTGTGGCTTTACACTGACACACACAACTGCATCTGTATGTTCTATAAGCGGCGGATATATATCTCGATCAGTTACTTGAGAATGCTTTCAGTGAAGGTTTACACATGACAGCCTTGAAGTGATGCCGGTTGATTTAGTGAGTGAAGTCTACAAGACACTCTTTTAGGGGCTTCTCGTATGGGCATTGTACATTGATTTGTGCTGCTTTCACCCACAGTGGCTCTACAGAACACATTAAAGACATTTCTATAGACAATGTGACAATCATTTATTGTTTTGTGAAAGCAGGATTGCTTGTGCACCTTACAAGCAACATCACTGGATTAGAAGGTGTTCGCATGACAGTGGATTCAGCATACATGTGATTGTGGTCAGTTTACTGCCTGGAAATTATTCTTAGAACTTCAATAGTTTTTTCATTAAAATCATTAAAAGTCACTTGGTCTGAAGGGGGTTTAGTACAAAGCTTGTCCATTGAAATATTGAAGAGATGTATCTTGTCATGTATGGTGAGCATTTCTACTCTCTGTTGGACACCACAAGCTTTTTTTTTTTTTTTTGTGGCTTAAATGTATGTATACCTAAAATCTAAAAAATATGTATGTAACATGAAAGTTTAACTTCTGAGCTGGTATGGTGGCGTAGCACTCCACAATCCTAAAAAATATATGCTCACCTGCTGTTCCCAGGAATAATTTTCGCTTATAATGGTTTTCTATGGGGACATTTGTGTCATTCAGTTTAATGTAGCCGAGATTTACCCCTCTATCTTTCAGTGAGTTCTGGGGGGGGGGGGGGG
>CM070036.1:27317635-27337876 GCA_036250615.1 Ptychadena robeensis | reverse complement strand
GTGCTATAGTGGCTACAGACAGAGCTGTTGACTGGGGTGTAGTAGAAGAAATGGAACAAGCTCCTCCTTTCTCTCCTTTTCCCTCCACAATCTACCAATCCCTGTGGGGGCTTGATAACTGGCTAGTCAACTGCATTGTATAGTAACTGTGTTTACTGTATGATAGGTAAGTAATATGGTATGTGTGCATTTAGTTTTTTTTTATTTTTAGTTAAGAACCGCTTTAAGGGAAAATAAGCAACCTACATTTATCAGGGCAATTAACCGTGCTGTTGTGATGTGGTTGCACTGTTTGACTGTGAATTGTGCCCACCAATAGCCTGTACAGTCAGGGCCGGGTTGCGAATAATCCCTTAACAAGCAGTCACCAGCCAGGACACAGGCACACTTTCTTATAAAACAGAGATGTGTCTTTAGGTGTCGCTGCTCTTGTAACTTCCAGTAGACCCGTTTTTATTTTTTTTTTATGACTGTTGCTGTGTATGCATTAAATCTTTGACAAATACCTCATTTAATCTCCTAGAAAAACATTCATCACACAGAAAATATGCTTGGGTAATAAACCCTTCTGGGTTAAGGCAAACCTTTGACTACAATTTGCCATAATTTCTATTTAATTTTAGCTAGTAGGAATGTGTATTTTAATCCTGCAATTTCACATTCCACTTCTAATCATGCTAGATAGCCGAAGCCCAAGGCCACAAAGTAATTATGTGTGATCATGATAGACACAAATCTGTTAATTATATAGTAGCAAAAACGAATGCAACTCACAGTTGTACCTTATTTTTTCATCATTTTATATTGGCCTGAAATTAACATCGCTATTAATCTCAAGAGACACTTTGTGATACTTTGTCAGGCAACACACTGTTTTGGAGTGGGTGATATTCAGAGAATGTTCCCTGAATGCTATATCCAAATTTAACTGCTACAACATGCTCAACTCAAATCTCAATGGAAGATTCTAGATTGTTTTAATTATCCTATACTGCAGCTATGAACTTATTTCATCTTTAATTTGTTGACTGTCAATTGTTGACAAACGTTCCCAGTCCTACAGGGACTTGCTCTGCTAGGCTAAGATTTTACATTGGTTGGCTTTTGACAATCAAAATATTTCATTTAATATTCCAATAACTTGGCTGATGCGGTTTTGGCTTTCATAGAAAGCAGAAAGTAGATATGATCAAATAATTGTGACCAGCAAACTAAGGAAATGTGATCATGTGTTCTCTTGCAGCAGCTCTATTCCTAGCAGAATTTGCCACCCCTAATGGAGAAGGTCTACTGGACCTAGTTGTAAAGGTGCCCATACACATACAGATGGGCGCATGATTGATGACCTGTTCACACTGACGTCTCCACGCTGCGACCAAGCGCCCCTCGATTGTACAGGAATCAAGAGCACCACTTAAGGTGCTCGATTCCCAGTTAATCTTTGGCTGGAGACCCTGGACAGAATTTACGAACATGTCCGTTACCTGTTCGACAGACCTGTCTTCAATTCGATTGATCCCGCTTGAAGACAGGGTGGCCACGTCCAATGACTGCAAGCTCGGACAGGGTGACGTCATCGATTGTGTGTCCATCTGTACATGTATGGGCACCTTAAGGGTTGAAATCTTTGTTTGAGCTAAAAGAATATTTGTTGAAGCTACCCAATGATTTTTTTGATTATCCAGTAATGTCCTAAACATTGTGAACCTTTTTTTCAGATCTGGGTAGGAATTGCAGTTCCCAGAGCTTTTCATTGTACTGCTGACCATTACTCTACTTTAGTTTACACAACATGACAAAGGGGGGTTAACAGTAGGGATGAGCAGCATAGGCAACATTGTTATTCGCAAATGTTTTAGTCATTATCACCTTCATTGTGCAAACGATTTTTGCAAACGATTTGTGCAAACTACTGCATTGCTATTGATATATGGATAAATAAGTACTGTGATATGATTTACTGGCACTTTCATTGGGACTTGTGTCCTATATATTGATATATTTTCTCTTAAGCTTTTACAAATTAAATTTATCTGGAACCTACCCAGTGCCGTTTCTAGCCTGTGAGGGGTGGGGGGTTGGCGCGGCTGTTGAGGGGGGGGGGGGGGGGGGGGGGGGTGTGAGGGGCTAGAGAGCTGTTGACTGGGGCGTAGAAGAAGAAAGGGAACACACTCCTCCTTCCTCTTCTTCCTCTGTTTTTTCCTCCGCAATCTTCCAATTCCTGTATATACTTGAGTATAAGCCAAGTTTTTCAGTACCCTGACTTGGCTTATACCCAAGTCAGGGTCACAAGTGAGGGTACCACTTACCTGTCCTGGTGTTCGTTGGTCTCCTTGTGGGCGCTGGCAGACTCTGATGACTGATGTTTCTTATGTATTCGGCATTCTAACTGTGCCATTCCCCAGCTGTACTTGGCTGGTGAAGTGTAAACAAACTTGGTTGGCAGCGCCATCTTGTTGACATTTTGAAAATTTTTACTAGTGATGGTGTAAACTTGTTTTGAAAACTCCAATATCTGACTTTGCAAGTTGTTTCTGCATTTCCCATCCTAGGCTTATTCTCGAGTCAATAGGTTTTCCCAGTTTTGTAGATAAAATTAGGTACCTCGGCTTATATTCGGGTCATCTTAAACTGGATTATTTACCGTGGCTATATGCCTGGAGTTTAGCTTCAACACTTGTTAACTCTTGTGAAAGAAATAAACCATCAGCTAATGGTCACTAACAATTGTTTACAAACAAAACCACATGCTCATCACATTTGACCTTATAGGAGTTCTGGAAATAGTTCTCTTTGCTAGGCGTACAGAATTCTGTCCATGGGGTGTTATGGTGGGCAATGGTAATGTGCGGATTGTATGTGGGAATAGGATACACTTCCTGTATATCATAACAACGGAGCATTTTCTTACTTTGGTTCATGTCTGATTCTCAGAAACTGCCCCTACCTGTATTTAGTTACATAAATAATTCATTGTTGTATTAATTATTTTATTAGGATACATGGAAACTGTGAATCAGCTGACAGTAATTGTTACTAAACCGATCGATTTTAAAGTCGATCGATCAAAAATTGATGCATGTCCACATGGTTCAATGAAAATTGGACAAAAGTCCAAGTCGATTGAAAAATGTCAATCGAAAAATGATCGGACATGTCAGAAATTTTTTATCGATCGAATGTTTTTTTGTTGTGCCCGACCAATTTTGGTTCAATAAAAATAATAGGCATACTTAAACATCCATTGGCAGACATTTTGAACTTCCTTCAACTATTCTTTTGATCGATTGAATCAACATCTATCAAATATTGGTTTCTCCAGGTGGGAGGTAGTTCAATCGTACTTTATTCGATTGAACCAACGGGGATCATAAATTATGATTGAATCTGACATCAATTGTAGGGAAATTGAAACGTGTATGGGGGCCTTAAAACATAGAGAAAATACAACTTTTACATTTATAATTTATACTCATTTAAACAGCCTTCTTCTATATTCTACCATATCATACTCTATGGTTAGTAGGCTGTGAAATATCAGCATGAAGCTTTTGAAGTGCTATGTCCTGTAATGATGGGTTTCTAGACCCAGGTTCACACGTTTGCACACTGAACGGCAGCCATAGCAGACAGGTTTTTTAGCACGCGTCTATGCATGGTATATGCATTGGGAAAAAAGTATGTGCGTCTTCTGCCCATTTAAAATGCATAAATGTGAACATGGCCAGACACATACTAACCCAGCTCTAATATTTTCTGATAGACTAGGCAGCATTATGAAGCTTAATTATAATAATCTTGCAACTCCCTCTTTTAGAAGAGAGAAAAAAGAGAAGTAAGTGGACAGAAATGAAAGTGATTTGCCATTACAGGTTGTCATCTAGAAGTGTATTGACTTTCTGGGCCTCTTGTGACCTCACCAGTAAAGCTCATTCGTTGCATGTCTCAATGAGGCAAGATTTCCGAAGTTCCATCTTGGAATTAGGTGATGAGATATTTAAACAACAGTAACAGCAGCTTATTATCCCACCAGCTTTTTTATTTTCGTTTTTTCTTATCTGTTATTTTTGTCTTCTGATCACATCCTAAATAGTTACGTGTTTGGGGCTTTGTCAGATGTCAGTCATACAATTAAACTTGGTCATTTGATCTCAGAAAAAAAAAAGAAAAATAGAAAATAATTTCTCAGTAATCATCCTCACTCACAAGCACACTTTTATTTAGGACACTTAAGCTAGGCACACACGTGGTAAATTCCCGTGCAATTTACCCCAGATCAATCACAGCATGGTGACGTCACCACGCTGTGATTGATCGGGGATCAATTGAAGGAAATCAATGTGCACCACATGGGCACATCGATTCCCCTTCAATGGGGATGCTGGGGGCCCGTTCTCCCCAGCTCGCAGCACGCAAGCTGGGGCCAAGCAGCCTGCCTCTCACAGCTTCAGAGAGACCTGTGCTGGCTACGCCCCCTTCACACTGACAGCGGGTCCATGCAAAGCAAAGGAGATTGAACGGGGTTTTCCAACATGTTGGAACCCCGTTCAATTGAGTTTCTTCGAGTGGGCTCAATTGATCCCGCTCAATGGAAGGCACACACAGGTAGATTTGTAAACAGATTAGAGGACCCAGAAAAGAAGCTGTGGTTAATATTTGATCTTCTCTTAGGCTCAGAACTATGAAGAACATGTGAAAGGTTTACAGGAAGAGCTGAACCAAGGGCAACACCGGCAGCAAGATGAGCAAAACCCATGTGTGCCTAGCTTTAGGGAGTATTGCTACCATCATATTATTTGTATATGGGGGAAAAAGAGGGGTATGGCAATGTGACATGGAAAACCCCTTAAGGGGGGTTGTAGAGGCTAGGAGGTTACTATCCCTATAGAACAGGTTTTGGACCTGTTTGGTGTTGCATGTCTTCCGCCACACATCGAAACAGGGGGGCAGATATGTGACAGACTGAGGATCTGTCATCAGTGGTAGGGGTTAAAGCAGTCCAGGGTTATTTTGGCAACTTCTGGCTGCAGTATTGTTTAAGTTGAATGGGCCCGGATTTCATAATGAGTTGGAGGAATGGGAGGGCCTCCCATTTAAAACCCAGTGTCTATCTGTTTTTTTTTGTTGGCTGTAACTAAGCAGTGATATAAGCCCTCAGCTGATCTCACCAACAGACATACAGTTATCACTTGGAGAGGAATGCTTAGTGAGAGACCCATCCACCCATCCACAATTGAATTGTACATTTTTTTCCTCAATTGGGCTTTTTTAATTCCCAGTTGTATTATTGGAGGAACTGACACGGGGATCAGAGGGGGGAATCAAAATGGCACAGGAGACTCAGGAAGGGGGGTGGGTTCCATTTTAGCAACCTATTCTGATTTCCCTGTGTCATTTTGATTGCCCCCTCTGATCCCGCCTGTCCAGAGTTACAGTACCGTATTGGGGGTGCCTTATTTCGGGGGATGACTTAAAATTTCAACTTGAGGCAAAAATTTAAGGCTGCCTTATTTTCAGGGAAACAGTGTATTCATTCTATGGCAACCAGTGGTCTTCCCATTACAGTCTTTATGGTTGTGTTGGCAGTCATGGATTTACACCACTATTGTGTTGGTCTGTCATTTTCACATTGAAGAATGGAGATCATTTATGTCTTGATTCATGGATGACTAAAAATGGTAAAGGAGAATTTGGCTTGTAAAGTCATTAGGAAAAGGTATGTCTGTGAAGGTTCTCAATCATCCAGGTCCTTGTATATCTGTAGTGTTTAATTCAAATCAACTGGACTTTCATGAAATAAAACACAGCAAGTCCAGTTGATTTGAAATAATAATACAGATATTAGGAAAAGGTGTTATCTTTTTGTTGTTGTTGTATAGTTTCATTGTCATTAAAATAAAATTCATGTTGTGTAAAGTCTAAAAAAGCAAAATGTCATTTTCAACAATTTGTATTAAAAAGAAATCCTGAAATCTGTATAAATATTAACTATATATTGTAACAATTCGGGTTATTTTATGCCCAGGGACCACTGAAATACAACTAGTTCTTAGATACAAGTGATATAAAATGGACGCACACTATAAAATTAATGTCACTGTACATGTAAGGACTGGAACATCAGCATTGTCCTCTTAAAACAGATAGGGGCTAAAATGGCGTTTTGTTCTTCCTGGGGGTGGAAGTTGACGCCACATCATCAACCTATTTATCTCCCAACAAAAGTAGCATACACCTGCTGAGGCTTTCATAAAAGCCAAACTTCAATTAACCTTTGTTTTTAAAGAATCCTGCTCTCAAGAAGAAATGGGTATGAATTTCGATGGAAACCAATTACCAAAGTGTTTCTCTAATATTTATATAAAAATTATGCAGAGCCACATCTGCGTGATGATTTGAGAGGCTCTTCAGACAAAAAGCTACGTGAATAAAAGAAATTCATTATGCAACGGAGACGTTCGTCATCTAAATATATGCTTTCAGATGCTGAAAGTTCAGCCACTTGTTTTGTACAGTTTTGATTTCCTCTTGATATTGTCAAGAATATTTTCTTCCATCATGTTTGTATTTTTTTGTACATTCTTTCCTTTCTCTATCTCCATTTCTCTCTCTCTCTTTTTGAAGCTTTTTTTTTTCCTGTTTGTAATGTGAATTGCTGATAACAGCAATTTTAATGGCAAAAGTATGAAACAATATTCAAGCTTGTCAAGGAAAGGTCAAACTATTTGCATTCATTAGGAACCCGGGGAAGCGTGCAGTGTGTGTTTCATTGGAAGGCTTATGGTTATTGATTTTCATACAGCTGTAGGAAGAGGATAATTAGAAGTATACTTCACTTATAGGTGATGCAATTAGGTATAATTTGCCTATAACTACACAGGCATAGAGCTGTGCTGCATCTAAGCGCCATTTCCGGACAGATGCTCTTCTAATAAATCTCACATAGCATTGACTATGTATATCGTGGTTTGCCAGGCTAATGTAGTGTTATGGACAGGAACGCAAGGTAATGTACCATTTATAACAGGGATCAATATGCATAAACAAAATATAATGCCTAACACCATTTTTCAAAGTCTTTCAGATTTCCATAATGCAGATGATGTTTCTTTTTTGAGATGTCTGGCATGCACTTTAATAGAAGGCTATTTATTGAAAGTGGAGCTGTCAGGATTCTAACTCAGACATCCCTTGTCCCAGTCTCAGATTCCATCTTTTCCTGAGTAATTCAAGACATACCCAGGATTCCCATGGGGCATCCTTATGACACCAGAACCACTTTGACTTGAGGTGCCTCTCAGATCAAATGATCAACAACTCTACTCCGTCATTCTCCTGTTCTACAACATGTAAAAGTTATTATAATTATTTATCTATTATAACTCGCTAAGAAAAACAGTACATATTAAAGGTATAAGAATGTTAGCTGTGTGGGTAGCTACAAAATAGGGAGCGCCCCAAAAAAAGCAAAGGGGGAATAATAAATTAAAACATTTAGGAACACAGAAAGGAATGGAGAATCTAATAGTGGTAGATGTGTTTGAGCGATATAGTATATACAGTATATAAAGGTAAATCAAGATGTTGACTTATGCTTTTGGCTGCTGGTTAGAGACAAACTTGGCCACACTCTGTGGGCCTATGGGAAACCAGGAGTTGCAGGTAGCTGGAACAGTACTTCTGGTGGGGAATGAGGACAATAGTGGGTACCCTATGAGCCTTTTTCTTGTGGTATATATACCGTATTTTTTGGACTATAAGATGCACTTTTTCACCCCCAAAATCGGGGAGAGGGGGGGAGGTGCCTGCGTCTTATGGTCCAAATGTGAAACCCCCATGCCACTCGGCCATGGGTGGTCATGCCATGGCTTACCGCCAGCTCTCCCAGCAAGTAAATTAGCCGGGGAGCTGTCAAGATGAGAGATGCCAGCTGGTGTCTGGATCTCCCATCTGAACTGTATAATTGCTTATGCCAACAGAGCCCTGCTGGCATAAGCAATGAAGAGAGGGATAGATGAACTGCCATCTATCCCTCTGTCTGTGTCCGTGGAAACTGCAATCACTCTGCAGCTCCCACGGACACAGACACAGCAAGATCGGCAGAGGAGAGACTCTGCAGCTGCCCCCCTCCTCCTGGGTGCGTCTTATGGTCCGGTGCGTCTTATAGTCCGAAAATACGATATATGTGTGTGTGTGTGTATATATATATATATATATACTCTCAAGAAAATTGGTAACGTTTTTAGTGACCAGATACTCTGGGTATTCCTAAATTTTGTTTTTGGTATTGTTCAGTAGAGTTCTCTGGTAGTAGACCTAGTTGTTGCAGTATAGTTTCTGATCTAATTTATGCCACTAATTCATAGGGTCATTCAATAGGTTAATGGAAAATTATGAGTATCTGTAGGTTATTATAAATCTGTTACATAAAAATTTCAGTCAACAAAATTGTAATATAAAATATAGTCATTATATTTTTAATCTAGATTACCAATTTGTGAAGGACTTGATGACATAGTTGTGAAAAAAGTGTATAAAGGTGACAATTTATTAATTTGTTTTATTTCTACTGACTGGTCATATAAACTTACGGTCAATCAAATATTTCATCCAAAGTTATCCACTGTCCAGGCTGTTATTCAAATCCTTTGTTTTTACCAGGTTTTGAACAAATGCCTTAAGAAAAGAAGCTGTGGTTAATATTTGATCTTCTCTTAGGCTCAGAACTATGAAGAACATGTGAAAGGTTTACAGGAAGAGCTGAACCAAGGGCAACACCGGCAGCAAGATGAGCAAAACCAAATAAAGGAATCGAGAAGGCAGATCGAAGATATGGAAACTGAAATAGAGCGTCTGAGGTCTATAAATAAGAGTAATGCTCAAAAGGTAGTCGCTTATGTTAACAAGATTGGATCACTGGTAGAATGGCAATTGAACATTTCCTTATATTTTACTGGTCGGTTTTCATTGTCAGTAAAAAAAAAAAAAATACAGAGGTTCTAAGTCAATGGATATAATGGGTTTTATCACTTAGCATTGCTACTTTTGCAAAATTTGAGCTGAGTCACTCAATGAACCAGAGTTTTGTAGTTTTATACATGTGTAGAACTGGGGTGGAAATTGTAGTGGAGAAATGCTTCATACTGTCTTTTTCTGTGCCAGTAATCACCAGAGCAAGAAAAAGTTTAAGGTTCTTGCAGCAGACTACCTACTGCAAGTAACTTAAGCTGGCCATACACCTGCAGGATTCTCTGTCAGATTTCCTTCAGATCAGATCAGATCTACCAACAACCATGTAGTATAGTGTCCTCCCTGATACAATACATAGTGATTGGAAGGTGTAGAAAGGTCCTCATATTACATGGTTGTTGGTAGATCTGATCTGATCTGAAGGAAATCTGACAGAGAATCCTGCAGGTGTATGGCCAGCTTTAGGGGTGGAAGTGACTGGCCTCCTGGGTCTTTAGAGGTGCAGTTAAAAGACTCAATTCCATACCATTTATTAATGAAAAAGAAAAATGTGATATACAAACAAAGTCAACACACTCAAATTGAACAGACTGATTATTAATATATGAAGAGTTTGTGTTACTTCTTCTTTTCCCATATCGTCTAGTCACCAGAGCACATTAAGGGTCCATTCCCCCAGTGAGGATACAACAATATATGTTCTATAGGGTTTCGCATTTCCTTATCCAAGATAAAAATGTACAAGTTTTTGGGATGCATTGCGCCACTGAAATATCAGAAAGTGTTACATAATTATTTTCTTGGGTTTTGTCATCTTGCACATGAGAAAGAAATTCTGATTTAGTCTATGTTTTCACTAGCTGTAGACACTACAAAGATAAGTTGCCGTTTTCAGGCAGGTAAAAGCAAAAATCCATGATGTGTTTTTTGTAAGGATCTAAAGCAGGCATGGCCAAACTAAGGCCCGGGGGCCAAAACTCTTTAAATCTTAAAATTTGTCCCTTTGTCACCTCGGTGACGAGACGCTCTGGCTACCCCCATTCCCCGAAATAAGTGAAGACAACACCTAGAGGATAATTGTTTGGATTCTTTCCTAGAGGGCATAGTTTGCTGCGATAGAATATTTAAGCTTCTCTATCAAAAGCTTCTATTTATAATTTTTTTTAACATTTTTTCTTTTTTTTTTAAAACTGTCCTATCTACGAGGATTTAGGACATCTATGCCGGGTGGACCTTGCAGGCTCTTGGTCTGGCCCCTATGCCGTATTTAAAAACCCAATGTGGCCCACAAGTCAAAAGGTTTGCCCATCATCATTATTCTGTTAAATTGTTTATAAACAATGACCAAGAACAGAATCAAAATGAATCCCATATGCAAGGACCAAAAAGAGGTCCAATAACTGCAAATGTAGGTCTTTCAAGATACTGAAACAAATAATTAACTATTAACCTACCTAGCGCACTGCCCTTTTCGCGCCGTTTATAACGTCGCGATACGGGCTATCGAGGCAGTGTACTTTTACTGCCTGTCACTCTCTCCCTCCCTCCGGGGCTCTTCATGCAGCCGGTGTCATTATTGACACCAGCTGCGTGAGAGGGAAAGCCGGAGCTCCTCTATTAACATGGAGGTCTATGGCAGAAAATGCTGCAGCGATGAAGACAATCGCTGCAGCTTTCCAGGGCGTCATCGGGTCCACCCGATGCTGGCTTCCCCTGCGGTTGAGAGGAGCCTAAACAGCGGATGAGCTGTCTCAACCGCTAGGGAGGTTAAGAGATCCTTGTTTGAATCATAGGACCTTATATACATATATCCACAATACATATAAAACTGTTGCGTTAAAAGGAAGTTTTTATGGTTCTGTCCACCTATGGTTATCAGAAGCATATTACAGTTTCCACGTTAAAGTGCATAGTTCAAGATACAAATGTGTACATTGTGCAGACGATTACTCTGAAGTGTTTCACTGGGGCTTCTTCAGGGAGATATAACTAGACAGAACAAAGTTTAATGTTAATATCCTAAATTTACAACATCCATATAACAGTGGTTCTAAACCTTTATACATCCGCAACCCTGGAAGTGACGTTGCAAAGTCACACTTTCTGTATTTGGAACACGGAAGTGCAGTGTGGAGTGCCACTTCCTCATTCCAAATACTGGAAGTGATACTCTGGGATATCACTTTCAGCATGATCAGGTATAAAGCTGGCCATACATCTTTAGATCTCTCTGTCAGATATCCTTTTGATCTACCAACAACTATGTAGTATAGGGTAGTATATGGTTTTGGTAAAACAAAAAGATCTAAAGGAAATCTCACAGGGAAATTTAAAGGTGTATCAGGACCCAAGTGTCATATCCCCTCCCTTATATTTCCCCACCCTGCACATCATTTGCTCAAGCGTTAGGAGGGGGCATTACTCACCCTTCTAACTTCCGACCCTCTTTGTGGGCAGCAGCTCTGATGCTTTCAGTGAACTCAGCAACCTCTGTGAAATGGTCATTCGACCCCCAGGTTGAGAACCCCTGCCATATTGCATTATAACAATTCACAGGTTATACACTATTGCTTAAAAATAGTCTTTATTCAAGTAGGTACACTTTTCATAAGTACATAGGTGGAAGTCGTGTTTAATGACCGAGAACAATTGTGGGATTTTATAATGCAGGGTATCACTCCTCTAATAAAAAGTGGCAACATAGTCTAAAAACCATCCTGATGTTTCAAAGCAGAACTAGAGTCATCTTCTGTGAGGGGTACAACATAAGTTATACATTTTTTTGCTATGAATACACAGCATTGTGTTTGAAACAAAAAGAGAACCCTTCTCCATCCCAGCTGCTGAAAGAAGTAAATTGGTATGAATATTATGTATCTGTTTGACATATGGTTCTTTTTATTTGCCATCATAGAATATGTTTATAGTTGCATCATTGTTATTTGAATGGTCCAAGACTGTTCTACTTTAAACATAGAAACATTAATAAATATTCCTTTTCTTTTCTGTCCCCCTGTGTACAGCGCTCATATTTTACCCCTTCATGTTTGAGCAATGTTTATACATAAGCTATTTGTGATAGATCAGTGTATAGGCCTATTCCGAACAACTGATAAGCCAAACACAACTTAAGATAGGAGGTGTATGACATATTTCATCTTCCTCATTATGCTATTCTTCTTTTAAGATTATCTACATATGCACAACTCCTTAGGGAAAACAGTCATTTCTGGTTTTGGCATGCAGTACTTGAATTACAATACACTTGGCTTTGTATGATGAGCAATATATATTTCTGTCATTTCAAGCTTAACGTTAGTAAAACAGTGAGGTTAATACATAATTCACCATCTGTTGGAGAGAAGAAAGTATTCCAGTTAGTGACATTGAAAAATGCTGTAGTCATTTTACAGTAGCTTTTAGTAGTATAGTTAGAGGACTTCTAGTTTAAACAGTAATCTGCCATCAATGTCTGACCTCGTCATGCAACACCTAGGGGATTTCTTCTGCTGAAGCCTTCCTCCTCTAATGAGACCCGGAGTTGCAGTGATAGATTTTACCTGCTCATAACCTGGTGGTTATGAAACACCATTATAAGGTACTTCATTGCCTTATTAATTATGGTTGTGAAATCTTAACCAATCAAATGTAAGGTATTCCCCAGAGGTCCTGTATTTAACATTTAGGGTCTTTTCACACAGCCGATATGACACATTTCTGATCACCCAGGAACCCCGACTTCGCGGTGGAAGTGACATGGTTGGTTTGCCTTTGGCATAACATGGGGATAGTTGCCATTGATTTAGATCCACTTCAAAACCGCCTGACCAATGTGTTCAATAGTGACCCAGAAAATGATTGAATCCTTATTAAGGTTGACCACATCACTTTATCCAATCATGATGTTTTCTTAAACCATTGAATAGACAACTGTAATAGAAAAAGATCTCCTGTATGTACATTTGATTTGAACAACATGTGCAAAACCAAGAATTCCTTCCTTAGCCTTGCTTCATTCATGCATAAACAATGGCTTATGTCATGACCCTATACAGTGGAGGAAATAATTATTTGACCCCTCACTGATTTTGTAGTTTTGTCCAATACAAAAAAATGAAAAGTCTCAGAAACAGTATCATTTCAATGGTAGGTTTATTTAACGTGGCAGATAGCACATCAAAGGAAAATCGAAAAAATACTTTAAATAATCAGATAGCAACTGATTTGCCATTTTTCATTGTAGTAAATAATAATTTTGAACCCTTACCAAACCATTAAGAGTTCTGCTCCACAGAGTGGTTCTGACACTTCTACTCAATTATTCACCCTCATTAAGGACACTGTCTTAACTAGTCACCTGATAAAAAGACACCTGTCCACAGAATCAATCAATCACAGAATCCAAACTCTCCCACATGGAAAAGACCCAAAGAGCTGTCCAAGGTGCAGAGACACATTGTAGACCTGCACAAGGCTGGAATGGGCTACCAAAACCATTAGCAAGAATCTGGGAGAGAAGGTGACAACTGTTGGGCGATTTGTTTCGAAAATGGAAGGACACAAATACCATCAATCGACCTCGCTCTGGGGCTTCCACGCAAGATCCACCTCGTGGGGGTCAATGTTTTCTGAGAAGGTGAAACAGCATCCTAACTACATGGGAGGAGTTAGTTTTGAATGACCTCATTACAGGACCATATCCACCAAGAAAACCATTGGAAACACATTACACCGCATGGATTAAAATCCTGCAGGGCTCGCAAGGCCCCCCTGCTACAGGAAGGCACATGTGCAGGCCCGTCTGAAGTTTTGCCAAGGAACACCTGAATATTCAGCGAGGTGACTGGGAGAATGGTGCTGTGGTCTGATGAGACCAAATAGAGCTCTTTTGGCATTAAATCAACTCGCTGTGTTTTTGGAGGAAGAAAAATAGCTGCCAATGACCCCCAAACACCGTCCCCACGTCAAGCATGGGGGTGAAACATTTTTGCTTGGGGGGTGTTTCTCTTAAGGGCCCAGGACCACTTAATCGCAATAACTGGGAAAATGGACGGAGCATGTATCCGTGAAATCCTGAGCGACAACCTCCTTCCTCTGCCAGGTAACTGAAAATGGGTCGTGTGGAGGTTGTTCCACACGACATGACACCCAAACCATACAGCTAAATGCAACAAAGGTAGTGGCTCTCAAGAAGAAGCACATTAAGGTCTGTGAGTGGCCTAGTCAGTTCTCCGGACCTTAATCCAATAGAAAACCTTTGGAGGGAGCTCAAGTCTCAGAGTTGCACAGATACAGCCTCGACACCTTAGGGATTAGAGATATTCTGCAAAGAGGAGTGGACCAACATTCCTCCTAAAATGTGCGCAAACTTTGTCATCAATTACCAAGAAACGTTTGACCTCTGTGCTTGCAAACAGGTTTTTTTCCACCAGTATTAAGTCTTTTTTTGTTAGAGGTTTCAAAACTTATGTTCACTCAGTTGAAATGCAAATCAGTGCTATCTTTATTTATAAGTTTATTTTTTAGATTTTCCTTTTGATGGCTCTAATCTGCCACTGTTACAATAAATGCCTACCTTGAAATTATACTGTTCTGAGACTTTTCATTTTGCTTTGTCATTAGACAAACTTACAAAATCAGTGAATGGGGTCCAATAATTATCACTCTTTTTCTTTCCTTCCTCCACTGTAACCAAAACTATCTCTATTATTCCATACACTATATAAGCAATGCGTTATCAACCATTAACCTTCCATGCAGGCTCCCCCCCCCCCCCCCCTTTTTGTGGAGTTCGTATTTGAGGACGTCGGAGACATTTTTTTGGGTCCCTGATGTCGGGAGTCGTCAAAAAATGGCCGACTCCGACTCCTACTAATTTAATGGAATAAAATTTTTTTTTTTTTTAAATTAAAATAATACTGACTTCAAATGTCGCAATTAACAAACTCATAACGAACATAATGACTTTTCTCTATAAATAAATGTCCATCTGCCTTGATTCATCATTATTACAGCTCCCCTGGACCCTAGCCTAACGAACCCAAGGCCCCCACAACCCTTCCCGATTGGGGCTCGACCAACCAGCTCAGATGACTCTAGAGTGCAGAGTGTAGAGGTATCCACGCTGCCTCTCCAAGCTGAACATGACACAAGACGCCGTCTCCACTGACCTAACAACAATCGGCCACAGAGATTAATTGACATGTCCGTTTCTCTGCCGCCGAGCTTTGGGGCGCCACGATCTCAGTCACCCCCTGTGAGCACCACCTCCTGATCATCATACAACAAACACGCCTTAACTACTGTTCGACTCCAACATCAAATCGTACCTCCGCTCGTTTGCTATGGCATAATAGCCTTTTTAACTTCTCGACATGATAATTGCATAAATTTTTGTTGTCATACTAGAGACACTTTTTATAATGATCCGGTGAGTGAATGGATCACCATCTATTCAGCGACTGAAACTGTAAACATTTGGAAAACCGCTGTCTCTTCAGCTGACGTGCGTAACAAATACTTAATCTTATTAGCCTTTTCAACTATTACACATCACTATTGGGATTTTCCATGAAAACTCCCTGGAAAATCATGAATCATGTTTTAAGTGCCCCCCCTTGCCCTCCTCTCCATCTTACTTTTTGGAGCCTTCCACTGCCTACCTTATCTTCACCAGAAGAATCAAACACTACCTTGTCGCATTCACACCTAGTACCGAGTAGACTAACATGGTAACAGATTTGAGTACAATCAATTAACTTGCCGCTCACGGTTATTGATTGTACTCTAATCTTATCTTTTACAAACAACCTCTACCAGTTGTGTGCCTATCACTCCTTCGGCGGATCAATAGAGCCCCGCTTCGGAGGAACTTGATTGAACGTGGTTTCCAACATGTTTGACTAAGACTCCCGTTCAATCTCCAATACTTTGCATTGGATAGTACATTAGTCTTTTCATGGAAGTATTAAAACAGCTGCGGCTTCTTGCCTATCCCCCACCCACGTCGGCTTTCAGTGTGAAGGTCAGACCAACGGAGCCTACTCAACTACCTTACTACTTGGAAGCTGCCCTTGTGATACACCGCTCTTCTTCATTCACCAGCACTTTATGTCGTGTTTTGTAATATAGCACATTACCCTATGCAAATGCTGGCATAAATGGTCCCATTGAACCAGACATCGATGTCCCATGTGTGACATTGATCTTCTTTTCATTGAATCCCCGATCACAGGTCGGTTTACCTAGCTTAAAAACAGCAAAAGCCAAGCATACTAATCTTCTTCCTGCCCAACTTCCTCTTCACTATCTACCAAAAAAATTTAATAATGTCCATTAACATATTTTTCTCGTTTCCCCTTGCTATTTTCTTGTTAATGTATTCCGCCTTCCCTTTTCTTCAATGTATGGATACAATACATTAGCATATTACATACATCGGAGTCGAGGAGTCGGATTCGGAAGAATCTGAAACTGAGGAGTCAGGGAATTTATCGACCGACTCCACAGCCCTGGGAGCACACACAGGAGACATACCCTTAGTGCTGGCACACAAAGGGTGCACAGCTGATTTTTACTAGATTTTTCTGTTGTTTGACCGCACGCAATGAAGTCATCACACGTCGACAGGCTGAAAAATTGGGTCGAAACGTGTATTGGGGGCTTTAGAGATGAATGATTAAAAATTTCATGAAAGTCAGAGGCAATCCCTTCTTCTCAATGCAACAGTTCCCAAAATAAAGACTCCTACATATATACAGAGGACTTATATGACACAGTAGAAGTTTGACTCTTATGAAACAAAACCACATTTTAAACATAAAATCATAATAAATGTAAATAGCTTACCAGTCATCCAGAAATGTTCATAGTCCTGCTCTTCCTATGAGATTGAGCCGCAGCATCGGCATACCTACTCTGGTGGGCACAAGAACACTTGGGAAGGGTCATGTCACTGCTTTAGTGATGTTCCCTTCCTATGTAAGATTTTGAGACAGCTGGAGATTCCTGCACATGCTCAGGATTTCAACCTGCCAGAAAAAGGAAGATAAAAGGGTGAGTTTTCCCAGCAGGGATATACACTATAACACAAATACTCCTGGTTATCAATTTATAAGAAGGAATGTATACTTAAAATGATATGTTGAATCTACTCGGCTGGTACTCTAGTGTTAACGTTCATTATTATTACCTTCATCCACGAAAAAGATTCTCTCAATAAAATTGGCATATTGGCGATCAACACAAATAATTGAATAAACATGAATATTCGCGATTACAAATATAATGCACTATATTTGAGATTGTCGCAAACTCCCAAAGTGCCGATATTCAAATAAAAGTTAGCGTTTCAAATATTCGCTATCAACACTTCTCATAACTAGTGCGGACCGGCGGACGGCCTGCCCGAAGTCAGACATCTGCCTGTTGGTGGGAAGACTCAAATTCCCTGGCTGTTCCCAGGGAACTTGAATAAAAAAAAAAACTGAAGTGACCCCACTGACATCATTTTCGGCACCTGGAATTCACAGTTCCTGGTTTCGATATCCAGATCTGACGTCACTTCCGGTTTATGACGGTTTTCTTTCACTAGAAGACTCGGTTCTCTACCCGGTCTCTGGTGAAAAAATTCTTCCACTGGCCGTATCTTTCTGCTCCTGATCCAGCCAGCGGAAATATAGTCACCATTTTCCTGCCAGTGAACAGGGCGGGTATAACACCCATACTGTTCGCCGGGGGAAGAAAAGCGGACATGTTCGCCCATGACTACTCATAACCAGTATTCTCCATTATCTGCCATTATACCTTTTGCTGAAAAATCAGTTACTCTGTTATCCATAGTCAATGTTTTCTGTTTATGCATCTCATGGCTTGTGTAGTTTCTCCAACAGTCTCGCAATAGTCTCTCCATGTCTCGCCATGTCAGGGGCCTTATACACTGCAACTTTTCTTAGCAGAGTTCTAGAACTCTTCAGGGATATTCACTGAACAAATAGAGCCTGCCAGGACTGTAACCTAAAATGTAATTTAATTTACCCATTAAATGCATCCCTATTGCTTTGGAACTTTTTTTTTTATACTTTTTCGCCGAGATGCTCAATTTCTTAGCCTGCTCATAGAGCAGCTGAAATCCAGGATCGTTAATGAACTTTGAGTAATGTGCCTCAGCAAGCATTTTGTAATTGTAAATGGAATTTCATGGCTTCCTTTGCTGTAAATCAGAATGTGTGTTTATAGGGCGCTTTTTAATCCAGGCTTAATACACAATTATTTTTTAATAATCACAGCCTTAGAACTGCAGCTGTGAGCTCACTAGTTTAAACAGCTGACTGAAGTAAGCCGTTTTATGTTGCTAATATTCCTGGCCATGTCGGGAGGGGGAGAGTTATTTTCCTCAGGTGTGTTTGAGTAAGTCTCCTAATTTCATTACTTTTAAAGGCAGCGTGAAAATAAAACATGTCATCTCCCCAGATATTGCAATGTTTGGTCAAATTGAAACGTTGTGTGATTACTTCCTACATTCTCTCACCACTTTATAACGGCACATAGTTGATCAAACACGACCAAGCCTCTATTCTAAGCAGAGAGTGTTCCTCAAGGCATTGCTGGCTCTTGTAGCGGGAGAGGCAGAAGGATTAACAACAATGGAAGCCTGCTTTAAAAATAGTAACATGTGGCGCAGAGTAAGAGTTTCATAATAAGGTATGGTACATACCATAAAGAGCTCATTATATTAAGAGCTATTCCCTAATGGCTAGATTTAAGTTCGATTCCAGACAGATATTAAAATAAACCAATTAATGCAATTCCATGTAATTATTTGTATAATATTAGAAAAATTAAAGTAGAGTTGACTTGGTATCAGCCTCTTGAAACTTCCATGATCACATTATTACAGGGGCCAGCACAAGGAACCAATCCAATGGGTTACATGCTCATGGTGGTAATGCATAAGCTTGCAATAGACTAGAGCAGTGGTTCCCAAATGTGGGGCCGTGAAGGTATTCCAGGGGTGCCGGACCTCATTTTTAGCCACTGTTAAATGGGGAGGGGGGGCTTGATAATGTCCCTAAAAAGAAAAGGGGGGCCCTGCAAGAAAAGTTTGGGAACCACTGGACTAGAGTAAGACTTCACTTTGGAAACCACCCATTTTCCACGGACATTGAACTGAAGATACGACAGACAAATCCTACTGATTTAGTTAGACCAATTACTGAGCTGTGGCTACTATCCGTCCACCCTCCTCTTTGTGGCCTTATCGAGCAGTAAATGTTTTGCCTTTTGTAATAGTAAAACGCAGCATTTCCAAGTGAAGAAAGGCACCATGGTAATGCCCTCCCAGGGAGCATTGTGTCCTAAGATAACCCAGAAGACTGAGGACAACTGATGGTATAGATGTCCTCAGGGGACAGCCTGAGGTTGAAGGTGAGTATGTTGCTTAAAAACAATGACAATGGAAAAAACAATGGCTCAAGGTTTGACTTTTACTGCCAAAAAGCCTGGCTGTACTGTCTGGTATATGTGTCTAGTATATGTATGGGAATATTACTGTCCGGTATATTACGGTGTAGAGAGATTGGGTATATCTCTACACAGTAATACATTCATAGTTACAGAAAGTTACAAAATTTTTGCAGTTTATTAAATATCAACACTGTACTAAATGCTGTATTTTTTTGCACAGAGTTTTAATTAATATGTCGTGTAACTGTGAAATAGTCATTATTTCTAGAATGCAAATCTCTAATTTACGACTTTTCCCTTCTAGTCTAATCATTTCTAAACTTCTGTCCTGCTTTATGTCTTCAATTAATATGGGTGGTGCGCAGCAGAAGACTAAATGGTTGACACTGACCTTGCAAAACTCATGGGTCACAACCCTAGGCAGAAATCATGTATCTTCTTTAGGTGGAGACCAGAGTAAGCAGTTAAGTAATGAAAACAGAGGTTGCTGTCTGCAGGGGCCTTGACTGCCACATCCTCAGTTCCAAGGGGCTGCAGGTTGAGCACATGCCTGTTGAGTAGCCTTCACACTGTCCTTTTACCTAAGAGGAGCCCTTGCATTAATATTAAGCCTTGAGGTACCACTTATAAAATCAGTTATTTGAGGATCAATTGAAAATCTGCCCCCTTACATGTGTGGTACATTGGTAAGCAGGCCATGCAAAGTCCCCTAGAAAACTAAAGGATTGTCCTAGTTCAGAATAACTGCTATATATATACAGTGCTGCTTGAAAGTATGTGAACCCCTCAAGTGGTGTAGATGTTTCT
>CM070036.1:27293750-27304300 GCA_036250615.1 Ptychadena robeensis | reverse complement strand
GTCCTCCCTGATAGAATACATAGTGGTTGGAAGGTATAAATCACTGCTATGTAGTGCTGGACCCTCCCTGATAGAATACATGGTGATTGGAAGGATTAGAAAGGTCCTCATATTACATGGATTTGATAGAACAAAAGTTGATTGTAAGGTGTAGGGGGGGCCTTAATTATTTTCACTGATTCTACATCTATACTGGCCAGTCCCGACAGATCACATACACATTACCTGCTCGGCAGATTCTCTGTTGCTAAGCTGGTCTGCCGATGCAGGGGTTAACGTAGTGCAGTATTTTAACCCCTGCATCTGCTTATGTCTAAACAGAGCATCCGCCAAGCAGCTTAAGTGTATGTGATCCATCAGGACCCCCGCCAAGCACTGCGATTAACGCAGGGGTCCCGACAGATCACATAGCCTTAGAGTTAGTTTACTGCTTGCTTAGAATATATTCATGGTCATATATACTTAAGTGTTTATGATCATTTACAATTATAGCTGCTCTAAGCCTTCTCTTAGGTTTCCATGTACCTTAGTAATACATTTTAATGCTTGGTACAGTTCACTACATTAAAGTGATACACCAGGCAAACCACTAAATTCACTGGTAAAATAAAAATGCTCACTGTTTAACCTGCCAATATTTTTTACCTTTTATAACCTTTTTTAACCTTTTATATTCTACAAGCAGTCTTAAATTTGGCACACCATGGCAGCATTGCACATCAGTGCAGGTAATACATGTAATTCATCCTGAGCAGTACAGCTTTCTTTGTCACCTCTATGCCTCTTGGCGATTGTAAATTGTTGTTTCTGGTAAGCTAGGCACATTATAACTTTTTGAGGAACATTTTTAGTGTTTCTGGTAACATATATATTCTAAAATCCATTTTGATTATGAAAAGGTTAGGTAAGGGGCACTTTGGGAGATTTAGAACGTATTTAGGATGCCTTCATTATTTCTAATGGGGAAAATGATTTTGACTTACAACCAACTTGAATTACAACCAACCTTTGGGAGTGAATTAAGTTCGTAAGTCAAGGGTCCACTGTAAACCCAAATTGCATTAATAAAAGTAATTATTTTTAAATGTTCAGAAGTATCAATACCATGTATCACCTACAATTATAGCCAATAATATGAAAAAGCCAAAATCTGGCCATTTGTGATTGAAATGCTTGTAAAAAGCTGTCTTTTTATGTCCTTTAATACTTACATATGTAAGCTGCCTGGAGTCCTATGGTGCACTGTTAAGGTTACCCTTGCTTTCCTATTCAACAACTATATGAACCAATCAGATTTACTGTAGTTCTGCATGATTTCTGAATGGCTGATTAGTTGTATTAAGAATGCATTTGTCATATGACACTGAATACATGACATACGAATTTGCTTATTGGCCAGTATGTCGTAAGCTACATTTCTCTTATCCAGAGAGAATTACTGAGCATACATACACTTGCCGAAAAATCAAATTGGCAACAGGACTTTGTTTAAATTGAAATTAGAATGCATCCGTTATTTACACAATGGATTTTTTTTTCCTCGTGTGTGTTTCTCCGAATTGCAATGCAGACTTGCAGTGCTCCCTGTGTGATGTTGTAATTGAACCATTGTTGTGGGTTTCCAAATTCAACGTTTGATCTCCGCTTCATAATAGTCAGTCTTTAATCATTTTCTCTCTGTTGCCTCATTTTGCCTTCTCAGTATATTACGCATGCTGAATACCATTATTGCCTTCAGTTATTAACTAGGGATGGATTTGGAAAAAGCAATTTTGTGCTGGCTTGATATTGCAGAATAAGCTGTCAAACATCATACCAGGTGACAGTGTGATGTCCTTCTGCAGAGCTGTAGCACAGTGTGTATTACAGCTGGAAGCTTATAGGTAATCAGAGAGGATTACCAGTGGCAGCTTTATTAAATATCTGTGCAGGTCTTCTGTGACTGTGACCAGATAATGCAAGCTTCCAGTATAGGGACAGGAAATTATTAATAAAACCGGATTGGCTGTTCAGAATGCCCTTGCAAAAAAAAAGTTTATCTAATATTATTTTCTAGGGAGATGAATGTCAAGTATTACTTTCGTTATTACTTAAGGGGCAGGCCTTTGATTCTTCCAAATGATTTGCTTTTAATTTCTACTAATTCCCCGGGCAGCTGATGATATTAACATTATTTTACAATAATAAGGCTAATTTCCTAGTCAGGTCATTTTATTTCTTTGTCCCTCTGTTACAGAACTGAGAACTGATCAGTTTTAATGACCGTTCTGTGGAAAGATTAGAATCCTATTTTACGAATGTGCAGCAGCGTAGATAGTGGTAATAGGAAACAACAGTGCGTTAACGGTTCATTGTTTATGGAAGGGTATTGTTCCTGTAAATCCCAGGTGCCCAACCTGCAGCCCGGGGGCCACATTTGGCCCTTTGGGCGTTCTTCAGAGGCCCTCCTCTGTCCTCCACTTGCGAACTTAATACTTAGGGCATAGGAACTCACCTGTCCATCAATCCCACGCTGGTCATCCTGGCCTGGGATATTCTTAGAGCAAGAAGAGGAGGAGAGGTGAGTGACTCTCTCAAGGTCAGCGACCCAGATGAGTGCCTAGGCTCCCAACGAATGGGGGATGATTGTATAATATTTATTGCGGCACATAACTTCAGCATAGGGGCACATAGCATTTGAATTAAAGGTTATGTGTCCCATAGATATAATCAAAGGCTTTGATGATATATATGGCACAAAATGTGCATTACTATACTCCAGTGTTCCCTAATGCTTTTCTTTTAAATCAAGTTTTGTTATTTAAAATCAAAAATAATGTCCTCATGATAAAATGTTTATACAAGTTGGTATAGATTGAAAATGTTATGTGCTGCCCTTTAGTGATGCTGAGGGTCGCATTTGTGGCCCTCCATACCAATTCAGTTGCCCACCACTGCTGTAAGTGCTAATCTAAAAAGTGGATAAAAGGACCGTGTGAAGGTTTAAGTAAAAGAGATGGTAGAGAAATTCAACATAATATGAGAAAAGAAAAAAAAACTTTAGATTGTTTAAAACTTTTTTTTTTTTCTGTTTAAGTACACCTCAATTTTTTATTCTGTGTCAGCTCCTTAAAAGCACCCAGAGGTTTGGCACTGAGCAGTTTGACAAGCATTGAAACACAAAAAGCCAAGTGAAAATTTTACTAATCAAAACACCGGCACTGTGGCCATTTACATCTTCCTATCAAGACATGAGAGAAATGTTAATTTCAGACGACTCTTCTTATGACCTGTAATTACTGTCATTAAGAAAGCTCTCGAGAATTACAGCAGGCTTTGACTGAAATACAATTTGACACGTTCTATAATTAATGCTGAATTAACATGCAGTGGTATGTTCATGGGGGAGAAAAAGTTTTAGGTTGTCCCCTTTTGGATTATAAATAATGTAAAGATTTGTGTCATTGTATGGGTGTGAAGGAAGGGGCAAGGATACATCATTTAATGGGGGCAAGAAGACTGGACTAAGTTACTACCAAAATATTATATATATATATATATTTATATATACAGTTCAGTCCATAAAAATTAGAAAAGAGAAAACTTTCCTTCTACTTTTGTTTCTGTAAATTTTCACAATTAACTTTGGACAAAAAGATTGCAAAGAAATGTGAGGAACTAAAACCTTTAATTTATCAAATCACTGTCTGTAGCCGATACAAGTATGACAAGTAAGTACTGATTATTATGTTATTTTGCCGTAGGTAATTTTTGAAAACAATATAATTTTCTCTTACTACTAAGTTTGTGTTTCTTTGGGGTTCTGTTGGTCCCATGGTGTCACCACATGAGCATGTTGTTAAATAACTACTGTATTTTTCACACTATAACTTTTCCTCCAAAAATTGCAATGAGCTGAGCGGGAGGAGGTGGGGAAGCTGTCCGGGGGAAGATTGACCTAGTTGAGTCTGAGATCTGAAAAAAATAAAGTAATTTAGTTAAAAAAATCTTATATCTTCTGTAATATTCATTTTCTTGGTTTAAAATGTGACTGTCTAGTTGTAATCCCCAACAACACTCCTCTCGTGATGGCCGAACTGCCCGCAAGGCAGACAGTTTGTCCGCGAACAAGCATGTTCGCCCTCCTTCTTGCCAGCAAGCAGTATGGGTGTTTGACCCGCCCTGTTCGCCGGCGAGAAGGAGTTCTCTATTCTTCCCCTGGCAGGATCAGGAGCAGCGAGATCCCGCCAGAGGAAGAATCTGTTCACTAGAAGACTGTGCACGAAGCCGTTCTTCTAGTGAAAAGCCGGCTCTAGAACCGGAAGTGACTTCACATCCAGCTATCGCAACCAAGAACTATGCATTCCGTTTATCTAGAGGTGGGGAATTTGAATCCGATACGCCCGTTCGCAGGCGTACCTGGCCGAAGTTCGGCCATCACTAATGGTCGCATTTGTTTTGAAAATCTGACTTTAGAAGAATGCTAAAATCACAAAATTTCTGAAGAGGGTTGTGGTAACACTACAAAAAACTGTTTTGCTATAGCACAACTAACACAAATTTAATTTGAACTTAATTTATGCAAAAAACAACATTACAAACAATACTGTTTGTAATGTTCCTGCAACCCTTCTGTACATTTCCAGTGATTTTGGTGATGATACCATGTTCAGGGGCTTTGCAATTTAGCTAGTTGGAAAAAAATGTACCATCTCTACACCCCTCAGAGGCAGTCAAATGATTTTAGATGAAGTATGTTAGGTTTTCAAGCATTAAAATAAAAATGTGTAAGCGTTTCTAAACTCAAACACAAAAAAAACACATACATTATATAGACATATTACTTACCTGGCAGCAGTATTAATCTTGGGTAACTGCCCCACAATCCATAAAAGAACATACTAACCTTCGTCTGTTCCTCACTCCTGGATGCAATCATGTTTAGTAATGGCAAAACGAAGCCGACCTAATCCTACTTCCTCCATTCTTCCTGGAGCTGTCATTTTGAAGTTGGCCACCAATTGGAGCTGCTATGAATAAATACTTTCACCATAGCAACCAGGTTCTCCAGAAGAAACAACTTGCCTGGAATACGTTTCATCACCCCTGCACTCCCCCTCCTCATTCTGTGCGCCGCCGCTTCTTTCTCTCTTTTTCTGCACGCCATCCTCTTAGACAAGAAAAATGGAGCCGGCGAGTCACATGACCTAATCAGTCCATCTGTGACGTCACGATCCCGCGGGACTTTGTAAAGACGACTTCCTACAGTTGCAGGGATATATTTCCCAATGTCCCCCATAGGTCTGCCTTACGTAGCACCTAGGCGTGACGTCACACAGTAGGAGGAGCAATCGGGAAAAAATCGCCCCTCCTGCTGTCAGAAAAAATAATAATTTGATACCATCTCCCCCTTATTATCGGCAGCAGCCAGCCGAAAGTGAAAAGCGAAATAGAATATGGTAGGTCCGCTTTAAGATCTTTTTCTTAAACAGTCTTTTTCTTTTTTGTCAATCACTTGCTGTGTACACTAGATCCTTCTCTCCAAACATGAACTGCTTGAGGCTGTATTTTTCAACATGGTGGGTTGGTTCAGAACTAAGGTTTACTTCCACCCTGCTTAGACTCCTTCCCAAAATATAAAATATATTTGTGGGTTTCATCAGAGCAGTTTTTGAGGTGAGCATGCAGAACATACTATTGGGCGGTTATATTCTTCATACGTGTTGAAGCAAGTGCTTCATTCTCAACTCCACCCTCTGGAGTACTATCACAGGTTGTGTTCTTTAACAAAGACAATACCCTTCCCTTATAACCTTATCAGTGCAGTACAAGGCCTAGTGAAGCAGATTGCTATAGCCTTTTCCAGTGTGGCTTTCACATTTCTTGTGATATATGTATACTTGAAATGATCAAAGTTACAAGAGCCATGTGCAGAAAGTTGGCTGCCTTAGATTAGATGCAGAAAGGTTATTGCATTGTCTTTCTGAGATGGTCTTTTAGCTTTTCTCTATTTAACTTCCAAAAGAAGGAGGAAATGTAATCTTTTAGTCTGACTAAAACCTGAGCATTGTCAGAGTATCACAGCGAAGCGTAATGGCACTCTTTGTCCGTACCGCTTGCCTTGCCATTCTCTTCTTGCCTTAAATCATACTTTAATTGTTGCATAGCTTGAAAGATAAATGCCCTCTTCTCTTTTAAACCTGTACATGAGATTCTTGACAGTATGTCACCTACTATGTCGGAAAAAAATCTTGTATCGCTTTGCTAAATTAGGCTAGAATACAGAGATAAAACTAAATTCTGTAGAGCCCTGAAGCAGTATTTGAACTGGACTGGTTTGTATCTGATGGAATTATGATCATACTACGAAGCACTGTAGGTCCTACATTTTAAAATTGATCTTTACCTAAAAATTTACATTTATTTTTCCTTTCCACTCTGTCTGCCCTATATCGTTTAACATTATTTTACTAGTGCATAATGTCATCTCATCTGTCTGGAAAGAGCAAAAGAATGTGTTGCCTCATGCTAGCTGCCATCTTGCTTTCTGCAAAACTGGAAGATGACATTTCTTGGATAGATGTGATACCCCTTTTGACTCTAAAGGGTACAATTACCCTCTTACTTCTCTAAACACGTTTGCCTAATTTTGCTGTGGGATTGCAGAGTCAGAAGCACTGTTTTCTGAACTTGCTTCACAAAGAGAACAGCCATTGTCTTCTGAAAACAGCTTGGGATGTTCAAACAATGTATGGGTGAAACAGGGAAACCCTGTTGGTGATAAAGGGCACATTAATGCTGCATTGGAGCACCTGATGCTTTTTAAGGGGGGCTTTACTATGTCCCTTGTGATCTGTTTAAATTTTCTGCCCTGTTTAGCCCCCTTCCCCCACCTTGGGACACCTATGCCTGTTCTGCAATACAGAAGAATTGCAAGGGCAGCCCCCACGTGGATGCAAAATGAGCCCAACCAAGTACGGACTATGAATGCATTATTACATTTTTCAAAGGTCCGACATTTTTCAAATTAAAATCTTTGTTTTACTGATTTCATGTTATATTCAAATGTTCTGAGTTTTTGGGGTTTCCATAAGCTATAAGCCATAATTATCAAAATTATAACAAAAAGGCTAAAGTAAAGAGAAAATATCCCTCTCCCAAAACTGGGACATGGGGACTTTTGGTGCCCAAATAGTGTATCACATAATTATTGATGTACAAGATGTACAAGATTGTTCTACACATACTGTTACATGTAATACCTTAGCATGGGTAACAATCTGGATGTTTTAAGCACAATCAACCTGATGTGTTATGTTGATAACTTTTTCAGGGGGAAGCTTTCACTATTGCATGGACCATTTATAGGTCATGGACCGGTATTATGTGTGACACAATTTTCAGTAAAAGCATAGGGTGTGAAAGGAGACTGCAAGACCCTGTGGTCAAAGTAGAGATGTATCTGTACATAAAGTGAGTCAGAGTAGAGAATCTTTAAATATGTATATCTCAGGTGTATTACAAACTTTCTAGGATCCTGGTAGAACACTTCACTGCAGGTTGCACATGTCCTCACAGGGGATATTGTAATATTTGATACATATTATTAAATTGATTGTTTTTTATTAATCTTGTACATCAAAAATTATGTAATTATGCAGGTCCCAATGTCCTGGTTTTGGGAGAAATATTAGTGAAGGGGATATTTTCTCGTTCCTTTAGCCTTTTAGTTTGGGGGGTATGTTGTCCCATGAATACATTTTAGGGAGTGTAGTACAATTTATTCAAAATTATAACAAATATCTTGAAATATTTTGGTTTTCATGCAATCAGTCCATTTCATATATCAGTTTCACCCTTTAAGTGGAATTACTGAAATAAAGGAACTTTTGGAAGATATCCAAATTTTTCGCAAATAACCTGTATTCAACTTTTGGATGACTATTATAATTATTATTATTAACATTTATTTATATAGTGCCAGCATATTACGCAGCGCTGTACAATACATTAGAGTGGAGATACAACACAGTATAACACACAGGTACAGGTAATGACACAGAAGGAATAGAGGACCCTGCCCGGTTGGCTATGCAGGACTGCAGTTAGGGACAAAGGGTGTCCGGCCGATTCTTGTGGGGTCGTCCTGCCAGGAGATTGGCAGAAAATGTATGTGTGGCTTAATTCAGACTAAAGGTGGGAATACACAGGCTGATTTTTTCGTTCGATAGATTTTTTAATCATTCAAATGAAAATCTAAAGCCGAACAAAGGTTCATTCCACCAACATTCCACCAACATTAAACAAAAGTGGATGATATAAAAAAAAATCTTTTGAAAGCTGATCAGACATGTTGGTAAATTTTCATCAATCTTTTAAAAAATGAATGTAAATCGAACGTACCATCGTTTCATTCGATAATTTTAATGAAGATATTTCTTGTTAAAAAATGTAACCAAATTTTATTAAAGAACAGTCAAACAACATTTATTTGGGTCGAACGAAAATACAGTGTATACATTCGATATAGGCACAATCGATATTCCATCAAAATAACGAACATCCTGATCGAATTTATCGTTGATTGTGCAAGAATCTATAGGTTTATTTCTACCTTTATTGGTTTTTTAAACCTTGGCCAGATTTTCATGCTGATTTACATTTTGATGCTGCTGAGTATAACAAGTCTGAATTCTGCTTTAGATTTCTTTTGGATAACTTTTCTGTTAGGATATCTAACTGTAATAAAAGAATATATATGAAATATATAGATATCCGTCCTTCAAAAGAAATTGATGGAATATATTTGCTGTTTGCTACAACCAATCTACCTATAGATAAGTCCCTAATGGAGATGTGCTCTTGCATAATACATTAAAATCATAATTTGTAATAATTCCTGACATGCCTTCGATAGGAAATCCCAGCGTGTTTTGTCTGAGTGTGCAGGAGAGCTACTTTAGTTAATTTACTATGAAGTAGCAGATCCAATCTGGGTACCATTTCAGTCTCCATGTGACCTCCATCCCCCGCGCATCAGGTATAAGTAGGAGATAAAAGGAACCTCTTCTAGGATTGATTGTGTCTGTAGTCTTACACATGCATTATTCATATTTTTGATTACTGGTCTTTCTTCTGGTTAATTTTTTTTTTTTTACCCAAGTCACATTTGTTATCTGCTTTGGTGACAGTGTATAAATTTGTATTTCTCATGATTTGTTTCAGTAACTACAGCCAAGGAATAAACTAATATTAATGAGGAAATGAATAATACTTCCCTTGTCAGTATTTATCAGCTCATGGTGAAAACTGTCACCCTTAAACAGACACTGTCCCCTTGCTAATTCAGGGCAAAATTACTCTTCTTTTCTCCCCCAAATTTCCACTGCTCAACGAACCTCCTTTCTTCATTGTCAATGGTACTGAAATTCCCAAACGGGTGGTGTCCACTGCTAGCATGAGCAGTTATGTTGCTCCATATGGTATTTTACAGCACTTGGGCACTTTAATGTGATAGAAGGTCATACACTACTTTATAGAGCATTTTTTGCAACTTTAGTGGATGGTGTTAGAAGGTGTTGTCAGCTAGCCATCAGACGATTAAGGTGGCCCCTTTGCCCTTCATAGACCATGAAGGTGACATTGTGTAAAAAATGCCAAAAAAGCATATTTTCTTTAAGCCTGATCTACTGGTTGTAGATGTGACATATACCATAATCTTTATACTTGGAACCTTGGAGTAATCATGAACCTATGGTTTTAATATTTGTTCACGTAAAAACAAACTCTGGGCAAGTTGGAATATTTTACTTTAGTTTATAGTACCTAACTTTGTTGCACTAGGTTTTGCGCCTTGTGTCCTTGTTCCTATTTATTCTAATCAGTGGCCTGGCAAAGCATGATGATGATGCATTCAAATATGAAAATCAATAGATAAACCAAGCAAAAAAACCAAGCAAAAAAAAATCCATATTGTACTTCTAGCCTGCTTTATCATATTTAAACCTGCAACTAGCTACTGATATGGTAGAAGACTCGCATAGTCACTGACACATACACACTGGGAGACAAAATACTATTACTTTTCCCTTTCGTTCATGTTAACATATTTAACCTTTCGTCTGCTCTGAGCACAGTCAGCCCTGGTTACACTTTAATATGGTCAAGGGGTGTAATAATTTTACTGTGTAGGTAGGGTAATAACAGTTGGCATGCATTGAAGATGAGATCTCTAGGGGAACAGTAACAGGACCTCTGTAGCACCTTGTGTTGTGTGTCTTCTATGCTTTTAAGTTTCGGATTGCAGAGAATTTGTTTAAACTCATAGGGACCCTGTAAACCAGATATTGAGCAAAGCACAACAGCACTAAGTTTGTAAAGGTTTTTATTACCTGGTTATCTTGCACGTAATACACTTCCTAGAATAATCATTGCTAACCAACTGTATGTATAAAGGACAGGACTACAGAGCAGTCCTCCTCTCCTCCTGTGTACAACATGTTATTACCAGCGGTGCACATAACTTTTTAAGTGAGCTCCTCAGATAAGTACCAGGAGATGGTGTTTGGTAC
>CM070036.1:27266898-27283943 GCA_036250615.1 Ptychadena robeensis | reverse complement strand
TTTAGAAATGTACAAATCTTCCACAGTAAAACTAAATAGAGCCACTGTATAGGGATAGATAAAACCTAAAATAAGTTGAATCCTGATTTACCATGATGCTGAAATAATAGAATCCGTTCCATAAAGAAACATGGCAGCTGCCTTGATCAACAATTTTTTCTGATTTTTTCAGTTGGTTGTCAGCTGACCTAAATAAGCGCAATTATGCATATAGGAACTACTGACTTTTCTCCAACTATTTTAAACTCTATACTTGTTACCTTGTTGGTAAGAGTAATGGCCTGGAACTTAGAGAACAAAAAGGTTTGCCTGGGTGTAATGTCAAAGGCGTTGAAAGTCAACTCTACAAGACACTGTGACATATTAATTAGTCATCTGGTCATTAGGAATCCAGAATTTCCTTATGCCTATGTCAAACTTGTTGGGGAGTTACGTGCATATACAACTCAAAGAAAACTACTTGGCGTGTATATCGGTGTGTTGAATATTAATGCCTATATCATAGGACAGGGGAATAGGCATGCTTTTTATTCATTGAAGACCAATATTTGTCCCTGCTGTTATATCCAGAACAAATGTCATATTAAAACAATTCATTACAAGCCAAGCCTGGTGATAACCCCACTCTGCTATTTTGCACGTTGAACTGCTCTGAATGTGTAAAGTTGGCCATACACCTTTTAGATTTCACTGTCAGATTTCCTTTAAATCTCCTTTTGTTTTACCAAAACCAAGTAATATGAGGGACTTTCTAAACAATCAAGTCTACCTGTGTTCAATCACAGAGGACCCGGCACTACATAGTTGTTGGTAGATCTAAAGGATATCTGACAGTGAGATCTAAAGATGTATGGCCAGCTTAAGTGACTTGAGATGGACAAATTTGTTCAACTAGCTGCCTTTACAGTTCACAGTCAAAGTTGAAATTATGACTTAACTTTGAACTTAATTTATGCAAAAGCTATTAAGGTTAGAGCAATACATTACTTTTTTTGTAGTGTACCCTTAACTCATCTATATAAGTGACAGTTGATTGAAAATTATATATATGTGTGTGTGTGTGTATGTATATATATATATATATATATATATATATATATATAGTTTAGGGTGTATGTATAAATATATGTATGTGTATGTTAGTGTTGAGCTTAAAATTAGAATTGTGAATATTTACTGCGAATATCCCCAATTTGTGAATTCATGAAGGTCTCGGACATGGCGGCATATTTCGGGACTTCAAACATTCAAAATCTTTTTAGGACTACCACACATTGCGTACACAATATTTGCATATATTTAAGTGGCAATTTTTGCAATTCTCGAATTCTAAAATTTACTCTGAGAATAATTTGTGAATTTGAATATTCCCAATGCTTTTTATCACTAGTATATATATATATATATATATATATATATATAATATTATTTGTGTATATTTTCAGTATGGGAGAAAGGAGCCTGAAAAAAGTTATGAGGAAGTGATTGGAATTTTTGTCCAGGAAGGAGATCTGATTTTTTTTCCGTTGTAGATCAATGGCTCTTTGCCCTAAGTTTGTGAATGGACAAGCAGCACTCAAAGGCTCAATTTTACTGTTACTGTGCTATATTTTACCATCAGCCCTGCCTGTTTTTTGTGCTACAGCACAAAGATTAGCTCCTTGTACTGCTTCTCCATCTCAGGTGCATTACTCTACAGGACCATAAATAGATCAATAACAAATAAACTTTAGATACACTTTAGACATGTGTTATTAACCACTGGCATCCTTAACTATGTGTTTTATATATATATATACATAGGTACATTATATCTGCCTGAAGATTTACTTTAAATGTATTGAGGACAAATGCAGAAGTATGTTACACTAAGAAAAGGTAATAATGCTAACATTAACGATTTGAGAGGCAGATTAAAGAATGAGCATACGTGAGCAGGACAAGTAATTAATGTCATTTAAAAGGTTGATTATTTTGGTGTCCTGCCTTTCAGCTTAAATTAGCCGGAAAGGATGCATTATGCTTTAATGTATGTGTTATTCCTGCACCGTATCTTGTATGCCATTCTGCAAGAAGCATATCCTTAGGAGATATTACATTTTAGTTTGGAGATAATTTTCCATTATAGCAATCGACATTGCATTGTCATTTTCAATAAAGCATTTGATATGTATAAAGAAAACAGCAAATGATGGTACTTGATAAGGGCTTAATGAATTATTATAGGTTAATGGATAAGATGTCAGTCACACAGCTCACTCTTTATCAGTTAATGTCTGAAATAGGAAAGCATGATGAGGTGCAGCAATAAAGGACAGAGAAGGATGACTTCATTATTATACTTTCTTGCCTATTTATTTGCTGGAAATTAGGTTCACGGTTAACGGTGTTAGGCTTGCCATTAAAAGCTAAACTGCAGCCAAACAACCTAATACAAGGATTGCTTTACCTGCTCAATTAGTGTTGTTCTGTTGACCTACTCTTCTAGTTTACACACCACTGATGTATCAGCGTAGATGGTTGTCTGCGGGAAGACAAACTGGTAACTGCAATAGGTACACGTTGAAAAATCTAGTGACTGTTCCACGGGAAGATATTATTCTGGGTAGGGTTGTATGAAGACAAGGTACCGTAAGTATTTTTGATTGGAAGGCACTTTATTTTGTTACTTTCTATCGCTTCACAATTTGTTGTTTTTTTTGTGTTACATTCTTCTGACACCTGCACTCTGTGCATTAAACACTTCTGACCACTATATAGAAGTGTATTACTTACCACCCACAGAAGATTAGGCCTTCCACTGTTAGAACACTTTGGCCACACTCACTGTTTGCTGTGCACATGTAACCCCAGGTTTATAAATAGTCCTAGATATACCTATGCACCTAGCCTTTACATGTTTTGTGGGATTTTCGACTTTCTTTGTGAGCTGATTGCAAAGCCTCTGAAAATGGTATCATCACCAAAATTGCTGGAGATGAAGGGAAGTGTTGTGGGAACAGTTATGCTCTAGTACATGTAGTTTCTGCATAAATTGAGTTCAAAATCTAGGTTGATATTCTGATTTTCGAAATTTTGACTTGACTTTGAACTTAATTTGTGCAAAAACTATTTGTGTATACTTTCATACACACTTTATACTTCTTTGTAGTAAACCCTTCTCTACATCTCCAGAAAGTCTTTGCAATTAACTCAAAATTCCATTTAAGTCTATGGTGCGCTTTTGGTACAGATATCTGGACCTTACAAGAGTGCTAGGGAGGTTAATGTTGTTTAGTTACTCATCATGCCACCAAGTCATCCCTAACCTATCAGGCCATGAATTCCACAAGGACTCCATTAAGTACACCTAAGGTTTCCTTAAGTACACGTAAAGTTTCCTTAAGTACACGTAAGCTGTGAGATGGGTCCTCCATAGATCTAACCTATTTTTCCAGCAAAACCACAGGTGAACAATGCACACACACCTGGGCATCTAACTGACCTAAAACATATGATCTGTGGAATCGGATTAGACAGCTCTCATTCCCCTCACTCAGCTTTCCTTTTCCATGACCATGTAAACCTATTTGGATATAGTCAAAATTCCCTAATGACAGCCAATGGCCATTGTCTTAACACTACTAGGGGTTTTGTAGGCACAGATATATAGCTAAATAGGTTCCACCAAATTTAACTTAAGTAAATATAAAAGGTCTTTATTTATACACAATTGGACCATAAAAAAACATTTTAGAATGGATAAAAGCTCATTTACACTATATGTGCTGTGTTGTGTACTGGTAACACATGTGTTATATGCTACTCACAGCACATGCATTGCACAGTGCACACCATGTGCATTATTAGACATACTGCTTTAACTTTTTTTTTCTTTTTTTAAACAAGTGTATTGGGAAGCACTGCTTCATGCAATAACGCAGCGCATACAATGGTGAATGGTAGAACTGGTCTTCTAAAAACAAAAACAGTGGATAGCATGCTGTTTTTAAGGGCAACCCAGTGCCCACAGTGTGAATAAGTTATTTTTTTTATATATCAGATTTAAAATTGCCCCATGATGAATCTTTCTAGAACAATATCTTCCTATGTTATTTGCTATAGATTTTTTCTGCTTATAATGAATGAACCCATGGTGACGATCATGATGGCATGCATGTTTTTTTATGGATATGTGTCACCGTGGTCCAAGCTCTGATTTTTCTGACTAATTTACTCAGGACAATGTTGATTTGCAGCTGTGTTTTAAAGACCTGTTATATAGTCGTACAAGGCAGCATCCCCCTTTCTGAGAGTTACTAGTGAATCTCCTACAGTAAAGTCACGAAGCCAAGGAATGACTTTTATCAGTTTTATGAGTCTCCACATGTGAAGTCACTTTATAAATCTCCTCCTAATATGGTCATGAGCATGCAGGAACGTTCCTTGACTTGCTTTTTTTTTTTTATCGTTCGTTCGTAGTAAAGTAGAAGTCTGTACTTTTTCTGTTGCCTCTAATCCCAATGCAGAAGTTTGTTCTACAACTTTAATTAGCCACATGTCATGAAACACCTAAGTGAACTATTCAGTAGGCTGTGTAATAACAGTTCATTGTGAGCAGTTACTCAACCAAGGAAAATTTCGTTTTATTTTTACATTTAGTTGATGGCATTTAATTGTGTACTTGGATTCATGAAGTGGTTTATATTATTTTCTTATTAAGTGATATCCGGCGTAATATATACAGCCTATCAGTATGAGGTCCCAATCTTCATCAGGTACATGTGGAATACATAGAAAGGAAGATCTCCTATACACATCCTGTAAAACTCTCCAACATATCAACACATGCAAAAATTCTGAAGTATTCGTTACATATGTTGTTTATATTAGAAACGAGTGTTTTAAAGCATACATGTAAGATGCCTGCCTGAGTAGTACACATGGCTCTATGAGGGCATGTTTTCCCATCATTATAGGCATACATTTAGTATATAATATAGGATGTTAAAGGTAAAACAGATCTTACACTGACACAGTGATTTTATTATTTTTATTTAATATTACCATTTTTTTTTGGACTATAAGATGCTCCGATGCTAGGATGCACCCTATACTTCAGAGCGCCTGATGGCCGACAAATATTTTGCCTTTCTCCATCTTTGTTGGCCAGAGCTCCATGCTCCAACCAGCAGAGTAGGAGTTAGGTGGAGAAGCTGTCTCTGTGACAGCTTCCCTGCCTCGAACCCTGACTGGCAGAGCTGTATGTGAGGTGAGCAGCATGTGCCCAACTTCTAATACAGTACAGATGGCAGTTGCTACCTGCACTGTGTGTGAGTTGAGCTAAAGCAGCCCAGCTCATATACCGTTAACACAGAGATGAAGGAATGATCTGCCCACAGGCAGACCTCTCCTCCTGCAATATACATAGATACACATTGTTGGCTGTCTGTGTGAAAGCTGGCAGCATTTCACATAGGTAGAGCTAGATGGGAGAGCTGCAAGCTGCCAACACTGTTATCCAACTCTGCCCTGCATTGCTTATATCAGCAGGGCTTCACTGATGTCAGCAATACATTACAGATGGGAGATCTGGCCGAGACACAGGCTTCCCCCTCGATTGGGGGGGGGGTGCATTTTACAGTCTGAATAATATGGTAAATTTATGGTGCAGATTAAGAATATGACTTTGGTTTAGCCAGATAAGCTCTAGTTTTTCAGATATTTTAAAGTTAATTAATTAACCTGAGGTTAGTTAACCTTTTGTCCACTGTCATAGGTGCTCCACATGTTTTATAAACCATATGAGGAGCCAAAGACTTATCCTGGTCCCCATAAATTGAAATACAAATTAGGCATATGGTATATATCATTACGTATCACACAGTTAAAGTTTGTTTGTTATCACACACAACTCACATTGGGTAAAGCTATTATTACTACTCAGCATAAAGCCCCCCATACACCTCACAATATTTCCATACAATTTCTGTACAATCAACTTTTGTTCTACCAAAACCATGTAGTATGAGGAGCTTTCTAATCCTTCCAAGCACTATGTATTCTATCAGGGAGGATACTATACTACACAGTTTTTGGTAGAGCTAATGGAGATTATATGGATCGATCTTAAGGTGTATGGGGGGCTTTAGTAATGGGATGTATGAATTCAGAACCCTCAAAATACCCTTAATCTATTTCCTAAAACCTTGGCACCTTAAAAATATCACCTACATATTGCATAGCAGTTTACATAGTTCATAGTTATATAACCAAGTATCACATTGATATGTAACTGACATAATCTAATCTATATTATTCATTGAACCTACCAATGTGTCTTTTAAGTGTTTGGAGTAGTTATTGAGAAACTGACATATTTATTACTTATAGGGTCTCTTAAGGCTCTGACTGGGAGATTAGCTGGATGGCGGAAACCTTCATGTCTTAAGAAAGCCTACATATGCTCCCTAGAAACGCTTCATAAGCATCCCATACATGGGTCGATAACCGCTAGATCGATGGCTGCTCGTCACCATGGTGTGCTTGAGCATACTTTGATACCAACATGTTGGTAAATCCCTGTTCGATTGCTAGGGACCAGGGTCCCCATCTAAAGTAATGGCAATCGAACAGGGATTTACCAACATGTTGGTTCCCTGTTCGACCAAGCTTTCTTTGGGCACAACCAATTGATCCCGCTCAAAAAAAGGCTGGCCTCCGTCAATTCCCAAACAGTCAATCAATGCGAAGGCGTATTTAATTTAATACTTGATTTAAGTATTAGCATAATTTTCAGATATTTTTAGGTAAGCTTTGCACAAGTTTGCCATGTAAGTTTAGTGTAGATTATGTTAACATTTTGTATAAGTCACAGCCGTTTTATTGCCGGTGATTTTCTGCATGACTCATTTATTGATGAAAGATTTTCATACTCCTTTTCTTCTGCTCTCCTATTATCTCCCTGTCCCTGATTCCTTTCCCTCATTGTTTAGTATCCTTCATCTTTATCATGTTTCTTAGGCACTTCACTTCTACAACACTACATGGCAAGTTTGTTCCGAGGTATTCAGTCGGATTCTTTTTTATTTTCATACATATGTCTAATTTTTCCCCTCAAGGTTTTTCTTGATTAACCTATGCAACTCATGTTGGTGCTGTAAAGAACTGCATAATATGATATTGATATTTGTAACATGTAAAAACTTGATACATACACAGGAACAGGGCAGAAATACATGGTTATTGCCTAATGTACAGAGAAGTCGGTGTAAGCCAGTGGTTCCCAAACTAGGGGGGGTAAAGGTATTTCCGGGGGGCGCAGGCCCTCATTCTTAACCTGTGTTTGAATAGGTAGGGGGGGGGGGGCTCGATAATGTTCATAAATAGAAAAGGGGCCTTTCAAGGAAAGTTTGGGAACCACTGGTGTAAGCTTTACCAGGATGCTTTGTGTTATCAACACATTTTAGGAATATTTCCATGTAACTGAGCAAGTTGGGAAGAAAGAAAACGCACAACTGTGATAGATATTTTCCAAAGTTCTGACTAGCTGAATTTGTGCATAAATTGCAAAGCCCCTGAACATGGTATTATCAACATTATTGATAATGTAGGGAAAATAGATTTTGTATAAATTCAAAATCAAGATGAAATTTCAGCTTAAAGTGGACCTACCAACCACTTTTCATTATCGGCATTATTAGGGCAATCACTGTTAAAATAAATAAAACATATTTCTGCTAAAAATATTGCTACTAACCATCCCAACTTAACTCAAAAGCTACAGCCTTCTCACTTTATTAAAAAAAATAACTGTTTCTTTACAGCAGAGCATGATTTTAGGCATGGGCAACATGGATGGCTTCTCAGGGTGTCATCATGGTGGGGGCAGCATCACGGCATCGGAAAAACTATTTTTTTCTGCCCATCCATACTTCTGCCACTGACACCATCCAGTGGGGGAGAGGAGCTCAGTTTGGGGGCTATCACCTGCCCCTGGTCACCAGCCAGACATCGCTACAGGCTAGGGACACCCTTGATTTACAGTCCCCCTTCTCATCCCGTTCATGTAGGCTTTCCACTTATTTTATTCTATTTCAAAGCTACAGGCCTCCCTGTAGATTAGGTTTCACAAACCCCTTATATACAACCATGGATAATAAAATGTACTCTTCATTTCACTTAAGAGGTTCTAAGCAGCTTTTAAAATTATTTTAATTTAACCAAATCATAAAAAATACATTGAATAACTAATGTATAAAAAAAAACTAAAGATACACCCAATAATGCAATAATAACTTATCTAATAATTTAATTTATTACTTTCTCAGTCTCGCACATCATTGTTCCATTATTCTTTACAGTGCTTTAGGTCATTCAGATTGACAGAGATTTTCTAAAGGTCCTACCATAGCATTTGAATTGACTTTAGATCTGGACTTTGATTTGGTCATTAAAAACATGGTTACTTTCTTTTTTCTTTTTTAATGCCATTCTGTTTTAGACTTATTAGGCTAATGTTCTGGGTCTTATTGTCCTGACGCACAGACGGTCTCATATTTGGCACTTCAATACTTTGGTATACAGAGGAGTTTATGTTTATCTAAATGACTGGAGGGGGGTCAGGTCTTGTGGCTGCAAAACATGTTGAAATCATCACCCCTCAACCATTGTGCTTGGCAATGAGTATATTTTGGAGGCAAGAGGCATTCTCTTGGCGTCCCTTTCAAACCAGCCAAAGCTATCCACAGTTGCTTCTCTAGGATTGTTGCTGTTTTTCCTTGTCCTTTTAATACACACCCGAATGCTCTATACCCGCAAACTACCAAAACACCTGCTTTATAGAGGTTCACCCTCATGATCAACCAATCAATTGCATTTATTTACATCATCGGGCTTCTACCTAGCCACTTCATTTAGCATGTTTGTCAAATAAATAATACTATTGTGTAATATATGGCATGTTCCACCATGTCTTAATCTGACAAGTTTTGTTGTTTATGTGAGGTTTTATTTATCTAATTATAAGACCTTCTGAGCACCAGATGATTTTTTTTATTATGTACGGATATGTAAAATCTTTGACTTTAACAATTTTGAAATCTGAAAGCTAAAAAGAAAAAATAAATTAATAGATAAATAAACATGTTTACACAAATCGCCTACATCAGGTCTTCGTCTAGGAAGAGTGACCCCTAAAAAGAAATACTTACATTTGCTGCCTGCTTGCTCCCGTACCGTCATGTCTGGAGTGTCCGGTCCTCCAGGCTTCAAGATGGAGGAGCGAGACTCTGCTAGTCTCCCTTCATCCACCTTTCCACATCTGAATCGGATAACACTTACATTTGATCTACGATCTGCTTGATTATCGGCACCACTGGTGCTGGTAATAAAAGGCAGAATCAGAGGTGGTAGATCCACTTTAATGCACTATAGAAAGGCATACACTACACAGCTCAGTGGCAGACTGTTCCTGATTCTATGTATCATACTGTATGGCCGTCACATTTCTCCTTTTCATTGTATTGCCATTAGAGATGTAGAATCCTTCTAATTGTTTGCTTAGTGTTACTGCACCTTGTTATTGATCATGCAACGCAGATGGACATGTGAAGTAAGATAGATCCCACCATTTGTAAATATTTAATGTTGTATGAATACAGTAAAGCATAAGTATAACACGTCTTAGCAGTAGCAGAGGCACATAGAAGCAGATTAAGCTGATGGATGAAAAATGCTTCTGCTCTTTCTTTAAAGATCAGAGTTAGTCTAAAGCTGATGCAGATAGACCATATTTATTACAGCTTAGAAAAAGCTCCGCAGTGCAGTTCATACAGTGCAGTGTAAATGACAGTGTGGATTTCTGTCAATCACGGGCAGCTGATTACTCAAATTGCAGCCTACGTATAATATTTATATAAGCTATAATGTACTTCCAGCCAACAGTAATGAGGCCATAATGACACACAGCCTTGTGAGTGACTTATAAACAGCAAGACATAAAGCTGAGCGCTTTATAGACAGAACATAAAGATGCTGCCACATGTAATTTCACCAGATTTTGCTAAATCAGTAAATATACCATTCTTGTGTTATTAGGACAGAAGAGCTCTGAATGGCAGGACTTGCGCTGAGAGTTTAATGTAAATTAATGATGGATCTACATGTGTTCCTTTAAGCTTAAACTGTGACCTGCTGATTCAAGGGAAAAACCCAAGCAGTCATGCATAGCATTTTATATGTTTAAAAGTTGCTTTCAGATCTTTGGCCAGTCGATGGGAATCCTGCTTTTTGTGAAGGCCTCTTACCTGAAGAGCTGAAAACTGCTTTGTTGACAGTTTAAAAGGGCTGTCTTCAAGAGATGATGGACACATAAATCCAATTTTAATTACTAACAACTGTATACATGACTATGTCATGAGCAGATAAACAGAGACATTTGCATGTATACATTCTAACCAACTTAATTGTTCATTAAAATTAAGTACGCTGCTGTCCGATATCGGCGGAGCTGGGGAGACAGCTCTGCTCTCTCCCCATCTCAGCCGATGCTTTAGATGGTTACGCGGTTTCCATCAGCCGTATTTAATGGTCATAACCGATATGGCATTGGCCGCATATTATATGGGCCAGATAGATGGCCGTGAGCGCGCACAGCGCTTGAAACGACCATCGATCTAGCCCATATCTTTATGTCTGTACCCTGCTTTACAGTTTTAACAATTATCTTAAACCTAAAGGCTGCCATACACGGCACGGATTCGTGCCGGATTCCGGCGCGATGGATTCCGGGCGCGTGCACGCGGATCCATCGTGCCGGAATCCCCTGCAGCCCACCTTGCCCGTCCGACCGCATCCGATGGATCGGGGGCACAGAATCGAATCCGAGGAAGAACCAACCTGTTGGTCTTTTCGGGTCCGATTCTGCTCTGATCAGGGGGCGTTGCGGTCAGGGAGGCGATCCATCGGACACGGATCCGGCCGTACAAGGTGGGCTGCCACGATCGGATTCCCTAATGGGCTGATCGTTCTCACCTGTGGATGCCGGCGGAATCCATCGGGTGCTGAATCGATCAGCCAGGGAATCCGTGCCGTGTATGGCTAGCTTTAGGCTATTGTTCCATCTTTTTTTAACCAATGCTTTAAGCTGGCCATACACCTCTAGATCTCTCGGTCAGATATCCTGTAGCTCTACCAACAACTATGTAGTATAGGGTCCTCTGCGATTGAACACAGGTAGACTTGATTGTTTAGAAAGTCCCCCATATTACATGGTTTTGGTAAAACAAAAGGAGATCTAAAGGAAATCTGAAAAATCTAAACTTTAGTTTCAATAGAGAAATTGAGGTCAGAACCTGGCTGAGTAGACAACATTTAATGTTTCCGTTGTAAAAATTAACTTTACAAAATTGAAAATGTTGGTAAATAAGACCATGTAAACGTAACCATTCAATCTGAACATTTAGCTGTTTTTCTACACTTGTGTTTTAGCATATAAGTGGGCTTCTGTATAAGAAACAAAACAGCAGAACAGAACATGGTGAAATACATCCAGCATTTTTTTTTCTTTTAAGAACACTGCTACTATTAAATAATTTTTAAGACAAAAGTCTATGAAAGTAATAAGCTAGTCTTAATGTTGGTTCATCTGTATTCAACAGAGGAAAGTGGTTTTCTATCTTAGTTTTCTTGTTTTTTCTTTTACTCGCAAAGACCTTTGCAATGAAGGATGAGGTAACCCATATGCAAAATTTACAGTCATTTCCCAGGCTGCTTTTAGTCCGCAGCAGCCCAGAAAACGAACGGGTGCTCCAGTAGGCAAAGCGGAACAACCTCTCAGAAGTGCCTGCAAAAATGTGCTGGCACTCGGGGGTTGTTTAAAAAATGACCCCAATACATGTCAACCGGGCTACAGCCTGAAAATTTACTGGTGGACGCCTCATGTGGTGTCCACAGGTCGTTGCAATTTTAGCTGGTTTAAAAAACCGCCCGTGTAAATGTAGCCTTTAAGTTATTATCAACTTAACAAACCACATATTTGCTGTCCAAAGATTCTCAGGCATCTAGTGCTAGATAGAGATTGTAACAAAACTGCAATTAGTTTATTTGCGAGTTAATTGCAAAGCCCCTGAACCAGGTATCATCAAATTTGCTGGAGATGTATAGAAGGGTTGTGGGAACTTTAAAAAGAAAGTATTTCTCTAGTACTTGTAGCATATGCATAAAGTAAGTAAAATTTTCGACTTACATTTGAACTAAAGCAGTACTTACTTTAAAATGTTCCCACAACTCTACTTAACATCTGCACGGATTTGGTGATGATATCTTGTTTAGGGGTAGACAGGTCATGTTACTGCATCATAAAGAACAGAAACAAAGAAACATCACCTTGCTTTTCACTTTGGTGTCTGTTACATGAGGTAAACATGAGCACTTTCAACCAGTGTTGTGTTGTTATTGTCCAGCAGTAAAAAGGTACACCATTAGTACAGAATGGAGACAAAAAAAATGGCAACCACAATGCTAAACGTCACCTTTCAGGTAGCTTCTATATTTTTTAAATTGGAAAAAGATAAATTTTTCCCAAACTCTAACAGCTAATGCATCCACTACGAAAATGCTCATAGTTACCAAAATAGTATAGATGTAAAAAAATGGTTGCATAATAAAGGTTAAGTGACTTTTTTCATTATGCATCATCTCAACTAAACTCAAATAACAAATGGAAAGGGTGAATAAAAAGGATTAGTAAAACATTTTACAGAGGTCTAAAGCAAAAAGAAGTATAATTAGGGAGGAAGGGGGTGCTTAGAAAAGAAATAGCCAAAATGAGGGTCTGCTGGGAGCTATGGGACAGCAATAAATCTTGACAGAGAGGCACCATGCCAATCAAACAAAGAAATCGCATAGAGTTACATTTTAGTCTCAGACTGAACATTTTCACTCATCAAGTCTTTATGACATATTATTATATATAATTGCTATATAGTGTATATATATCATGCAGGGACTTTATTTATGCAGCATGATGGAATGAGGTTCCATACTGTCTTGAGCAGATCATATGTGTTTCTTGGTGAGCAGCATGTGATTTCTTTGTATACATTTCTAAAGTTTGTTTTATGTATATAAAACCCTTGATAATTGATTCATATATCTCTTAGGTAGCAAATTTGCAAAATGAACTGAAAAGCTCTGAGAAGAAATACATTAGTGCACAGAGGGAGGTAAGCTCAAAGAAAATGCTTTACTGTTAGCCAATATTTCATACAGCTTAACTACCATATTCTCTGACTTTTCTGAAATGTGCCCTTTAAACCAACAAAGCAGTCAATAATGAAAAATATACATATATATAAAATGGTTTGCATTTTTATATCTTCTGTTATTAACCTGCATGTTACCTTTATCAGTGAATGCTTTGAAATATTTATGGCTTATCATCACTGATGTATATGTGTGTAATAAACAGATGATCAAATTAGTCACGTAGGAAAATTCTATTAAAATTTTTAGTAGCCCATAACCGTCCACGGTTATTCCTTCATTCAGCCATATTGCAGCTGACATTTACCCCCCTTATAGAATGGTGTTGTCCTTTGAGGCAGTGATTATGAACCTTAAAGCGGCTTGTTATCTGTTGGGGTACTGTTCTAGCTCCTTTCATCTGTGGCCCCCACATCTCCATCTAATTTGCGGCCTACAATATGGTGACCTTGACCATGACCATGATTTGCGTTGCAACACATACCTTAACTTGCCTTTTGTTAGAATGTGCTACCAACATGGAAATTAAAAATGGGTCTAATCTTGTTTTTTTAACCTACACCACATATATGTTGAGGTGCGCACCTGCTGCTCCAGTAGGACTGGGTCTAATTTTAGACCAGACGTGGGCAAACTACGGCTCGGGGTCCAAAACTGTCCCTTTAGTCTTTTCCCCTTTGTCACCTTGGTGAAGATAACACTTAGAGGATAATTGTTTGAATTGTTACCTAGAGACCACCGTTTGCTGGAATAGAATGTTTAAGCTTCTCTATCAAAAGCTTCTATTTGTTATTTTTTTAAATATCCGGTCCTAAGTACGATGACTTGCAGGCACTGGTCTGGCCTCTATGTCACATTTAAAAGCCCACTGTAAGCCACAAGTCAAAAAGTTTGCCTGTTCTAGACCATGTGGCATTGCTGACCCCTGTCCATCTGGGGAGGACCATCAAGGTGCTTCATGAAGCCATAAAAATATGGTTATGCTTAAATTATTCTTTGCCTTCATGATTGGAAGAACTGAAACCCAATGAATGAAAAGCAAAGGCCAGAAATGTCAATATTGTATGAAGGGCAAGATGATACTTTTTGAGAGGGGGCTCTGTGTGCCTTGCTGAAGCTTCTATTGCCCTTTGTGAGAATATGACAGCGTACAATGAAGTCAAAGTAAGACATTACAGTAGATGCGGTTCTAAAACTGCAGATCTGAAGGTAAGGCTGGAGTTCAGCTTTTACATTTGATTCAGCAATTCTTTCTAATTAGCAATAGAATTATTTTTGAAGTAAATTATGGTTGTACTGTCTCATATTTTCTGCTTGCGGCAATCAAAAACAGTGCGCCTGGGGGACATCTGCACCCAGGTATATAATCCTTTACATTTTTCTTTGGTTATTTATATATTAAGCTGCTTCTTGCCATGACTGCTGGACAGGAAGTCGCCTCTCTGGGGAAATTGTAAAAAGCAGAATACTATTTTCAACCTAATTAACTGCTGTTTTGAAGTGCTTATTAAACTTTTACATATATGCACCCAAATATTTTTTAAATACCAAACAGTTTTTATTCCTTTCTTCCCAGCTATAGTTCATAAAATGTGTACACTTTTGCTTGTATATATTTGAGGACATTTTTTGAAAGCGAACCGGTGATCTATAAAGAATAGTGGCCCAAGACAAGCGATCAAATTTCAATATATGCTTATTCCATGATTGTAAATCACTCCCAAGTCTTTCTAGTGTGCCAACATCCCATAATCCATATATATATAAAAATGGGGTTGACAGATCTATCAAATGTCTCCCATCTCCTAAGAATTACTTTCTTCAAATATTTCTTATTCATATATTTTAAATATGTTTAATTAAATTTGATTAAGACAATTAACAGGGAAAACATATCAATACATAGTCATTAAAATATTAAGTCCCCACAAAGGGTGCACGGCCGATTCTCAGGATGACTGGCCGTGCGTGATGACATCATCGGCAGAAAAATGTACTGTCTATGTACTGAGTTTCCATGGCATCAAGGTCTCCGTCGACATCCCCTGTGTTAATCCCATTCCTTGACGGGGATGTCGACGTAGCCCATCCATATTACAAGCCTACCGTACTGTCAAGCTGCAGCCGGCGGACCGGCTCAAAGCCATGGAACCGGCCGGTTGGGTAGGCATGTAATATGGATGGGCTCCGTCAACATTCTCGCCAAGGTGTTGGCGGAGCCCTCGGCATCGTGGAAAATCACCCTTACAGTATATTACAGAGTTATTAAGTCCAACATGTTTGACTCTGACCACTTCTCAATGCCTGTGGCACCTTAGCTTCTTTTGGAAATTTATGGATTAAACACAAAAGTTTAAAATGTATTACAGAGTTGAATAATCACTCCAGCATTCCACATAAACAGACCAGAGAACTAACATGGGGAAACCCCACAGGGGCAAAAGAGATTGGGGGGTCATGCACCCCCAAGGCCAACCAAATGTGCACACATACTACTCTCCCCAGAAACAGGGAAGGGCTTTTTTTTGGCAGCACTTCGTAGTAGAGGGGTAAAAGGGAGGTGGGTTTATTATATTGTATTTATTATAAGATCTGATTTAAAAATAAACAGTGCTACGGTACTGTTATATTTCTTCTGTGTCTGCCCTTTTTTCTTTCTTTTTTCAAAAATGCCTTGTGGTAAAAGGCCTAGGTGTGTTTTGATTAAGATACTAAAGTTCAAAGCAACTAAAAAAGGAATTTGTTATTATTTATATAAAAAAATATTATGTTTATATGTTCTTTTAAAGATTTATTGAACAATTTTAATAAGAAAAAAATTGTTAAAACAATTTTAAACTATATTGAATTTTGATCAATTTTGAATCCAGTGAATGAATGGCTCTATTTTCTTTTACCATAACAAGAAATACTATAATGGGATGTATGCATATAAAAAAGCAATTTAGGGCTGAGTCATTTTGTTCACATGTTGTAATTGTATGTCAAAGACAAAGTCAATGTTAGACCCATAGTATCTATCACTGAGTCCCTTTAGATGCAAAGCTTATTATTTGCTTTTCAACATATACACTAAATGGGATAATACTCAAGACCTGAAATTTAAAAGGAGATTGATATCTTCATTGAAAACCTTTGCCCGGAAGGGGCAATGCTGGATACAACATGGGTCTTATCAATAAATTATGACCCAATAATCGTATTCCTCAATCCTTTGAAGATCCATCAACAGCTTGTCAAACCCTCAGAATGACTAATCGTTTTAAGTATGAATTCTTTATTTCATCCACCAGTGTGTTCCTCTAGCAGTCCATAGCAGCTAATTGATTACCAGAATTGTTTTATCTCTCATCTCTTATATGGCAAAAGAGGTGCTATCATGGACACCTGCGCCCTGCTTAGTCCTAATTTTGTTAGATAGCATGATGGACCTGGAAAAGTCACTCTGAGTTTTTTAATCCCACAACTCTGATATATTCTCTTTTCACAATGCCTACTGCCTAAATCTCCCATAGAAAGATATCTGCAGGGGACTTAGGCCAGTTCCAACATCATCATTTTTCCTAGACTGCAATTTCTTTGATGTACCTAGTAAATATGTATGATGTCATCAGTCATGTAAAGAATGACACTGACAAGCAAGGCATCCTCTACAGGAAGCAGAGGGGTAATCTAGGTATCTCCGTATGATTCTGGAGATAAGAAATCACAGATTAAGCATTTTAAAAAGTTGAATGTTATACTGTTACCCCTCCGTGTCCCCTGGGGGGTCTGCGGCGCCCTCGGGGTCCCCAGTGTGG
>CM070036.1:27230888-27258044 GCA_036250615.1 Ptychadena robeensis | reverse complement strand
GTAGCAGTTAAAGCGCTGGACGAGGTGCTGCCGTCCATAACGCTAGGGCGGTTAATGAAGTCATGAACTGGGTTATACATTAGGTTAGAAGTTCAATAATGTCAATGAATCTCCTTGAGACTCACTTTTATCAGGAATACCTCTGTGTTTCTGTTAAAAGAAAAATAATCTTTGAAAGTTGCAGCAACAAAGCAAATAGATGAGTTAATTAAGCAACAGTTACCTAACATTACTATTTGATTTTGTTTGCTTTTAACGGTTTTCTGCAAATATGAATCATTATCTAGGTTCTTTTCACAGTTAAAAGCTATGACTGTTTCCTAAATGCTTTCATTTGAATTGGCAAGACTAATATCAAATGAAAAAAAAGTATGTTTAAAATTAAGGAAATATGAAGTATTGCATATTAAGATTGTTGTCTATGCAGTGAATGGGGAATTGTATGAGAAGCATTGTATCACTCTCAAGCTATGCTGAAGTAGCCTGTAGACAGACCAAAAAAAGTTAAGATTCTTCTATTATCATTCTAACACAATATTTCAGCGCAAGCAGGCTTGCACTATTGTGCATACTTTTAGCTAAGGCATTGTGCTGGTGGAATCCTTTGTTAGAGATAAAATAAATATAAAATAAATGAAAGATATGTCCCATATCTTTCGCACTATAAGAGGCACCAGACCATAGGATACACCCCAAAGATTTGGAGAGAAAAGTTGGGAGAAACCAGCCATTCAGATATCAAGTGAATATACAGAATGTTCCAGTAATATAAGCAGGACTGGACCGTGCAGTGTTCACTCTATATTCCTCCAGCCAAAAGCCCAGTGCCAGGTGTTTGGTCTTTGCTGCAGCAGAGTGTGCAGGGATGAAACTTTAGCATGTGTCTACACACTAGCAGTGCCCATTTTTTGAACACACTGATCAACTTATCAAGAGATACATTTTACAATCTAGCACTGAACAACTTACCCATGAGCAGCTATTTACATATGGGAGGATATATGAGTCTGTGTCACAAAATGTATTTACTGCAATGCAGAATGTTAATGTAAATACACAACTCATGCTACCTAATTGTAAATGGTGTCTCTCCATAAGTTGTTCAGTGTGTTCAGAGAATGTGTACTGCTAGTGCTAATGCAGACAAGATCTCTTCTTGGCAGTGTTTTTTTGGCTTGGCTGAAGTGAATGGAACATATTTTTGCCTCCTGGTATGCATAGCTATTTCTCCCAGGATGGTTGGGACTAAAAACAACGTTTCCATTGTTTTTAATGGTAACAAAGTGTGTCTTATAGTCCAAAAATATGTTAAAAAAAAAACGGATTAAATAAAACTATATTTTTTTCCTTAAAATGTAACATGCTGAATTTACAATTATATTTAAGCTTCTGCTATCAAAATATGAAAATTTGGTTGACACCCCAGTTGTTTTGAACTGATTTCTAAATATTGTTTCATGAATCTGTCCAGAGAATCAAATTCACCTCCTGTCCCTCATCTCAAACCTTGAAAATGAATAAACCCCTTAAGGCCTCCTCTGCTCTTCCACTGACCTACTTATGACATCGCCACTCATAGCATCATCACATGGTGACTTCAAGTCTTCTCTAGTGCCACCCTACACCCTGAAACTCTCTCCCTCGCCCTGAAAGACTCGCTCCTTCTTTGAACACTTGCAGAAAAGACATGAAACCCACTTCTTCAATCTAGCCTATCCATCTTCTCATTCGTAAGATCATCACCCTGCCAGTCCCATCCCCCTTTTTATTGTATACATTATTCCCCAACCACTAAGATTGTAAGCCCGATTGGGCAGCTGTGTAATGTATTGGCGCTTTATAAATAAAAGTTAATAAATATATATACAGTATATAAAGTATTTATGAAATCACTTGAGAGCACAAACTGTTTTTCTGTAGTTTCTTTAGATCAGTGGTTACCAAACTTTCCTTGCAGGGCCCCCCTTTTCTATTTAGGAACATTATCGAGCCCCACCTCCCTATTCAAACACAGGTTTAGAATAAGGGCCCGCGCCCCCCTGGAACACCTTTGCGTCCCCCAGTTTGGAAACCACTGCCTTAGGTAAACGTGTTTAATATGTATGTTCAGATTTGTGGCATTCTTTGTAGGTAGTCCATAAATATAGATAAAAAAGTCTTGAAACCCTTGACAATATTGATATTGTTCTGTACTTACCAGAGTAAAATTACATTGCATCTTCAGTTGTTCTGTTGCTTCACATTTTTGTTTATATTTCCTAAACAGTTAGAGTTCCACAACTATTGAAGTTTTTTTTGTGTCTTTCAGACCTTTATTTCCAGATTAAATATTTATTGACCTTTAAGCTTTAACTACTGATTCAAATGCAGATTATGTCCTTCCCTCCAGTGAAGTTTTGATAAGAAATTAGCATGTTTAATTTAACATAACATTAAATCATGCTTGTTTTAGTGGACTTTGAAAGGTATTTGGCAACAGGTTAGATGACTACATTCTCTGTCCCCATGAGATTAAATTGTTAATTTACTGGTAAAACAGAATCCAAACGTGCAAATAGTGTCTGATTACAAATAAAAGGAACAGTTTATTGCTGGAGTTATAATGAAGTAGCCATTACTCCATATTACCATGAAACACTATTTAGTCCAATATGGTTTACTACATTTTTATGTAGGTATTTTAAGGTACATGCATAAAAACACAAATATATATATAAAGATCTTGCAAACCGATAAAGGCTCACTTATATTTTATTCCAGCATATTAAGCCCTGATAACATTGCTGATATATGTATACCTTCTGTAAGGTAGAATAATTAATACTTAGTTGTGGAAAAGGCTGCAATGTATAAATTCTATTACCAGGGGTTTAATATGCCGGAATATATCTGAACTGGGATTGTACCTGTATGCCAATTCTTCATATAAAGCTTACCATATATTTGGCAGTGAATAGCTGTTGTGGGCAACGTTCTAATTTCTTAAGTTAGAAAAGAAAATGTCTCGTCACTTAAAGGGCTTTAGCAACTTTTCAGATATGTCACCGTCAGATATGTCAGATGATGTATGAAATGTGATGGCCGAACATCGGTCATGGCTGTACGCGAACAGACGGATCAGACTTTAGGAAAAGTCAGATGAACCGAGCAACTCCGTGACCCTCGACAGCTACCGGCGAAATGATCTTGGCAGACGCTGGCGGTGTGAGTATTCTTCCGCCGGCCTGATCTTTTTTATATACCTGCGTGGCCAGTGGAAGAATACTGACACTTCTTCTCGCCAGCGAAGGGGCTGGGTTGAATACCTCTTCTGTTTGCTGGCAAGAAGAAAATAGAACATGTAGTTTCTGCCGCATGAGCACTGCAGTTATCCGTACGTATGAAATGTACAAAAAAAAATTCCTTTTCTTACTAATACACTAGATTGTCAGGAACCAGACCTGTTTCCATAGAATTAGCTGTATACTTTTTTGCATTTCTTGGGGTTGGGCAAAAAGTTGATTTTAAGTCTGTGAAAGAATTGCCCAGTTATAGATGGGCCATGAGATAGTGTGCAAGAACTGCATCAAATCACTGCTGGTAGCAACTACAACAGTACAGGAAATATGGTTTATTGTTTTCAGATTGTGGGATTGTCTTGTTGTCCTGGCAATACATCCAAACTAAGTTAGATGAGAACCTAAATTAGAATTTTTCACAAATTTGTTTTATAATTTTTTCAACTTAAAATGGCAGGGTTCTTTTCTCCTTCTCTGTCATAGTTCATACTTTTTTGGTTAGCTTGTGTTGCCTTTTAACGCTGAATGTGCAACACTTTTTAATATGTTGGTGCTTTATCAATAAAAGTTTTAAAATATCAATAGCTATAGACATGCTAGTCATTTTTGACTATGTTTTGTTTCTGTCAGAAACATTGCAGTATTTATTGTCTGTGCTAGGGCTAGCAAGTGCTTTTTCTGACCACCAGCAAGTGACATCGCATCGACCTTCTCTAAAAATTACAATACATTTACTTTTGTCTGACTTCTGCTTCCTAGTCCTGTTGCCTAAATCTTGACTTCTGACTTCTAGGCTCTGACTCAGACCTGCGCCAGTAGTTAGATAGGTAATGTGGGTGTTTGTGGTTAAGTTGTTGCTCTGTCGCTTTTCACTTGTATATGGTCACACTTTTAACTTCATATCTGATCATTTAAACTGTTTCTCATCCCTCAATATATTCTGCAATTGGGGTCACTATATACCTGTAAAACCCATGAAAGGAAATCAACATACATCCCAATGGCCTGATATTCTTCTTTAGAATTTGCAGATGCAAAGTAAAAAATTATTGTTAAAACATTTTTTCACTAGAAGCATTTCAACTTTTTTTCAAAAACATTTACTTTTGGTTAATACATAGAACATTCTCTTCTTGAAGTTTTTTGAGACACGATTTTTGGCAAACATTTTATTTAGTGAACAATAATTTGCATCTTGCCAACCCATCACATATTTTCATTCCTCATGAGTCATCAAAACAGATTTAAGCTGGAATAGGCGATATTTTTAACTCTCTGACTATTAGTGGGTCTTATTTTACCTTATTAGTGATTTTGACACCTTCCTAAAAGAAGTTTTAGCAGAATGGGCAACATTTCCCAGTATAAATAACTCTAAATCTGTATTGACCAAACCTAAAGTCTCATGGTGCGAAATGTTACTCTAATAGTAGCCGTTCCGCTAGCAGTTTCAGGACATTACCTATAAGTGTTGTAGGAGGTAAAGGTCGGGTTGAAGATCTACAGAAATGTAATTTGATTATGACCTGATGTGTCCTTAAAACAGAAAAACGTTAGACCAGCCAGACCTTAATCCAGCCTGATTGCATTTTTACAGATCACTCCAATAAAACATTTAGGAGTTGTTTCCCGGTTGTTGTTAAACAGAGATTGATTAAAGTCCTATTATTATATTGGCAAGAATTATACATCTCATTATCATTCACACTAGGACAATACTATGAAAGAAACCCAAAAACTTGGAATTAGAAAACATGACACAGTTTAAGGAATAAACAGAACTGTGAACTTTACATATCACTATATATAAAGGATATGCTGTTGGAGAGGTTGGGAAACATCTGTTTAACGTTGTCACCTTAGCTTTTAGGGGTTCGCTGATAAGATACTTGAACTCAGACGTGCTATGCAAGTATTTGGAGAGATCCGATGTTATACAGGCCTACTATTAGTTTTATTACCATAGTATACATAACCAGCATGTAGAAACAAGTCCTTCATGCCCTTCATAGCTGCCTGCAATGAAGTGGCCAGTGAAATCTGGAATAATCGTTCTGTTGTCAGTCTGGTACTTCTTTGTCCATTGGTATATCACCATGTGTAGTTTTATTTCATCATGTCCATAAATACTTCCTATTTTTGAAGTAGAGGTGAGGGCTTTCCATTAAGCCTACACCTAATAAATTTGGACCGCTGCTGAGTGTTTTTAAAATATGAAATTGAATGAAAAGATTTTGGTAGCATGGTGTCGTTTTTTTTCTCTTTTCTGCATATTAAAACATCACACATACCTCTTTTGGGACCATTTTTCACAGCTCACTACTTTTCTTGATCAAACAGACAAAGGAAAACAAATTAGACTTACAGACGTCAACCTTGGCTCACTGTCATCAAACTAGTTTTCCTTTTACATATTAGGTTCGTAACAAGCAGATGTAATTCCTTCCCTGAAAGTTCTAGGAATGTCCAGTCTGTCATCAAAATTACAGTTGCGGTTTAAGAGGATGGAAGCCCGAAGTACAAATTAATTAAATCTCAGTATCTTCAACACCTGATTGGCGGATCCGCAATTACCTCTCTGTCTCATCAGTTGATTTCTAACATTATGGGTTGCCACTGCAGCAGCCAAATTATATATAATTTCCTAAGTGAGAAGCAGCATCATTTAAGTTAGCAGATTTTGTACGTATTACTGCTACACAGAAATACAGTTCTCTTAACACTTGATGGGCTATATTCCACTAAGGAAATTAACACGGTTCATGAAAAACTTTAGTTATTTGTCATAGTTTTTGAAAAGAAAGCTTTGCGAAAAAGCCATAAAAAGTAGTTAGTAGAGATAGCTTAAATTTTTTTGGGCCCATCTGCTATAGGATATACAAATGGTAAATTTAAGAATAATATTTTCCAGACCTACTTAGGCCAATCTGCAAAAGGTACTGCAGCTTTAGAGAGTTTGAATTTACAAATATTGATTTCACATCATACCTTTATTGCTTTTGGTTATTGAGTTGATGGATATTCCAATATTGATAAGTCCATTTTATATTCAACCAAATGTTCTATGTTAGTTTTAAATGGTTGCTTTCAAATTCCCAAAACTGAGATCCTCCTGTAGATCCCTTAGTTGCAACTGGTTCTAGAAGAACCACTACAACAGCCCCCATGATCTAGTGAAAGTATCCTGGCCAGTCTGCCTTTGTATGTCAAAAGCATCTGATCTTTTGCTAGTCCTTCATCTAATTTCAAAAGATTCTGAATTGTAATAGTAAGTTGGGTGCCTAAAGAAATATCCAGTTAAGCGGATTCACTGAACAGATATACAATGGTCTGTATAAATGAGATGCTTTCCATACATACCCTGGATTGAGTCTGAAGCAGTACTTGATGGTATCTCATAATTCCAGCACCAATGTAACATGGCCTTCCCCCCTTTATTTTAGTTTAGTGAAGGTTTTACCACTAAAATGACCTCCACTGTAACAGGAGATTGTACATACATATGGAATGTATTTTCCCTGACCACCAATGTATTACATACAGATTGGTAATATCAATGCCCCGTTACATTAAATGCCGGGGTAAATGGAGCTCGCTAGAAAGCCCATGTACTTTTTGTGAATTCCTAACCAGCTTCGATGTTCTGTTTATAGGACTCTGCTCACATGAAGCATTAACAAATATTCATTTACAAATGTGCATCTATCAGAGATTCAGTTTTTTTCTGATGCCTGCCATCCTCAGGCAGGTAATTTTATGACGATGAGCTCTATCAAGCAGATTTATCATCTCATTTTCTTTCATCTTCAAACTTTTTTTTTCTTGCACCTTTTTATATTTTCCCTTTTCTGTTGGAGACAGGTCTTTTCTTTCCTCGTTACCCGCCCACAATTGTCTATTTATGTCAAACTGTTGTCAAGAAAACAGTGTCAGACTGGCTGAATTTTTAATTTTCCCCATTCATCTTTGTTGATATTTCTGTTCAGAGTCAAATTAGAGCTCCGGCAGTCAGCGGTATGACAGAAAGTCTAATCAGGCGCAGGTTTTTCCCTGCCTTTCCCTACGTACAGGACAGCTGTTTGCTGTTCACTCTATACGTCAAGATGACAGGACCATCTCATGATGACATTATGTGATATACTTTGAGGGGTGGTGGCTTTGTTTTCTGCTTTTTGCATCAGAAGCCCATTACCGTCTTCTAAGGGAATAAAATGGAAAACATCTAATAATCAAAGATTTGTAAAGAACTTTGGCAGATGATATTTTTGTGTGTGTGTGTGTGTAATTTACGTATTATTCTTTTTCCATGTGCAGGTTATTGAAAAAATATGTTTTTCTTTAGGAAAAAAAAATTAACCTCATCCATATGTCCATCTCGGCAGTAATGTTGAGTAGAAACATACAACAGGCAGCAGTTATGGAGAGTGGTAATTTTTTGCGGGCGATTGAAATTGATATTCTTATTTTACTCAGTTGTTTAATAGGGTATTGGTTAGATGGACATACAGATCTTATTACACTAGCCCCATATGGTTGAACGGGATTTGTGTTAATATGACTAGAGCAGAGGAAATAGAAAGTATAGAACCCGTACCAATACAAAACAGTATGATTATTAATGTCCCTGTTTACCTGCTAAAGCATTTGTAATTCTGCAAATGTTGTAATTTATATACATTTTTCTCACTGTATAAATAGACATTAGATCAGCATCATTACCTTTGCCTATTAACCAGGGATCGATACATTTAAAATTGAAAAAGCAGAGTGATCCTACTTACCAAACTACTACTACTGTCCATACTATAAATAAATTAATATAATTTAAAATATTTCAACTCAAGATACTTTTTTTATTGTTTCAAATTAAAGCTTACTAAACCCTTCTTTTCTGTACTGCCTATAAAGGTGCCTTCTTAGATTTTCACTTTTGGTTCGCTGCACATGTAATCAGATATGAAACCAATCCATTAAGGGACTCTGTAGTAAACTGACAGAAAGAGCGCACATGCCAACCATGACAGTTATTTTCAGAGGCATCACATGGAAAACAGTTACATTTATAAGTTTAGATCCACTTTAATTATCATAATAAGGCTGAATTTACATGGTCAATTTCCAGGCTGCTGCACACTTGACTGGGTGCTCCTAAGGGTGGGCATCTGCACACTCTGTGCAGGCCCTGAGGGGTCATTTATAAACCCTATGGAGCAAGCGAACAAAAACCAAACGGCAAATGCTCCTTGACGCGTCCCCGGCTGGTTTACGTTTGCTTGCTCCATAGTGTTTATAAACAACTCCTGAGCACCTGCACAGCGTGTTTGTGCTAATTGTTCATTTACTTTCCCTCTTCCTCTGAACCTTATTTCATACCTTTTTATATTTTATTGAAGTCTATTTAAAGTAAATTTTCATACTGTAACAATGTACCTGCTAATTGTGTCATAGTCAGATTTCTGTGCGTGTGGGTTTATATCCTATGCCACTCTTTACCTTAGCCTCTGATATATGAGCTTCTTATTTTGCATTTGTCAGATGTTTATACCATCAGTTAGGTTTCCACTCAATCAGAAATATTTCTCTATAAAGAACGTCAGGAAGTTTGATATTTATAGGTAACTTTGCAAAGTTTAGATTTTGACATTAAATAACTTCAGTTCTGTATTGCCTGACATAAGCAATTTTGCATTTCAAGGAATTTAATTGATGCTGAATTATAAACTAACTTTCAGTTCAGTGCAGACTTTTGCCTAAGGCTAGATTGTAAGTAAATTTAACCTTGCACGCCTGGTGATAAGTTTCACATATCATAAATACCATTTCAGCTTTAACTGCCTGTTTAACTGATTATGCTCAGAGCGCACTTCCCATATACTTAATATTATCTTCATCCTTTAGGATCCCAGTAGCAATTATTTAAAGATCTGTTGATTTAAAAATATCTACCTTGTCATTCTAGTAAAACACTAGTTATGTTGTTTTCTAACACACATCACACCTCATGCAAACTATAAAACTATGAAAATCCACTATTACTATCTTGCATTTTTCTCAACCTCAATCTAACTGAAAATGCCTACCACAGATTTTTGACTGTGTGTGAAGAGGAGGGAGAAAACCAAGGGACAGGGACACAGTCTTAATAGTAATCAAAATGTCTTTCTACAAACTGTGCTGAGAATGTTGAAAAGACAATTGTCGAATATGTCTTTGTACATATGCTGTATAGAGAGTTTGGAGTTCAAGTGATCCCCTTTATTGGGTAACTGAAGTCATTAGAGAAGCAAGCTTTTGGGATATCGCAGATCCCTTCTTCAGGCCTGAAGAAGGGATCTGTGACATCACAAAAGCTTGCTTCTCTAATGACTTCAGTTAGCCAATAAACTGTATCACTTGAACTCCAAACTCTCTATATTTATCGATTGCTAACACGGTACAACACTCTACTATTACGTATGCTATAGAAACACTTTTAACAGCAATTAATGAGCATCATCTTGGCAATTCTTCAATGTGATGGGGAGTCCACCTACATTTAGGATATGGTATATTTTTTGCCCAAATTATTCATTTAACTGCTTTCAATACAGACGTTTATTTTGTATCAGAAGCTGTATCAGGTCATTTTTATAGCATAAGTCCATTACATACCACAACACATTAGTGTAAGAGTCAGAGCCATTTCAGGCAAGTAGCCTCCATTCTCCAGTTTACAGTTTTAAGCACATTTGTAACTCATAACATGGACCTATTATACAATTTCACTTGGATTTGGTTGCTTCCTATGTTTGGTTTTATAAACACTATAAACCATTTGGACAACATAGCTGGTCATGGCAAACCCAGCTATCAACTGACCCTTCAGCTTACCCTGAAAGTAAGCCCCAGCTCGACTATTTTTTAGGATTATTGAGGATGCTAGAAATGTAATGCCTAGAAACAGTTCTTCAAAAATGTCAATATTAATAATGTCCAGACAGATATGTGTTTAAAATTTAAAATCAATTTGAAATAGACTACAGCAGGACAGACAAACCCTTAACCAAGCAATACCCCTAAACCACCACACCCAAAAGACCCCAACAGACCCAAAACAAGCTGGAACACCAAGCAACCTGACAGCAATTCAGGGTTTGAAGATTAAATTATATTTTAGAATGTGATCACATGACTAGTGTTCAATAAATGTAGATTGTTGTTCATCCCCTAAAAATAAGCCCCACTGCATCTTTTGGAGCAGAAATGTCATACTTTTAGGAAAACATGGTTCGCAAATGAAAGCTAAATTCTGATTGCTTGCAGCTATTGCATAGCATTATTACAATCTCTGTTTGTGAGATTTAGGGTTGTACATAATCTATATAGTGGAATTGCATAATAGCCGGTGTGTTGAGGAAACCCAAGGACGTACAGCATGGAATTAAAGTAAGAGAATTTTGACATAAAACCACAGTTGCTTAATTATAAAGTGGCCATTCGAGAATCTTGGCAATTCTACACCGTCAGCTCTGATCTTGTCATGATTATTAAGTAATGACTTTATTGTAGTGTAAAAGCAGTTTAGATGGAAATTATTCCTGAGTGAGTTACCAGTTCTAGTTTGAAAGATGATTCAATCATTGATTTTGATTGTGATCAGCATATTCTTTAGAATAACATCTGTATTTTGCACCCTCATAAAAATGTAGACAAGGCAAAGGATTTATGGAAAAAAAGTAAGTAATTTAAAGTATAGTAATTCATGTAAAGAAAAAAAATAATACCACCATAATTTCCTCATTATATTTATGGCACTAGGAGTGCCGATAATAGGGTGGAATGCATAACCCCCCCCCCCAAAAAAAAAAACGTGACGTAATTTAACAAGATCCTTCATGGACCCTCTTCTGGCACTAATGACGTGCACCCCGAAATTCACCGCAAAGATAGATGATAGAAAGATAGATTAACCTCTATTCCTCTATTCTATCTCCATTAAAATGAATGGGGCAACTTTTCCCATAGAAAACCATTTTAAATGCCCCCATTGGCCACTCGCAATATTGCACCCTGGAAGCCTGCAAAATAAACATGGAATCTCTCATATGATTCCAGGGAACAGCAGATAACTATATATTTTTTGGAGCGCTATGCCAGCATCATACCAGTTCAGAGGCAAATCAAACCTTATTTTTACATATATATTATTTAGATTTTAGAGTTTAGATTTAGAGTATACATCCACTTTAAAATAGGTCCCTCATAATTTCTCTGGTATCATAAGAAATATTTGCTCCTTGTATTTGCTTCTTGCCTGTTGGGTTTAATTTGTACTATAGCACTTAAAACAGGAACCCCCATCACACAAACCATGAGTCTATTGTAGTCTATTGCTACAATTCATTTAAATGAATTTAAACTTTATTAATAATCATGTGATATGCAGAGTCCCAGCTATTCCGTGTTGCAGAGTTAGGGGGTCTTCTTTTAGATGTTTACAACAAAGCCTGGTTGATTTTGCTGATCCTAGATTTGACCCAAATGGGTTTTCTAGTTTTTAAGCCAAACAATAGCTTCCTTGACTTTCATTGGCCTAGCTTTTCTCATTTGACAATATTAAAGATACAGGTAAATCAAGTACAAGTAAAAGTGTCTTTGTCCCAAATATTATAGAGGGCACTATAGGTTTTGGTCAACCTCCTCTTTTTATCTTTTTCACATCATGTCAACTAAGGTGTAAATTATCAAGTAAATATCTATTAAAGCAGCATATTATTATAGGAAGACCATTCTTTCTCCGTAATCTGTTTTTCCCATAGGTGAATGGCAGGTACAACATGATATTTTCACTTTGTGCCATATATGTAGCATCCTGTTTTAAATGTTTAAATGGCGGATAGAATTTTAAAATGTGATAAAGTGCATCTTTATCACCAAACTTGCTGGAGATGTAGAGAAGGGTTTTAGGGTACACTACAAAAAAAGAAAGTATTGCTCAACACAAATAACGAAATTTTGACTTTGAACTTAATGTATGCAATATACTACATATGCTAAAGCAGTACTTTTTTTTCTTAACCTCCTGAGCGCACTGCCCATCTGGCGCGATGCCTGTCATTTCCGGCATCGCGCCAGAGCTCTTCACGCAGCTGGTGTCATTACTGACACCAGCTGCGTGAGAGGGAAAGCCGGCGCTCCTCCATTAACATGGAGGTCTATGGCGCGATCAGGGCGGTGCCGCAAGCCCGGAAATGCTGCAGCGATGAAGACAATCGCTGCAGCTTTCCGGGGAGGCATAGGGTCTCCCCGCTGCCGGCTTCCCCTGTGGTTGAGAGGACCCTGTTCAGCGAACGAACAGGGTTCGTCTCAACCGCTAGGGAGGTTAATTTGTCCTACAGCCCTTATCTACATCTCCAACGGTGGTGGTGGCATGTTCATTGGCTTTGCAATCAACTCCCAAAGTCAGCTAGTCCTAAAACTTCAACCATCTCTAGTGATAACAGCTCTTAGTATGACAAATACATTGCCATATCATAAATGTACAAAAGCAAGTGGAGGGTTTAGTGATCCAGCAATATATGTATAAGTGTTTTTTGGCCTTAGCTACGTATTAAGCTTAGTAAGAGAGAAGTAGGTGATATTTTAATATGACGTTTTCTATAAATTAAATAGAAGTGCCTCCTAGTATACAGCTGCTTCTCTTTATTAAGTAGTTAAAGTTATTGTTTTCCTTATCTATCTGTTTAACAGGCTTGCCAATGAAAACTTAGGTGAGAAAATCCGTGAACAAAATCAGCTCTTGGCTCACCTCACCGAGGAAAGAAAGTAAGTCTTGGTTTTTTCACTTTTGCTTGTCTGCTACATCGTCAGGCCTGTTTGCTTTGGAGTTCCTCCTAAATTACTGTAATCTCTTCAACTGGCCATGTAATACATTTCATATGTTTCTATTAAAGGTCAGCTCATTGTGCGCTCAAAACAGAATTTTCATTACGGTGATGCACTGTTCCAAATGTGAATTTCTTTGGTCAGATGTCTGTTTCAAGCTGGAGCTGTAACACACTATAAACATTGTCAAAATTGTTCTTCTGATTCCATCTCATTTAAAAAGGATCAATTATCAAACCCTGATGAAACACATTCTTATGATTTTTATAATATGTACCTAGATGTATAAGGTTACACAATCTTCCAGGGGATTGAAACATAATTCTAAAACGAAACCTTGTTTTGTTGTAATCTCTGCATTTTAGATCATCCATTATTTATTTGGAATTTTTAACTTGCCCAGATTCTACGCCAATTTTTTTCAAGATTAGCCTTTGTCTTTAAAATGCTAACAAATGCAATTAAAGGGGTTTTCCAACCTTCTTCTCGTTTGACTACATCATACCATAGAAGGAGTCTTTTGCTTTAGGTATTGTGTGGCTTATATATAGTGGCCCCCTTAGTAAGATCTGTGCTGTCCAATGGGCCACGGTATACTCTGTGCAATTTTAGACTAGCAAGTGTTATACCATGTTCTGCATCAGGAAATGGTTCATTCACCGGCAGAGGGTTTGACCTGTCTCCCCCACAAAAAATCCTGTGTAAGCAATTATGTTAAAAAAAAAAAGTCTAAACATTATTATCACATTTTAGATTTTTGGAATTTGCACCAGTGAAGAACTTTTTTGGGTCAAGCATTTAATGGGACTTGGGGTATAAGACGATGGTGTAAATATGGGTAGAGACACATTATTTATGTAGACAATACCAGTTAGCTATGTTGTTACCTAAAAAAAAACTCCTGCTTCTCCATTGGCTCAACATTCTTTTCGACACTTGAGTTCACTGCAAAGCAAACCTTCACCAACTTTTAGGCTAGTCCTAACTTTTTCCATCTGCTAAATGGTTTCCATATTATTATTATTATTTTCCACTTCTACTTTTGTATTTACATAGCAACCCCTGTGGTCCTTTCTGACAGCTAGGAATTGCTACTAAGTGTAAGAAAGTGAGAGTGCTGCAAGTTAGGAAAACTCAATATTGTATATGATTAAAATTAGAAAGGGGATCCCTCAATCAGTAGCCTAATCACCACATCCAAAGAATATATATATCAATGTTTTTTTTGGATTATATGGTATATGCCTTATTTTTTTGTGTGGCAGTTTATAAAATATCCACAACTTGTTACAAATTACCAATGCTCTTATGTCACACTCATTTATTGTAGTTATTGCATGCTAAAAAAACAAACTTAAAAAGGTGATTACATCTGCTAGAAGGGTGGAAGCAAGCTCTGGACAAATTGTGAGTCAAGTATTGCACCAAAATCTGCCTTTTTTGTGGGGTTAAAATGTATTTCAATTTTGACTTTGAATTAGACTTCAAGGGAAAACGGTTCCCCTACTTCTTATTCTTTTATCCTCTATAATAATTTGTTACAATGATGGCAATGTAACTGTCTGCACAAATAGAAAGATCCAAATGTAATTACACTCATAGCTTTATATTTTACAGGTTGGCATACCAACCATGAAAGCCAAATGCTTGTTTAAATACATTGCTTTGTCACTACGTACATTGTGTACATTTGTGTGCACACTCTTTGTTTTTTTTTTTAATTGAAACAGATTTATCTAATTAAATTTCTCATACAATATGATGTACACAAGCTATAGAACATCTTCTGAGAGAACTGGCAATGGATTTAGCGTGTAAGATATTAATAATTACTGCTTATATTATTTTATTGCAATGTGCCACTGTTTGGGATATGGCTAAAGTTCCTCGCTTATAATGCTACTTTAATATGATTTCTTTTAATAATGAATTTTTTGCAGTGTGTAATATTATATGAGCGCATACATGATCCTTATCTTTCATAAAGCAGGTACAAGTAATACAATTATGGATCCAAATGCTACTTTCATTCTGTTTCTTGTATTTCAATATTAAATTGAAAAAGAAATTAAAAAAAGGTAAATTCACCAGCTAATGAAAAATAGAGACACATGTAATACAATCTTTATAGTTCCTGTGTAGCGGAATAATGAATGCTAAAGTTATGTCATAGACAAACATTGCTGTGACCGCTCCTTCTGTGCCTCCAAGCAAACATTTTGTCATATACAGAGCAGTGATAGTAATATCTACTTCTCAGGGTAATTATCTTTTCTTCCTGATCCCCAGTGTGCCCCAGGTATAAGTATATATTCCCATTATTCACCAAGATTACAAGATAAGCACAACTATACTCACCTAGTGGACTCACGTTCCTTGCAGTCAAACCCCCAATATATCAAAAAAAATGAAAAACCTTATCTGGTTGTCTCACGTTGCTCCTCTCCTCTGATGAGGTACCTCTGCAGTACTGCCAGCTTCTCTTCTCCTGCAGAGACACTTAGGAAGGGACATGTCAATGACTTAAGCCCAACATGCACCTTTCACTCAATTTCCATTAGATTTTCCAACAACAATGTAGTATAGTGGCCTTCTTAATAGAATACATATTAATTGGAAATGTCTGTGAAGGTTCTCATTTGTCCAGGTCATTGTATACCTGTAGTGTTTTATTCAAATCAACAGGACTTGTTGTGTTTATTTCTTGAAGACATTTAGCTATTCATCCGACTGGCTTTCTCAATTCAGAGTGACGGTACACAATCTTACTGGAATTACATACTCTGGGGTATAACCAATCCACTAGCATTAGGTCTGAGCCTCATGGAGGTAGGTGTTACTACATTAGCATTATTGGAGCTGTGAGGTGTTACTAACCCACCCAGTCCTGAGAGGTGTTAAAATGGCATTGTATGTGGCAGACAATAGATGTCGCACAACCCCACCCCTGTTCAAGCTTGGCTTCTTCATTTTGACATATATGGCCTCCTTCACGCTTCTCCGCAACCAGTCCTCCTCCCTATCCAGAATGTGAACTTGTGAATCCTTGGGAATCAAATGTGTGCCCTTTTACCTTTAGATGTGCTGTACAAAAATTAGACAAAGATAAACAATTACAGAACTTTTCCCACCAAGACAAAGATAAATAATTTCAGAATTTTTCTTGCCTTTAATGTGACCTACAAACTGTACCACTTAAATGAAAAAGCAAACTCAAATATTTTAGATGGAGAGAAAAAACTATAATAAAGATAATAAAAATATTGTGGTTGCATAAGAGTGCACACCCTTAAACTAATACTTTGTTGAAGCACCTTTTGATGTTATTATAGCACTCAGTCTTTTGGGGGTATGAGTCTATCAGCATGGCACATATTGACTTGACAAGATTTGCCCACTCTTCTTTGAAGAAACACTCCAAATCTTTCAGATTGCAAGGACATTTCTTGTTATAAGCCCTGTTCAGATCACCCCACAGATTTTCAATCGGATTCAGGTCTGGGTCTTAAGGGTGAACCAGTTGTTGCCTCAGTGTGTTGCCAGGTTCACTGTCTACTTCAAATCTGGCAGCACACTAAGGTACTGAGGTCATAGGGTACTGACTTTCTCTCTCTCCAGTCTTTTCAAACTCTACCCAATAAATCTTTACATTTCCTCATGTAATTGGACAGCTGATATATATGAATGTTTTTTTTCATAAAATATGTTAAAATAAAACTTTTCTACCTACAAGGATGTAGTAGGTGTTGTAAAAACGTTTGCCATTCAAATTGCTTTTGTGAGTTTAGGTCAACTTGAAATGAAAACTATACCAAGCCAGATACTTAGGCTGCAATTAGTGAAAAAGACTAATCAACATGGAGATCAGAAAGTCACACTGCATACTATTTGCTGGTCAGTGAACGGTTTTATTTTAGAATTTAGTTGATTGATGATGGTTTCCTGATTTTGATGTGAACTGCATTGTAGCTGTCATATAATCATGGCTTCTTTTCATGGCTGGTGATATCTTATTTATAACATACCAATATCTCAGGCATGTTTTATAACTTCTCACATGAATCCAATTGAGCACACAGACATTACTATTCAGAAAACTCCAGATAATTAAAACCATTTAGACATGCAGAAAAAAGTGTGCACTGCGTATAATTTTTTGCAGATTATATACATGTTGTGGTCTGCTAGAAAATTGATCATACAATCTTACATTCCATGAGGAACCGTGATCTAGGTAGTGGCTCCTCCTTCTTTATGGAAACATTGATGTTGTGAGTAATTCATACAGCTTACATATATAGTATATGCCAACTACTATGCTCTAAAAACAAACTGTAGTTGGATATATAAAATCATTATAGTCCTAACAACTTCATAGGTGAAAGTAATGGCCTTAAAATGTAAAAATATCCCATTGTGCCTGCAGTCACAGCATACATTACGGCATACATACATACATACATACATACATACATACATACATACATACATACATTCAGTACAGGCATAATTGGATTTGGATAGCTTTACATTTTAGTCCAACTTTTTCACCTCATAAAATTCTTTGATCTCTTAGTGACCACGTCTCCTGTGAAGAGCGGTGTTTACTAGGCTCTGACGGTCACCACTGTGTTATAGCTTGTTAAAAAAAATTGTAGACCTTTAGAACACAACCTTCTGGAAACACGTGATCTAGCTGAATCCTGAATTACAAGTAAATATAATTTTTTTTGTTTGTCTTTTTGATAGATTAGAGAAGAGCAAAAACCCACTCTGTTCTGGATTTGGTGAAATGTCAAATTTTGGATTTACCCTCACATTTATTTCTTGTGATATGAGTAGTTAGTGTCTGTGAATGTTTCCAGTGGGTGGACAGACAGCAATTCAAACCTCAACAGCATAACAGTGACATTGTGTTCCTAAATTGAAAAACATGAAATTGGTGGCGCACCATGGTTCAATATGATGACAGATCCTGATAGTGGACAGCAGTGGGCTGTTCTTTTGGCCATGACAGCAGATCTTACCTCTTATTACTAATTATAGGTGTAAAAGTTTATTTTATTATTATTCTGCAGTAGAAACAAATACTTTACACTTGGTCTTAACAGTATTGAAATTACATCGAAAGTCTACTCTTAAACCATGAGGATAAGGATAGGAAAGATGGTCACCCTAATTTTTTAATGGAAATAGGAGTGCCACACCCTGGTATAATTGGAAAGCTAGTAAGAGGACAAAGGCACATCTATTTAATTAATCCCACGTATTAAAGCGTTTTTAAACTAAAACAAAAAAAAAAAAACACGCATGCATGAAAAAAGCACATTAATTACCTGTTCAGCAGTTCAGATCCTGGAAAACTGCTACACAAAAACCAATCAAATTACTTCATGTTTTATCTGATGGTGGCAACATGTTGAATAAGGGCAGAGAAGCCACTTCCTGATCGATTCTTCTCCGGGCAGCAGCTGACCAACAGTCCGCCCCCCCCTTTTCTCCCCCGCACTCCTACACAGACAGAGACTCCTCTGCAGCTCCATGTGGGGAAGAGGGGGGGGGGGCACTCGGCTGGATCCGTCTAGCTGAGTCAAGAGAGGCTTCTCTCTCCTCTTTTTCACAAAATCTGACGTCACATCTGTGAGACTCAGACACAGGTTCTTATGGGAGAGAATTCCCAGTAGCCCCTGCAGCTTGTTACGTCCTGCCTAAAAAGACACCCCTCCTGCTGTTTCGTTTTGGTTTTTTTTAGTTGGGGATCTGAGCTGAAGCTGATACTGCAGAGGGACCTTACAAGTGGTAGGTCAGCTTTAAGGACTAATTCAATTCATTACAAAATATTATAAATTATATTCATTAAAAAAATCGATATTTTTTATGAATTCTATTAGTCCTTGATATGTGTGATAAATGAAAAATATATGTGCCTCAAAAACCCTTCTCAGACAGATACACCCAATCTAGGCGCGTCTGTCCTCTTACTAGCTCTCTAATAAACCATGAGGCTAAAAATGCACATAGCTTAAGCAGACACACATTTACCAGAACATTCTGAGCATTTGCTAGCAGCAATAACTCTGCATTTGTTACTTAAGCTGTTTGATTATGCAAAAATATATATCATTAAATTGGATCATTTAAAAATCTTTTTTTCTCAAATTGTTTGACCAAAAGTGATGCAAATTTATCATAAAATGGAGTGAGCCCTAACAAGTCAAGTTGGAAAAATTCAGTTGATTGTACAAGTATCTGACAGGTTTTTCAAACGAATTGTATCCAATCATATTTTGAAGGGCACGGCTTTATCGTCATAACTTGAAAAAATATGCAGCCAACAGGTAAACCAAAAAGGTATGATCTCTATGATATATAAGATACTAGAGGAAGATAAAGGGTGGATACCAACGTATATGTATAAGTGGGAGAGAGCCGTGGGGCAGGAGATCATGGGAGACGAATGGTCGGAAATATGGGAAAATGCAAGGAGAATGTCAATATGCATGACCTATAGAGAGAACTTGTATAAAATAATCTTCCAATGGTACTATACTCCGAATAGACTCCACAGAATCTATCCTCAGGCCTCAGAGACATGCTGGAGGTGCTCGAGAGGCAGAGGTACAATAGAACATATATTTTGGACATGCCCAGATTTGAATTTATTTTGGAGAGGTGTTAATGACACCATGAATAAGGTAATGGGTACGGAGATCCAGATGAATGTGAAGACGCATATCTTGGGGGCATCAATAGTCTCGTTAAATAAAAAGCAGAAGAAAATGACACAACATATGTTGATGGCTGCAAGAAGCGTGATCCCATGTAGTTGGAAATCGAATACCCCCCCAACCCTTAAGGAATTTTTTGAGAAAGTTATGGGGATTAGAACAATGGAATACCTCACGGCTTGCATATATGACAAAATTAACAATTTTCATGAAATTTGGAATACCTGGGATACCTTTATAGGACTTGAGATGGGGAATTAGGATAATTATGTTAGAACCTCAGCAACAGAATAATTGAGAGAAATAGGATGAGATGAATAGGATGAGATGAATGTGGAATGTAATGTTAAATTGTATGTTTCGTTATATAAAATGTAATAAAGATAATTGTATCAAAAAAAACAACTTCTAAAGAATTGAATATAAGGATTTTTTTCACACTATAAGATGCACCTGACCATAAGACACAGCCATTTACATATAAAGTGGTTATACAGCATGGTCCAGCAAAATAGGCAGGTCTAGTCCATGCAATATTCACCCTATATTTCTCCAGCCAGGCCAAAAGACCAGTGCCAGGAGACAGAGCTTAGTTCCAGCAGAGTGTGCAGGACTGAAACTTAAGCATATGTCTATACACTAGCAGTACCCATTCTCTAAACCCACTGACCAACTTATGGAGAGACACATTTTACAATCTGGCACAAACAACTTACCTATGAGCAGCTATTTACAAATGGAATAAGGGAAGAACCTGTGTCACATTATTCAACAGTAAACACTTATATTATTGAATCTAAAATCTATCAAACAAAAGTTGATGACTAACTTTAAGGTGCAAAAAGAAGACGCTAAGTATCAACAGTATCTCTAAAAGGAGGGGAAGATGCCTCTCCTCTGGTCCTTAGGTGATCTGATCCTGCAATACAAGCCACAAATGTATTGGTAGGTCAGCGTTCTTAAACTAAAGGTAGCCATAGATTGGTTGATGACTTTGTGATTTGATCATATTGTGCAATAAAACAACAATCAGTCAAATATTGATCATGCGTACTGACACACAGTGTTATAGGTTCACAGACTATCGATTATTTTAAGCATCGTTACCACTTTCTGCCACAAGAGGGCACCTGGAAACCAAAAAACAACATGTACATGTAAACTATCGACTGAAAGTTACCGACATGTCCGATCACTGCTCGATCGATTTTCTGTTCTATTCCCGTCCCGATTCAATTCCTGTTCTATCGACTTTACAAGATCCTTTTTTTTGGTTGATCGAAAAGACTGTCGACCTGTTTATGGCTACCCTTACAGTTACTACTTCTGTTGTGGATTCTGAAATATGCATATGTAGCATTTCACGTTTAGTTGGTATGGTTGGTAACAGGATAAGGTGACTTTCTGTCCCAAGTCTCATTGACATCTAGTTTCTTTATTTCTAAAATGCATAATGATTAAAGCTGGGCATAGACGGGACGATTTCCTGTCAACTGCCGAGCCAACCTAGCGGGCTTGATGACGTCATCACACACAGCCGCTAGTGCTAAGAATCGGCTTTGCACCCTTTGTGTGCCGGCCATTACTTCGGCTGGGGACTGCCCATCCGAACTAATGGGATTGAATCTGAATTTTCTGTCATGTCGGATCGCACATGACGGCAGTCAATATCACCAGTTGGCGCACCCGATTCCCTGCCGACCTGACCGATCAGTTGCAGGAGCGCGCACAGCATCCAATTGGCTGTCCAATCAGGCATGAATAGGTCCATGTATGCCCAGCTTAAGACCTTTCCATGTACACCTATCATAAACAATACTATAGGAGCAAATGTGGGGAGTTTAAATCCATTATAATAATAACAAAAAAAAACAACTGTGACAGTTGTTTCAGATAATACATGTGCAGCTATTTTCACAGTTATATGGTGCTACTTAAATCAATATGCATTTACATCCTGCTTAGTGACATCTAAAATACTATAGAATCCATGGATAAGCCTGCAAAGTGCCTTCCTAGCAGTTTTATGCTAAATATTAGGTGTTTTCTTACTTAGACGCAGTTTAGATCTTCCACTCAAGCATCCCATATAGGTAAATAGCTTGAGAGACAATTGAATAATGTGACTGCATCGCTCGTGTAATTTTGCATTTCTGAGGTAGCTTAAATGAGGAAAATGGCTTGCAGATTTCCCCCATATACGGAGTTTGAAAGTAACAACTGAAAAATGATGTTCATAATCTGAATTGCAATGAAACCAATTATCTGTGCCGTGGCTGCTCGCGGGGGAATTCTCCTAAAGGTTTAGTGTTTCTTAAAAGAAATTAAAAACAGCTGTAAAAATACCATAAAACAAAAATAGCAGCTGCAAAAGAGATTAACATTCCTAAATTTCATTTGAACCTGATATGTTATTTTTCCAACAGCAAACATGTATGTATTTACTCGTTCATATATTATTTATGCCTTTATGCACTGCATAGGCAGAATTAAAAGCAGAGGAGAAACCGGTTTTGGAAACCTCTAATCTACCATGGTAAATTCACTTAAAGTAGCAGTAACCCTGAAATTCAAGTTAACCCTTGTCCTGCAAGGTGCAGCCGTCTGACTTCTTAGATAGGACTTCAGATGAGCGGCCATGTGAGGCTCTGTTCTTCATAGCCCTGATCACAGGGGAGAGGCTTCTGCCGGATGAGATGCCACCACGGCTTTCCCATTAAGTGACCCGTGTTTAATTCTGGTAAAAAATGCACACAATTATTAGTGTACCAGGCATAGGCTGCTGGCTTATTTTTGTGCCAAAAAATGCTAATTCTAGGGAAATTGTACCAGGGGAAGTAACAAAAATTTATGGATAAAACATAAATAATAATATTTTGTTAAGGAGACTCAAATAAGAAAAGTTTGCCTTCAGTGAAATGTTAGTACTTTTAATTTTAAATTGTAGGTACTCAATAAGTACATAGGGAGCCAACTATACTAGAAACCAGAGTTATTATTATCTTGTATTTATATAGTGCCGACATATTACGCAGCGCTTCACAGAGTATCTATAGTCATATCAATAGCTATCTCTCCGCTCACAATCTAATGTCCCTACCATAGTCATGTATATGTAACTTACACAGTCATTGGTAACATGCAACTAACATAGGAGAATTTGTTTGGGGGAAGCCAATAAACCTACTGCATGTCTTTGGAGTGTGGGAGGTAACCGGATCAACCGGAGGAGACCCACGCAGACACGGGGAGAACATACAAACTCCTTGCAGATAGTTCCCAGGCTGGGATTTGAACCTAGGACTCTAGCGACTAATGTAGATACCTCTCCTTGAACATTTGTATTGGCTTGGCTTAGGACAGGGGTGGGCAAACAAAGGCCCGATGGCCTTTTTCATTCCCCTCCATTTGTTCTCTGCAATGAGTGCACATAATGCCTAGAGGTGTTTAAACTTGTCCTTGGGGGGGTGATTCAGTGTGGTGATCATGGCACTGGGGGTGCATCCTCATGGCGACAACAGACAGTATCTAGGAAATATCTCTGCCCATGAGTCAAAAAGTTTGCCCACACCTTGCTTAGGAGGTGACCATATTTATATTTTATATTTAAGTAAAAAATGCTGCTTGGTTGTGTTTGTGTAAGCCCCAGACTCCAATATGCACTGGCATTCACTGATGTCACCACAAGCTTCCGTCATGTTACTGTGGACACACATGGGCTGTGTCGACATTAACCTGCTGGAGGCGGGGACCAGCAGATCCAGGGCTGTGGAGACGGCCCTGTCAAAGTCCCATTGTTGCCAATGGGTGGCTTGTGCACCCTGTTTGAATCCCTGCATTCAACGCTGGGGATTTAATAGATTGCGGAGCCTAGGGCTTACTTCTGACATTTGAAAGCCAATAGTTCTTTAAACAGTTTAGCAGTACTTCCAACTATTTGGACTCCTGTAAGTCTATCAATGTTTGTCACCCTTTTTTGACTATTAATATGTTCATGGCATTTATGACATCAGTTGCTCTTTGGCAAATCTTTTGGACAGCCAGGTCCCTTCGCGAACAGATGGATCGGACTTTTAAAATATTCCAACGTCCGCCTGTTTGTGGGCAGATTCAAATTTCCCAACTTTGATTAGGGTAAATTGGAAGTGACATCAGTGACATCACATTCTCTACCTTGAACGCATAGTTCCTGGTTCCAATTGCGGATGTGATGTCACTGACCAGGAACACCAGGTTCTCTACCCGGTCTTTAGTGATTCCTCCAGCGGGGTCTTAATGCTCCTGATCTTGCTGGTGAAAGAATAGTACGCTCTTTCTCGGCGGCAAACCGGGCGGGTCGAACACCCGGTCTGCTTGCCAGATATAAGGAGTGCAAACATCCATGTTTGCAGCCAAATTGTCTGCTTTGCAGACAGTTCAGTCATCACTACAAGTCTCCTTTAAACATTCTGCAGAGAAGGACGCTTGCTCTCTGTGTGGAAGCAGTGGTCTCTTCACAGAGGTTTGATATCTCCTGCTGAGTTGTACCTATACATTTTAATTCAGCTAAGCCTATGCATCCTGCTGATTAGTAAGATCTAGCGCTGACTCTGTAGGGGGAATGTAAGTCCTGAGATGAAGGATCTGTCTTTTCGGGGCAAGGGTAGTCCTTGTTGGCATGCTGGTACCAGCATGCTGCTGGTTCTAATGTATTATAAGGCATTGCACTCCTTTTATTTTCATGTGCTTGTAATGCAAACCTGTCAACCTACTCGTTGTGGCCGGTAAAGTCAAATTTTTTATGTGACCGGCCAAATCCTAATTTCAGTAAATTTAAGGTGTCACAGATATCACAGATAAATGCAGAATAAATATACATTGGCACCCTTAATAAACAATTAATTGCTCTGTTACTATATTTGTAAAAATAATTCATCCATAGGTTGTTGTTGTTGCTGTTACATTTGCCTGATAGATACACAATAAGATGACTGTAATTCATCATACATACATTTATTTTTTAAGGCTCAGCAATGTGACCAGCGTTCTGACTTAAGCCCTCTCCTTTATATCTGTAAATGTTTTTAATTGCCATTTTACACTAAAAGAATAACATTGCAATTAAGATTTACTGTCACTTCTATACTGTCACATATTTTATCCTTCCATGGCTTGATAAGAAAATAGTTAAAATAATTACTTTTAATGAAAGCCTTTTATAGGCTTAATAAGTGGAGTAATACGGGCATGTAACAATTACAGCGCCTCTTTATTTGAAGCCGTCAGGAGTTTTTCTATTCTAAGTAGCGTACGCTGTTTTAAAGCCTTCCTCTCTATTTTTTTTCCTCTCTCTTTTCCTTTCGATCTAGCAGTAGGGCACAAGTGAAACAGCCTCTAATCCATTTCATAAGTCTATTAAAGCTGGTACAATACATAAAACAGAGCTGGAGGTGGTGACAATATAAAACAGTTTGTTTTGTCATGTTGGCCAAAACATATGGCAGCCAGTTTCTGCAGAGCCGATCCAGATGGCGACCACTAATCGATTCTTTATGTTGGGTAAGCGGCTGTTTACTCTTTCTCTTTCAAAGCACTGCCGCGTAGTAAATTTACAAATAATGTAATGACCCATGTATGTTGAGCTAATAGGAGTAAACTTTCAAACAGAAAACAGTTAATGTGGCAGCTGCACAAAAGAAAAGGAAATATAGGAACTGACAAGAAGATTTGATGATCTTTGAGAAGGAAAAAAAAACAACTTAATTATTGTGTTAGCTGCTAACACCAGAACACGTTTTTAGTAAAGGAGATTCTAGGACTACCATGCACTCCATGGGCTCATGTCTTCAATTATTTGCTTTGCAAAGATTATAAGTGCCTTGGCAACAAAATAGTTAGTGGTTTATGTTATTTGGATTTAAAAGAAAACAAAAGTTATTTTCTACAAAACAACAGAAGCTGGTAAGTGCTTAAGCCAACACCGCTGGTCATCCATTTGGTTGTTGTAAAGAAATGTGTTAAAAAAGGCTATTATATAAAAAGCTGTCACTCCATAATAATCAAATTAGTATGTATGGACTTTAAAGAGGATTCCCAGTCTCTCATGTTTATAAAGGTGGCCATACACGAGTTTTTGAATCCCTTAGCAATCAATAGCAGTGTGCGTTCACGGTGATTGTGCTCGAATTTATTGTAGCCACCAAAAAACCTCAAACAAACAGGGAACCAACATGTTGGTAAACCCTGTTCGAGTTCCAGGGATCGACTGTGCAGAAGTGCTGTGCCTTAATTTGCCATTCAGTCAAGGAAGCTTGAGTGCAGCGTGGTAACGTCATCATGCAGCGCTTGAAGGTTCATCAATTGCACGGGCATTGACCCATGTATGTCCATCCTAAACCATTTGTTTCTGGTGCTTTGTTGAAATAAAGCACATTGCAGCAACAATGCTGCAATGTGCAATGTGCAATCATTGCTCCTGTGTCAATGGTGGTGCACCCAACTGCAACTGAGCTTGTTCCATCTAGATACTAGCTCAGATATAAATACTATGTAATGAGGCAGCAAATAGGGTTTTTAAGGCACTAGGCTTACAGAAATGAAAATTAGAGTAAAACGTATACTTTATTTACAACTTGACAAACCCCAAACATGGGTACAATACAGAGTATATAAAAAAGTTGGTGTCATTGGTAACTGTACATGTATTGGAGTGGTGATCAATTCACCCTTGGTGTTCATGTATGTTGTCCAACTTTTTTATATACTCTGTATTGTACCCATGTTTGGGGTTTGTCAAGTTGTAAATAAAGTATACGTTTTACTCTAATTTTCATTTCTGTAAGCCTAGTGCCTTAAAAACCCTATTTGCTGCCTCATTACATAGTATTTTTCGGCCATGACCTCATCAGGTTGGGTGTATCCATTTCCCAGCAGAAGTCAATAAAGAGGGTGTGTGGCTTTCCCATCACATTTGCTGCACCTTGCAAAACCACGTGGACAGCATGCCCGAGTGGAGGACACGACTGCTGGCAGCACTCCTGCTGTGGGTATTGGAGGAGAAGGAGATCAGGAGGAGGAGGAGGAGAAGGCTCTGGGCCAAGTCCTGGCTTCTCAGAAGGGACACTTATTCCACCATGCCCCAACTCAGACATCTCAGGGACAATCACCCAGATGACTACAAGAACTTCCTGCGGATGACAGACGCCAACTTCACCATGCTTCTAGAGCGTCTGCGGCCCAGGTTGACAAAGAGGGACACAGCCATGCGGAAGACCATCCCCGCGGAGGAACGCCTGGTAGCCACCCTG
>CM070036.1:27203290-27230788 GCA_036250615.1 Ptychadena robeensis | reverse complement strand
ATCGGCCCTAAATCAATCTGATGGAACCAACATGTTGGTTCTCTGTCCGATCCGATTCTGTGCCCTCGATCGATCGGACGTGATCGATCGGACAAGGTGGGCTTCACGCGATTCCGGGATCGATCGTCCCGGAATCCGCTGGGAATCGGACCAGTGTATGGGGACCTTTAGGGTGTGGCACTTGATATTGGGTAAAATTTCGGACCAGGGCAATTGATATATTAATGTATACTAGCTCAGATATAACCTTACAGCTGAACAGTCTTGGTCTTGGTTATAAAGAGACTAATGAGATGCATATAGATTGTGCATTAAAATTGCATGTTAACTGCAGCCCAGCCAATCCAACCTCTTCAGTTGCTGTGTTTGATTGGTCCACCTTTAATGTGCATGAAAATTAAATGGCAAATTCAAATTTCTTATCTGTCAATAATCGTATCTAGTAAAATAGCATACTTGGATTTTACTGCATTCTGTAAGCGTGAAATAGAAGCTGCAGCAAATTGTTTGCAGAATGTCTACCATCGTGTAGCCCAAGTCAGCCCATTGGACTGTACCTGACCTAACCTTTTTATTTAGTTTATGTAGTTATTATGTCTTTCTAGATGATGACGTGTGATGTGTAAGTAGTCAAATAGGATAGCATTTAAACCAGGGGTGGGCAAACTTTTTGACTCAAGGGCTACACTTGGTTCTTGAATTCATGAAAAAGGGCCGCACCAAGAGCCTGTATTGGTCCGCACAGTATAGGTGTCCTACTTCCTTTTGTCCCTAGTGTCATTTATGATGTTAGGGATGTGTTTAAGGGGTGTTGTAATCTTTTTAAATCTGCTATACCGTGTTCAACAAAAATGACAAGGCACTCTGATTCCCATCTGCTCGTTCACTGCAATGAGCAAAGAAAAGGTGGACGTACAGGCATTATGTACTCTTGCAGGGAAACAGTGGAGGGGACCCAGAGAGTCTTTTCACAAGGTGACAACAGGCCAGATTAAAAAGCTAAACGGGCCAGATATGACTTCCAGGCTGTAGTTTGCCCATGCCTGTTCTAGACCTTGCTTCCTGTTGGCTGAAGAAGAACTGAGGTAGAGTGATATTTCCAGGAAGCTGTGTACAGCACCCTTCTATCTCTTACACCAGCCATGATAAGTGGGATACATTGAACAGAGATGCAATCATGACATTATTGGGTTGTACATCAAGTATGAAATGAATTGTTGTCATATTAAAAAATAATAAAACATTTTGGCTTTTGCCAGTTTGCTGCATGGACCCCCATAAGAGTCCCCCGTTGGCTTTGTAACACTGGGGTTAGGATTAGAGCATGCTCAAAAGTTTAGGGAATTACATTTAGGTATTTAACAATAGTCAATAGAATTGACCTAGAGAATATACCCATGTATACTTTTTAATATTTTTTTTTCTACATTAACACCATGTAACCGTGTGGCATTTAGTGGTCTACTCATACCCAAAATTAATTTGGCTTCTGTAGTGCATTTCCATGGTGGGCCAAACTACCATAATTCCTTTATTATTGACTTTCAGAGTCGGAATCCCTTTTTTTAGGTCAGTTCAGCTGGACAGCTGTAGAACCTAACTCCTTGCTGTTTTATGGAAAGGCAACTTTTATTTAGTAAATTCTAAGGCAATATTTGATCTATATAAATAAGTGTACAAAAATGAGTGTACCATTTTTTATATATTCTCAAAGTGTGGAATTCTAGAAATTCATTTATTACATATATAAAAACAGCAGCTTGATTCTTTATATAAAGAGAACACATTTTGCTCCCATGAGCCCACTTGTGCCTTAATCAACCTTTGAATGTTGAATCCCTGGTCAGATAGTGACCTTCCAAGCTGCCAGGTACCCTACAAGGTTATACTTCTTACGTCAAGCATTAAGTAAAGCAGCAGACTGTATTTAAATATTGTGTGTATCACAACCAGATTTTTCCTTCTTTTTGTTTTTCCTGAAGGTTTAAATACAAATTGAATTCAAGTGGCTTACCGTCTTCTTTCTTACATGAGGCTATGTGTCCTCTTTTTTAATCCCATGATAATGGTATTTGCAGTAAAAAAAACAATAATCACTATATACATGATATCTCGTTCTCATATTATGCTGGTAAGATTATTTTTCCTTTTACACTTTATTGCAACATTCCCTGAAATAATTATTCTGTAACACTGCCATGCGGTGGATCCGCTATGTAGAGTACTAATAATGATGGGTTGGGTAGAAAAACCTGACAAGTCCTAATTCAACCTGTCTACATCAAACACATCCCGAAAAGTGGCAGGCTAAATTAAACCGTTGATCCTACATACAGTATGCCTGTCTGTCTTCTCCCAAGATTTATGTACAATCCTAAATAAATAGATCCCTTAACTAAAGGAAAACCAGGTTTGTTGCCTTAATATTATTTTTTTTTCTCGGGTGATATTAATCTCATGAATTTCTGGTTTGCCGTTTTTCTTTTGTAGTCATAACTGTGCCTTTTGTTACCTAGGATCAGATTCTGAATTAAAATAAGATGCGTGCATCACAGAGAATCAAATGAAAGGGGCCAGTCTCTGGGGAACTCTGTAATCCTTTTTTTTTTAGAGCCTAGCTCTCCTCCAGCCTTTAACATATTCACAGCTTATAACAACATATGAAATGGTGTATGTTGTAACCCAATATCAAGCAGATCTGTCCTCCTTAGCATGTTTATTTTATGACTAAGTTGCATTTGAAATAAAGCAGGAGTATGATAATATGTGCATAGACTAAATAGGTTGTGTTTATTCCTAGTAGTAATTCAGCACAAGTACAAAATAGGAAAGCTGTTTTATTTTTCTCCTTTTTTTCCTCTCTTCCCTCCTATAAACCAGCAAGGGCAAATGACAGCCATGCCTGATGGCTGATATCTTTTATGGTACAGCTGTGACATATTTTATGCATCATAACGAATGATCAAAGATGTCTCTGGAGTCATTCTGTCATGGAATTTTACCCTGTCCCCAGTATATTTCTTTAAACCAAGAAGAATATGAAGTGAGGATAGTTAGCTCATTCTTCCTTCTGATAAAACAGAAAGAACAATATTTGAAGGTTGTGTTTTACTTCTGCTTGCTTTATCCATAACGCTTTATTTTGCTGCTTCTTTATCATCCAGAACCAATCATGGTGCAGCGTTGCTTCGTAGGTTTGTTGGCCATGTATGTACTGCTTTGCATTCATGTACAGTCAAAGCTGTGGACTATGCATACATCCAGAATATGGAATTTGTGTTATTAGGGGATCAACACTGTCAAAACTGATACAAGGTAATTGGTGACCTGACACTCCTCCTATATAGACTGCCTGGCCCCCCAAAAAGTTCTGTTCCAGAGTGATGGGTGCATGAGGGTAAGAAGAGAGGCAGATGAAGTGATGCAACCATCATGCCTAGTACCTACTGTACAAGCCTGTGGGGGAGTGGTACAGTATGATCTGGGGTTGCTGCTGTTGGTCAGGTCTAGGTTCAGCAACAGTATGTGCTCTAATGACGATGCCTGAAATCATCGGGCTCGATTTGTGACAGAGTGGTTCATGGAGCATGAGACATCATTGTCACACATGGATTGGCCACCACAGAGTCCAGACTTTAACTCCATTGATAATCTTTGGGATGTGCTAAGAAGGCCTTGCGCTGCGGTCAGACTCTACCATCACCATTTTTGGTAAAAAATGAATACAACTCTGGATGGAAATAGATCTTGTGACATTGCAGAAGCTTACCGAAACAATGCCACAGCGAATGCATGCCGTAATCAACGCTAAAGGAGGTCCAATGAAATATTAGAGTGCGTGACCTTTTTTTTTTGTGCCAAATTTTTTTGGGGAAAAAAAACTGAATCAGTGGGTAACAAGTGTGCATATCTGGCAATTGCAAATGCTCTGATATGTTACTTAAATTTTACAGTAATCGCTTTTTTTTTTTTTTTTAAATAATAGGGTAATCTTGCTTTAACCTCCCTAGCGGTTGTGACGAGCCCAGCTCGTCCAGAGTTTGTGTGAAGAACAAACTCTGGATGAGCTGGGCTCCCGTGCATGCCGCATATCCCCGGAAAGCTACGGTGATTCTCTTACCAGCTGCAGCATTTCTGCAGCGGAGTCACCGGTTGCGTCACGGTGACGCGGAAGGGGGCGGGGGTGGGCGGTGCCATAGCCCTCCATGTTAATGGAGGAGCTCCGGCTTTCCAGCCCACACAGCTGACATCATTAATGATGCCGGCTGTGTGGAGAGAGGCGGGGGGAGGGGGGGAATTGCAGGCAGTGTACTGTGTACACTGCCGCGATTGCCCGTACCGTGCTGTTAAAAACAGCACGGTATGGGCAGTGCGCTAGGGAGGTTAATAGTTATAAACCACCAATGCGAACAGATAATACTTTACAATATGTGAAAAGAAATACGGGAAGCTGGGGTGATGACCTTGAAATTTGTGAATTCTGTTCTGTTAACTTCTACGTAATTTACTCCAAGTATCCTTTGATTTCTTAGGAGTTAGTTTAAAGGTATTATATAAGAAGCATACGGTATGTGTACATTCAAACATTTAGATGTGACATTTAGTAAACATTTATTTACAGGGGACTGACCTTTTTTAAACACCGGGTAGAATTTTGAATGCACCAGGTAGATTCACCTACAGTAAATACTTGGTGACACTTAATGCTTTGTAAATATTTACAATTACAGTATATACTGGAATATAAGCCATATACCAACCCATAATTTGCTGGATACGTAGAGAAGTGTTTTGCAAACATTTGAAAAAAAATATTGCTCAAGCATATGTAGGTTTTGCATAAATAAGGTTCAAAGTCAAGACTTCATTTTGAACTTAATTCGTGCAAAAACTCCATAAGCTAGAGCAATACTTTTTCTCTTAGAAATATTTCCACAATCCATATATCTCCAGCAATATTGGTGGTGATGTGACCTTCAGGAGCTTTTAAATGAACCTCCCTGGCTGTATGGCTATACGGACTATCGTGGAAGAGTACACTGTACTCTGCTGTGATTCCCCTGCCCTCCCCTCTATGTGATGTGGGCTGGGAAAGCAACGCCCCTCCATTATAATGGAGGTCTATGGTAATAATAATAATAGTAGAAGGTGAAATGCCAGTCATCTGCAATTAATTCTTAATTTTTTTGAGAAGCATCTTTAATGTCAAAGCTGCAGTTGCTTAGGGAAGCCCCTCCACATAAGCTCTTTTTCTGAAAATATTCGAAACCAATGGCGCTCAAACGGGTGAATAATTTTTAAAGATGATTTCCCCCTTAATATATGTGCAGGGTGTTAGACTGTTGGCCAGGAGTTGAACACATTTTGGGAGAGGTTGATGGGGAATTATTAATCACCACCAAATACCCCTCATGCGATGCTTATGAGTAACAACTGGGCGGTTGTAGTCCACCATTGGGTTGAAAGAGGCAAACTTGGAGTTCCTTACCAGCTGTGTGAATACAGCTACTGCGTTTAGGGATGAGCCGATACCCCTTGCGTTAATTGCATACCTTGACCGGGATGTTGGCACATGCCATCCATATGCATGACTTCCCACCATGGCGTTCATCGGGTCCGCTGGCCAAAAGGTTAATACAGGGCAGTACATCAACCTCCACTGTCCGCTCAGCTGGCAGAACTTGTGAATGCCGTGGGAACACGTGGGGCTGGAAGTCATGCCTATGTATGGGATGTGCTGACATCCCCGTCAAGGAATGCAATTAAAGCAAGGGGTTATTGGTGCATACCTAAATGCTGGGGAAACATAGCCTATATAACTGTTTTGTTGTGGAAGCTGCAGTGATGCAAATGCTTGATCCACCTAAATAAATGAAGTATGTCTCTGTTTTACCCTTTATTAGTCCCCTCTGGCTTTTGTTACCTTGAAGAATCAGTAAGCAGCGTACATTTATGGTTTATATTTTCTAATGCTTTATAAACATGTTTCACAAATCCCTTATGTTTACGAGCAACTTAAATATTAGCTTGGGTTTGTTTTTATATTTGATTATTTGCTTCAGTTTTTAATCAGTAATTCTGTATTTATTTTAGCAGCACAAAATCCCCCCCCCCCCCCCCCCCCCCCCCCCCCCCCCCGAAGCAGTCAAATGTACCCTTAGGGATACGCATAGCTTTGGTTCTAAAACCCCGCTGTAAACAAAAGAATGCTGAAATTAGAATAATGAATCAAATAATTGTCATAGTAAACACTTGTCGTATAAAGAAGAAGAAGAAGCTTTGAAGAAGTTATGTCTTTGTGGTTAACATGCAGAATACACATTGCTGGCTTTTGGTAAACTGAACAACAGTCTCACAGTTTAAAACATATTTTACATTCTGTGATCTACATAATGGTTCTAGGTATTAATTATACCTTTTAAGCTCTCTGCTGGTATTCATACATTAGGAATAGTGAGGAGCAGCATAGGCAATATTCATATTTGCAAAATATCTAAATATTTGCCTAATATTTGCAGTAAATTCAACAAATTGTAATCTTCAGTCATTATTACCTTTAATACACAAATCGGCACTTAGGGGTTGTTTCCATTATACGTCGGGACCCCTCACTTAGCAGAGATCCCGACATATCACACAGACATTGCTTGCTCGGTGGATGGTCTGTTTAAACATGCGCTGGTGCAGAGGTTGAACGTACTCGACTATGTTCAGCCTTACATCGGCGGAGCGGCTCGGAGCAGTGAAGACAGATCCTCCGCCGAGCAGGTAAGTCTATCTGCTATGTTGGGACCTCCCGCTAAGCGTATATGCTTAGCGGAGGGGTCCCGACGTAATTCAAACATAGCCTTATACGCGTGCAAATTGCTAATGCAATGTGTGTTTTCACGGTGACATCTAGTGGCTGACTGTGAAGTAGCAGCTGCAGTGTAATTACCACATGAGACAACGCTCAGAAGTAATTGATTGCGAACGCAATGCATGGTACTTTACCCAAAATCTGAAATATTCAATATTACGAAGATATAGCACTATATTTGAATTGACAATATTTGCAATAAAAATCAACACTATTAAGTAATTCAGAACTCACTAGGGGTTAGAGTATGGATAAGGGTCACCATACACCTTTAGATTTTTCTGGTTATTTAGGGGAGAAGGTTATAGGGTTTTTGGAATTAGGACAAAAGTCCTGTTCCTCAATCCCACACCTAGAGGGAAAAATTTGCCCTCTAGGTGCTGGATTGAGGAACCAGACTTTTGTCCTAATTCCAAAAACCCCATAACCTTCTCCCCTAAATAACCTATTAACTTTGGGATGTTGGCCAGTTAAATGGATAGGAAGTCGTTGATCGCCTTGTATTCTGATTAAGATTTCTCTGTCAGATTTCCTTTAGATCTCCTTTTGTTTTACCAAAACCATGAAATATGAGGGAGTTTCTAACCATCAAGTCTACCTGTGTTCAATCGCAGAGGACCCGGCACTACATAGTTGTTGGTAGATCTAAATGATATCTGACAGAGAGATCTAAAGGTGTATGGCCAGCTTAAGGTGTTGATAAAATTAAAGCACTTTTAGACTAAAACATGACATCAACAAATGTTGATACATATTGACATGAGTTTTCATATTAGATCTTTACCTTTGTCAAGATTGGTCAGGGTTTTCCAGGAGAGCAATTTCTATATATTTTTTTTTTTATAAGACTGAGTATTTCTTATTTAGCAAGAAACATACTTTAATTTCTAGTCGTTGGAATTGGGCCTTTAGAAGGACGGAATATGAATGTATAGTACATGGATTGGACTAATACCCATGGACAACTTTGTTTAGGCTTGTAGAGGAAGAGCAAACCACCCAAAACACATACTGTATTTCATATGTGATAAGATGCACTGGACTATAAGACACACCCATGTTTTTTTGTGGCGGAAAATGGAAAGAATAGAGAGAACACACAGCATATTCCAGCAAAGTGTTCAGGGCTAGAACATGCAGGACATTTTAGGGTTTCAGCTGTAACAGCTACAGACTCACTGAAATTGTACAGAGTGATTGAAAGGTTTATGGGGGGCTTTGGTCAAAGCAGTGTCTCTACTCCTAGTGAATATCAATATACAGCATGTCCCAGCCCTGAACACCCTGTTGGAATATGCCTTTTCAGGATGCAGTCACTTTGGAGACACCCAGTATGCTTTTTCTTTTGCACTGAGTGTTCATTATAGGTGACGATACCTGACCACAGGCATCAATTAAAAAGGTGTGTCTTATAGAGCAAAAAAATACTCTACTTCACAGATTTTTGCTGCTGCAACATTTTCAAAAGGTGTGAGGCCTAGTCCTGAAATCCACTGTGGCTTTGACTTATCAGTGCAAAGTGATTTCTTAAGGGTGAATTCACATGATCAGCTGTAAATTCTGCATTTGGAGTAACCGGACAACTCAAAACTTCAGCACATGATTTTTGGACATTTGCACATAAGCATGACATATTGGCAGTTGTCCATGTTTGACATCTGCATACCAAGCGCCTCCACAATGTATGCAGGTGCTTTCAGGGCGACTGCGGGCTGTTAGTCACCCTGATATTGCAAATGTGAATTAACATCCTTCCCCTATAATATTCCACACCAAAAGATGAATGCGACGTAACACCATTGCCCCTTTTTTTATTTGTTTTCACTTCCAGAAGCAAAATGAAGTCAAATGAATCAAATTAAGTCAAACAGATGCTGTCTGGGATGTCTTCAGTAAAGAGAACCCGTTGCTTTGTCCCACATAAGGAAATTGCAGGTTCATCTGAAATGTATGTTACCTGCTGTTTAGGTCACAGTTGTTCTAGGCTATGGCCAATAGAGGTAGACTCTGTATACATTAAATCAGTACTCCGGATGCTTTTAAACATATGGATTGTAAGGATGTCATTAATACAAATAGTATTGTCTCAGTCTACAGGAATGTGCGAACCCATGTGGCTGAAGAGCAATGTATAAGTATTAGTGTATTGAAACAGGATGTTGGGAAAACATAAAACAAATAATGAATAAGCTGTTAATACTCAAAAGATGAATTTTACAGGTCCTGCTTCATCCACGTCTATAAATGTTTCATATTCTACATCTGAGACGGAGAACTGCAGCAATTTACAACAGGAAAGATTATGATGTCATCAAGTTATATTGAGGAGCTTTGTCTGTACCAAAGTGCTTTTATTAAAATGCATTACAACAAACCTCTTTCTGCCGCATTGGTTCTGTAGGATAATGCTGAAGTTGGACACACAAGTTAGTTACTCTGGAATTATTCCCTGTTGTAAACAAGGAACACAAAGCATGATGAAAATCCACACAAAGAAATGAATATAAAAGACTGTGAAGGTTATAATGTGTGAACCTACAGATTGAAAAAATCATATGCCATATATTATGCATTGCAGCTTTTGTGTTTCTAACATATCAATTCCTCGGCCTTGCTGGAGATTTATAGTAAGCATTAAACTCATGTTAAAAAACAAATGTTGCGAAGATGACTACATATACATGTGACGTGGCCACACACCTTTAGCCACTGTTTTGTATCTGGTCCTCCATGGCAACTGTGAAAAATTTTTGTGTATATTCGTTGTGGGACCATTCTGATTTATGCTGCTGATGTGGTAACATTTCAGGTCCATGGGTCTTTGTTCACTAGCATTAGCCTGGGTTTTATAACTTGGCCTTTGTCTGTTAAACTCAGTACATATTTTTTTCTGTAGTTGCATGTTCGCTTGATATTCTGAATTGTGCAGATCTTTTTCTTTAGTTGTTTTGTAGGACCTGTGGAAGCAGGTTCATAAATTACTTAACCCAATCTTTATTTGAAGGCATACACATGCCTATGGGAGTTGCTTCAAACTATGCAGCTATAACAGCTGTTTAAGTAGGGCTTTCCAAAGTTGTAAAAAGTGTGTTTGTAGGAGTTCTTGACCATTCTTCAAGGAGAGCATTTGTGAGGTCAGACACGGATGTTGGATGAAAAGGTGTCCTTTCACCCAAACGTTGTCCTATCAGGCTAGGGGTCAAGGTTTTGTGTTGGACAGTAAAGTTCCTTCACACCAAGCTTTGCTATTCCATGTCTTTAGGGACCTTGCCATGTTGAAACAGGAAAGTTCATCCTAAAATTTTATTCAAAAGTTGGAAGCATGATGTTTTGGTATCCTAAACCAGAGTTAATTTCACCGGAACCAAGGGGCCAGTATATTCACTGAGCTTTGGAGAATGTTTAAGTTGTTTGTAAGAGTAGGTGCCTAATTTATACACCTCTGTCCATGAAAAATATGGTTTGGAGGGAAATCCCAATACATTTCACAATATACTTTTATGTATATAACTTTAAATATAAAACTCTAATTCTACATATGTGTACAGTTCTAGATAATGTTATATAAGAGTGATGTGTATTTTGTTTATATTTTACTGCAGCAATTTCCAGAAAAGAGAAGAGGCCTTGTTAGATGTGGTTAAAACCCTTAAAGGTGATTTGGAGATGATAAAAACTGAAAATGAACAACTAAAGGTAACAATATGGTTATATAAAATTATACATGGAAATCCTTAGAATGAAATACACCTTTTGGTTTTTAGCAAAAGTTCTTGCTGCTCTGATTCTGATGTGCTCTTTAAAGAAAATGTATCCTGCATTATTATAGATTGTAATCACATATTTTTCAGTGCTGTGGTCAAAACATAAGAGACAAGACAATGTCATGTTCTTGTAGCCCGTTGCAGCTGAGACTGCACATAGCGTTTTTATTAATGTGGTATAATATGTTGATATGTTAATTACTGGCTGATGTTGTGAAAAAGCAGAGCTTTGCCAAAAAACTTGAGGGGCAGTAAGTATTAATACTATATTTTTCAGACCATTAGACGCTTCACTGTATAAGGTGGGCCCTATACAGCGAAGAGTCTGATCCTGGAAAAAAACTGCTTCTCTGCTGGCTGGAGAACCATGCTCCAACTGGTGGAGCTGGAGGTAAAGCCTCTGACAGCTTCCCTGCCTTTTGGTTCCACTCGGCAGAGCTGTGCATGTGATCTGGGCAGATTGAGCCCCTTTCACATATACAGACAGTCTGCCATGTTGCAGCTCTTTCTCTAATGTGCATGTGTGCTATGCTCAAGCTGCCCTCTCACATAGAGCACCCGTGAGTGGATCTTCCCTCTGACCCTTCTTCTTTGTATGTAAGCGGGCAGTTTGAGTCCATCACACATACTGTTGGGGTTCACTTCAAATGGGTGCTCTCACAGCATCAATCCATGCAAATGGTATCATTTTAGGGATCCTGTCCACATTTATTTGAGCGCACAGTCCAAAACATAACTAAAGCTGGCCATACACCTTCAGATTTCCTTCAGATTTCCTGTCAGATTTCCTTCAGATCAGATTTTGTTTTACCAAAACCATGTAATATGAGGACCTTTCTACACCTTCCAATCACTATGTATTCTATCAGGGAGGACACTATACTACATGGTTGTTGGTAGATCTGATCTGATCTGAAGGAAATCTGACAGAGAAATCTGAAGGTGTATGGCCAGCTTAACTCTCACACAGGTTAATGGCAATTCAAACAAACATAAATTGTCGTCCTTGGCTTTACAGCAGGAACAGGTCTGGGCCTTGCACTCTCTGTGAGCCCAGTTTCCATGGCTCCAGTAGCCATGGCTCCAGGTCTGGGCCCCACACTCCTCATGTGCCCCCTGTCTACACTCAGAGCCCACGGACTCCTACTTGGTCTGAAGCTATATCTCCAACTTCTATGAGGACCCTGACACACTGGTCTCTGCTCCTTTTGTGGAGACACACCTGGCTCCACTCACCTGCAAACAGGTGTTAACCTTTTCAGTTTACCCTGTGGGAATTGGAAGGCCCACCCAGTTCCATCCTTCCCTTTAAGAAAACAAAAACACTCAGCAACTTATGGTGCTTGGCAATAATATTCCCGACTCCTTCCAGGAAACAGTCTAATTTCATAGTGACAGATGACCAATCTGTCACAATACACATTTGAGACAGAGGGAAGAGCTTCGTGCAGTGCTTTATTCCACCATCTGCTACAACACCACCTAACATTTTCTCTGGCAAATAACGGTAACCATTTTACTAAAAGTCAGCTGAATATACTTTTATGATTAACCTGTTTCATCTTTTGGTTTTGTAAAGGAAAATTGTGTTGAACAGCAAGAACTGAATATGAAACTTAGAAGACAGCTGGAGACACAAGAGTAAGTCTTGTATGCTTTTGTTTCATCAACATTCAGTTGTATTCTGCAAATCGCAGTAAAAAATATCCTGAAACAGATGCTTTTAGAGGAAATATGTTAATATAATCTTTATTTAATGAGACCTAAACCCTTGGTGAGGAAATACTTTAAATGCTCTGATTCCCAACAAGTACGTCTTGATCCATCAGAGGATGGGCCCTGTTTGCCCTCATTCACTTATACTGGTATGGTCAAACAAAAGTGGCCGAATTAAAATAGAATGTGATGATTGAGATTTCCTTTAATTGATGCTATTTAGGTTTTATAAATGTACAAACCATCCAATATTTTTTTTCAGACCTAAACTTCTTTACTTGCCGTTTTAGGAACTCTCTTGGCAGTGTGCCCTAAAAGCAGGGCCAATGGTTAAGGTATATGTAGTGTTGGCATTGGCTGATGGTTATCAGAGACAGCAATACTTCCCACTGGGCTACTTACTTTTATGGTGAACAGCCCTGGACTTGTATACCCTGAGTTTTTTTTGCTGTGCTTACTAGCTAGACATTGTATGTCTAAATTGTATATATAAAATAACCAGTATTTGATTGGTTGTTTTCATGACCCCACCCATACCATGCAGTGTCTTTGGGAATATATTGTTTTTATATAGCTTCAAACTATATTATTTACTGGTACAAAACATTTTGACTACACAGTACAAAATATGAAAAACACAAAATGAACACTTGTGCAAGCTGTCAGTCCATAATGAATAGCTTAACTTTTGTGTCTGTGACACCATCTGCAGTTACACGCTATGTGTTATTTTTCTCACAGTAGAGAAAAGACAATCCCATCATAAAGAGGAACACCCAGGGTATGAGCATTGTATAACCATGTCCGGGGATTTTTACAAAAAAGCCTTTTGGCACCATCATCAGAAGGTTCAGAGGGTTCCTATTTTTTAAAGCCAAGAGTTATGTATGGCACTTAAGAGACATGCAGCCATAAGATATGTAGATCTAAACCCTAACTAGACAACATTCTGTTTGCTTAAGGTCTGTGTTTTTTTTTTTTTTCAAATAATTTTTATTGAGGAGAAAGGTACAATACAGCTTATACATTGCAGTAAATGTCAAATACAGGACGTTGCTCGCACCACTCCAACTTTTTAGCAATATGAGAAACATATAAGGAAAGAAAGAGGTAGGTAAGGGAGAGAAAAAGAGAGAAGGTCTGTGTTTTAAAGCAATTGCCTTCCTGGTATCCCAAGTACCAACCTGTGTGTTGGCAATGTCAAATGTAGTTGATGGCCCATGAAGGCCACATCTGACAGCATAGACATTAGCGCAGAATAAAATCTGGAAGACAATTGTTCCCCATAACTTGTTTTACCAGGTCATGGTTGGATAGCCAGGTATTCCTTTAAAGAAAGACGCACATTTAGAAGGTTAGGAAGAACTTTTTACATTTATATAACAAGTTTTAGGCTAGGGCGTTAAATGCAGGGCTTTTACCGCAGTGCACGAGCTGCCCATTGACAGCAATAGGGCTTTGACAGGGCTCTCTACACAGCCCATCAGAGCTCCAGATCCATCGGTTCCGCCTCCATCACGTTGATATCGACGCAGCGATCCACAGAGACGCAACGGAGGCTTGCGTGGACATCAGCCATGTCATTCAGCTCTTTTTTTTCCAGTTCTTCTATCCTTGGCTTGGCCCCTTTCATTCCTTGGATTTCATTTTCTGTGTTGGGTGGTTTGCATCATTTGTGGGGGTTACTAGGGCTGTCTGCTTTCATGAAGCTATGAATAATGCATGGTGATGCTACTATGTCTAAAATATGGTATGTAAGAAAAAGTTTAATTAAAAAATGTAATTAGTATGTTAAAGAACAAAAATGCAGAATTAATAATATCTTTAGGTTATATGGAATTTCAGTGATTGAGTTTTTATCTTACGTATGAGATGTTTCTGCCTCTACAATCTATCTGCATCTACCGGATACTACAGTTCAGTATTTTTACAGTCTTGTCAGGTAAATATAATATTTGTAAATGCCTACATCCAAATCTTTACTTTTATTATTGCTATAAGTATACACTATTTTCTGCTATATGGTTAAACCAATGTAGTCACAGAAGATTCCTCTGCCATATTGCAATTAAGTATGTTCTTATTCTCTGCGATGCGTTCGGCTCACTGCTGGAACCCTTAAACGAAGCCAGTAAATCTGACAAAACACGAATATTTATTCATCACTGATAAATCGCATCAAAGTTCTGAGCCGAGCATAAATCTAGATAAAATTGAGCTTTTGAGAATTGCAAATTTAATACAATTTAATTGCAGGATTTTCACATCCCATGAAAACTGCACTTTAGTAAATTGTGATCCTCGTATTGAAACACGCCGGGCTGAGAGTACATGATTTTATTATAAAGATGTCAGTTAGTTTGAAACATAAACATATTTTCAGTTCCAATATTAGCGCTTCCAGTGATCAATGGCAGGGTGAGCAGAGTACATTAGAATTTGTTTCTGATCAGCAGAATGCAATTATTTACAAAAACTCAAAACAGAAGGCAAACTTGTAAGAGAAAGAAGAAGAGTTATAGCTTTCTCACAGCGCAGGTAATTTTAATATAGACGAGATTGGTCCAAGTCCTGCCGTTTGGACTGATAGATCATCTTGCAGAACTATCATTTCAATAATCTCAATGACAGTGCTGCACTGGATACTTGGTACACTATTATAAATTAAATTTACGGCAAATGTCATTGGCAAGAATATGGAGAGAAATCCGTCATTTGTGTTTGTGGAAGTTAAGATAGGGGGAAAAAAATTTAAGATTCTCTGACAAAACATAACAAAAATGATGTATAGGCCGTGGCATTATTACCAGTTGTATGCAATTTCCTTTTTCCATTACAATTTCATTAATATACTGGAGTCACAACTGAGCATGCTATATCGGCACAGCATGTTCTCTGGAAGAAATAAGCACATACCTAGATGCCCAATGATAAGAGGAAATGGTAGGTTTGTTACTTGAAGCGGAAACAGACTCGGCTTTGTATGACAAATTTGCTTCGGCTCAGTGCTGAATGTGCGGATGGGAGCCATGTTTATCCAGGGCTATTCTTAAAGGATTGTGAAATACATTCTGTAAAAGGAGTGAGCGCAGGCACAGCAGGTATGCTATAGAAGATGCTGCTGAAATGTTGCAGCTCTGATTAGAACACGGCTGAGTTAAGCATGGATACACGGAACACACATCAATCAATAGAACTGAGATGTCTCCTCTAGAACTCATTACATGGCACAGAGTTAGATACATTATTACCACATTACTGATTTCAAAGGATGTGTCCACTTTAATTTGACCGCTGCTGTGTGGGTTTGGGGTAGGTAGGCCCACCATAAAATGAACAGAGAAAAGAGATTTATTAAATGCAAAATTATATTGAAATACAGTATAATGTTTATTTAGATTTTTTTTTATAATGTATGCATTGGAGATAATTGGTATACAGTGGACTTACCCTTGACTTATGAGCTTAATTGGCTCTCAAGGGTTGTCAACAGAAATAGGAAATATTGAATACATAGATAATGTGTTCTGAACCTTTCCAAAGCACCCTTTCCTCACCTTTTCATAATAAAAAGTATAATTGTATAATATGTTTAATTTACCAGAAACACAAATTATTTTCCTAGTGTTCTCACCAAAAAGTTAAAATGTGTCAAGCCAATCAGAAACAAATATTTGTAATTACCATCCAAGTTGACATCTTTAGCTTTCAGGAAGAGAGGATGAGATGGAACGTGGTTATTCCTTCCATAAGAACATCAGGAATCTGGCTGTGTTTGGTTCATTGTTGAGATAGTCTATTTACTTAGACATATCAGGTCACATGGATGACACTACGAATGCAGAAACATGTTTAGGCATTGGCCAGAATTCTGGTTGTAACTGAAATCTTTGGTTGTAAGTTAAAACAAAATTTAAGTTGTAACTCAAGTTAAGCTGGTTGTAACTCTTGTAACGTGCCAAATTCCCTTCATGTGGCCCCTTACAATTTGAAGGATATATTGTTATACTTCATGCTGCTCCTTGAGCACCAAAAAGATTTTGTTTCTGCTGACTTCTCCCACAGAAATGAAGAATACTTCACTGCTAATTTTTTATGGTGTCAACTTCTTAACCTATTTCTTTTAGTCTTTTGCTCCCCCCTATCACTCTTGGGGATACCATTGTTCCTAAACCTCTTTAGATACAGTTTCTAGGAAAATTGTGGAACATGTAGTTTCTCTGGAAATTGTGGAAACACTCCTATCCTTTCCAAGATGCAAGATGCACTCTTTTCTTGGGTTCAGACGTATCTCGATTCCCAACAATTCATTTTTAAATGAATTTAAAATTGAATGATCTGGTGAATGAGAAGGTGGGTTGTAAAGTTGGGTGGGCTAGAGACAAAACTTAGGGGACCTGTTCCGTACACAAATGCACCTCAACAGCATCTAGCATGTCCTTGAAAGTAAAGGTAGGCATACACGCCTCGATTCTCCCTCGACATTACTTTTAATAGGGATGCTAGTCCCCATCCAAAGTAATTAGATCAGCCAGGATTTTCTGATCTGACATGCAGGTGATTCGGTGGAAACGTGCACGGGGGTTGATCGGTCAAAAAATCAGTCAGGAATCTGCCCGTGTGGGACTACCGTAAGTGTTTTTTTTTACAGATTTGATATCTACAGTGAAGACTCAACTGTGTGTGTGTTGTTCAGGGGAAAGGGATCGCCAGCACAGCCGTATGATAAACAAAAACTATGGTTTATTTCACCAGCAAACACAAATAAAAATTTGCAGCATATGAAGCAGACTTTTTGCTTGCAGTATTCAAAAACACATGCCCATTGGGGTCAGTGGTTACAGCTCACCCATGACATTTAGGCAGACAGTCCTGCAAGCCCTCCCAGGATTTCCAAATGAAAACTTTGCTCCAGAGAGAGAGTTGGACTCCACACACCCAGGGTGCACACCTTGCCTCGGCTTCTCTAGTCCACCCCCTTTCTGACATCAGAGCTTTCTGTCTGGCTGAAAATCACAATCCAACCCAGGAGTGTACCCCAGGTGGTGTGGAAAGGCCCTCCCAGTTCCTTCCCTCCCACTCCTGTGTCCAGGACCCGAAAAACTAAACAAATGGCAAGCATGGTTGCCCATATATTTTCCTGGACTTCTTTCCTTCAATACGGCCAGGACCACAGCCAATAATATGGGAAGATATACTTCCCATCCAGGATCCACCCTTGGGATCCTCTACAGTGTGTATAAATCTGTAACATCACTAAGTAAACATTTTGTAGTTTTATACAGATTTTTTTAATTTTGTGTCTCTTTTCATCAGAAAAACAAACTGTCCCCAAACCATTGTTGCTTCACTTTTAGTATAGATGTCTTGCACTCATGTTTTCTGTCATCCAAAGAAAATGGCTTGATCCATAGAAGTGCTTTGAAACATCCAAATGCTTGTTTCAGTAGGTTATTATAGTTATTGCTCATCACAGTGTATACAGTATCAGGAAAGATAGTAGAATCTATTTACTTGACCGTGGTTTAAAAAAATGCCTAACTCTATAGACCATCCATAGTTGTTTGACCAAACCATTGTTGTGAAGAACATACTAGAGTAGTAAGAAGACCTTTGTAGGATGGGGCATTCAAAGCTGACCACTAATCTCATCTTTTTGATATTTGGATAATTGAGTCCTATAGGCCTCTATCCAAAATAGTATCATCCAAGTAGTTGACATACATTTCCATGCAATAATTCCGTTTGCTTTAGTAATTTGTGTACTGAATATAAGAATGCATATAATGTTGTGTGTTTGAGAAGACTCAGTCCACAGATGAGAAATCTGGGAAGCACAGAAAAGGTTCAAACTTTTTCTTGAAAAACAATAAATCTCATCTAGTGCATCTAGGTGGGTCAACTAATAACAATATAGATGTTAACATTTGGTATCCTATAAGTAATTTACACAGTGTTTCGATAGAAATGTGCTGTATTTGTGTGACTCATTGGGTGCTGTTTATAATGTTATGGGACTCTGATGGTATACAAAGAATATTGTAAGATGCTGGGAGTTGTAATTTAGCAGCAGACGGTCTGCTGAATGGCTCTTCCCTGTGGAGTACTTCTGATATATCTATCATTGTCCCTTTCTGTGATTGATAGTTTAATAATGTTTCTGGGAACAGCAAAACTGTGACACACACAAGCTGTGGATCCAGTTCTCAATAAGAGAAAGCCATATTTCCAAAGTAAATTGTCTATAGGCACATTTTGGGCACATACTGTGTTTGTTGACAAATGAAGTATTGCGGTGCTTGAAGGGGCACCCGCTGGTAACAGGCAAGCTTTTATAAAATGCTCTGTGAACATGGTGCTGTTGCTGTTATGTGCACGGTCAAGCAGAAACCATTTACATACTTGAACAAAAAGTAGTAATTATAAAAGTAATAGGTACTGTAATCGTCATTATTCTGTGAGAGGGGAAGCATGTTAGAAACATAGATCATTTCCATTACTTGTATACGTGTGTTAATACATTTGCGTGGTTTCAGGTGTGTGTGATGGCTTACATTACATTTTGCAGGATAGTAGGATAATGATTTTGGATTTCTGTGCATGTAGAGTACAGAACCAGTCTCTATGAAATGCCCTCAGCTGCCTTCACACACCTTCATACTGCTTCTTCCAGCACAACATTTATATTTCTAAAATTGCTGTCATGTTTGTATTTGTGTACTCTCTGCAGAGATGTCCCTTAAGGTTTTTTTCCGGTGGAAAAATAAAAGAGAAGTGTATGTCCCTGGAACAAAAAAGTATGGGCAAACATTTTGGCTTGTGGGCCACAATCGTTTTTTACATGTGACATAGGGGCTGGACCAAGAGCCTGCAAGGGCTGCCCAGTATAGGGGTCTAAGTCTAGGACAGGATATTTTAAAAAAGATAATATGTAAAAAATTATAAATAGAAGCTTTTGATAGAAAAGCCTAAACATTCTATTGCAGGCAAACTGTGGCCTCTAGGGAACAATCCAAACAACTATCCTTAAACCTGTCTTGATGTGGAATCATCCCATATTATTACACATTTCCTGATATTTTTGCTGAAAGTGTGTTTATCCAATAGCATTACCTGAAATATCTTAGGTTGATGTTCTACAGCTACGATCTATGTATATTTGTATACATCGTTACTCCATGTATAACATCTATATTTGTTCTCAATAAAAGTTTATTAGTGTTTATTTCACTTTCCAAAAAGTTTTCCCATAACTTCCTGTGCTGACCACATATCCTCAACAATGACCAGAATGAATAAAAAAGTTAATCAAGACTCCTTTATTTTGCCTCTTCCAAACTAATTAAAAACATAAAAAAATATATTATTTTAACTGAAATTTATGCACAGAAATCCTCAAGGCATTCTAATATGCAAACATCGACTTTTGCCCACGACTCCCTAAAGTCCAACATGCAGTTGAGGTTGATGAGAGGGGGGGCATCCATCAGTTTTCTCAGCAAAATGTCAAAATGCTATATAAAAAAGCCCCAGGTTTCGGGGTTTATAAGACTCTTTAAAACCCTGTATAACAGTTTACTTTAATTATGGGTTTGTGTATTTTCAAGCCTGGCCAGTTACTGTACCTTATTTGACTAAATTAAGAGTGAGATAATGACATGGGTGAGCAATTTATCCAAAACTAAAATGTTGGCCATTATTATTTGCTAGTTGAGACTTCATCTGGATCACCCACTAGGCATCTCAGGAGACAGGAGTCTTGAGCTTTACTGAGAGATCTGCCACTACATTCTCCTGGGATTGCAGTAGCTTTGCTTGTGTGTTGATAGGCAGTTGTTGTCTTCAGAAGCAGATTATACCATGACACGTTTTTCCGAACATTTCATCAGCATGGATCATATGTAAACACTAACTTTTGGTTGTGCATATGCCGGATAAAATTTTTACTGTATTTAGTGAATTATGGTCCTATATGTAAAGACCTTTTAAAAGATTTATTTTGTGGTGTTTAAGGCCCTTTTTTCAAGGGACCTTTCTTTTCCTATTTCATGTAAATCATGTGTTATTGTAATATGCATATGGGGTCTAAAATGATAGAAGGCATATTTCTCTACATCTACATCTATTTCTCTACATCTTTACACATGAAATAGCTTCCTATTTGGGGAAAAATACTTAAAAAAAAAAACCTGACTTGCAGATGGAGCTATGTGTGTCCATCTAGCATTGAGAGTTAAGGAGGCGTCCCCTGTTCTGCCATAGAATAGAGCTCTATATCAACAGATCTCTGTCTATGCAGAGCTGAAGATTTATACGTCAGCTCAAGCTGACGTATACATCTCTGGGCTGAGCTGAGCATCCAGCCTGTCAGCATGTCTCAGCTGAGTGGAATTTCTGTCCCGTTCAGGTGGGACGAGCACACACAATTCACCCAGACCCCACAGACCAGCCAGCTGAATTCCTGCCTGCTTGGCAGGTAGCACGGAGCTACCAGCCATCGTCTGAGAGTAGAGGAAGAATCAGAAGGGAAACCTGCCTGCGAGGGCTGATCTTCCTTCTGAGAGCTTTCCTGTCTCTGCCTTCACAGCCAAGCTTAGTGCTTGGCTGTGGAGGTAGAGGGGACGCACAGAATGTGCAGGTGGTAGAACATTGGGGGAAAGAGTGTCATATGAGGCAAAAAAAGAAGCTTGTGACTCAGCTCACCTAGCTCCACCTATGAATAATATATCACTTTTAGATTGACTTGCTCTAAAATACAGTAATATACAATATCTAATATATGGTATGTGACATTTTTTGGTCCTTGCATCATGTTTGTGGTGTATCTACGGTACCAATTTTGGATGCTCATCATGGAATGTAGTTTTACTAAACTCTACTTGTGCTAAATATGTTTAATCCACACCTTTGCAGTGCATTTCAATATATTGAGTTTAGATTGATTTACTGGCTGTGTGTGTTGTGCAAATAATAAAACCTACTTAATATACTGTTTCTTGGTTTCTTCTCAGTAACCATCTTCTCCGTAACCCTTCAGCATGGGGTAGTTTACACATTTTATCCCTCACTGATATGACGGCAGGCCAGCGTCAGATGGCACTCACTGATTGTTTGCTTGTAAAGGACATTAAAAGATGAATGTCATTGTTGATAAGATGTCTCTTTAATATGTATTTATTCATAAAATATTTCTTCAGGAAAGATAAAACAAGACATAAATGTTGTTTCATTATGCATCATGGTATGCAGAGCAGAGAGACAAAGGCACCGGACAGAATAAACAATTATGAGATGCTGTATGTCAATCTAAAGGTCCAGATGCCTCTGGTGTTCATACAGATAAGTCACATGGTCATGTAATATTTCACAATGGATCTGCGATCTCCTCCATTCCAGTTGTGGTAATTAATGCAAGAGAGATCTTTCCAAGCTCTGAATAATTATTGTTGTCACCAGTCACTAACTGGACAAGGTGTTATATCACTAAATATGATGACATTGTGCATCTGGTTATTTGATTTTATTAGCCTGATTAATGATTGTGAACTAATGACTTTAGTGCATTGTAGTCATCTCAACTGGTATTGCTCCATCAAGTGTTTGGTTAAAGTTGAGACAAAGAAAAAAATATTTCAAGTACATCTTTTTACATCAATTTTTATGAAGTTATAATTTGAACAAATTACATTCTAAATGTTGTGTTATAAATTATTGTGGGGTTTCTGTCTTTAGCCATACGCATATAGATTCCCCTTCGATCATTGAGCGATCGATCTTGACATGGTTACGTCACCGCAAGCAAAGATCATTCACCAATGCGCACCTTAGGAAATCCATCCATGGCCAAAAACACTTCTGTTTTTCGTTCGATTGTTCAAGGTGGACACATTCAAGTCCCGAATGATCGTGTATGGCTAGCTTTAATGATACACCTTTTCTAAAAGAAACATTCCAGGGAAGTCCCTAGTGAACATTTTTTTTTTTTGCATGATTCAATTTTCTAATTCCTTAATATGAAGAAGTCCTCTGTTATGTGTCCCTCAATAAATGGCCTTTCCATCAGAATGGGGTAACTTAGAGGCCTGGTCACCAGACCAACCAGTTAAACAACAATTTCCCCATAACATGAACTGTTCTGGAAACCCTTGAAGTAACTGTCTAAAATATAAAGCAATTGTGGCTATTGTTAAAATAACTTGAGAAGTAACTAAAATTAAAAACAACTTTTACATAAAAAAAGTAAAAGAAACAAAAGTACCATTTATGCTAAGCAAACTGCAAGCAGGATTTAAAGGCTCAAAGGCTGCAGCCCAACACACAGGTGCCATGCTGCTTGTATAACATTAAGATATCTCTACTTGAATGTAAGCATAAAAATTTAACTTCACATTTTAACATCTTTATTTGTTGTGTGATCACAACCAATGGCGTCCCCATTCATGATTCCATGATAGATAAGCTATAGAAAACTAGCTTTATTTCATTGGAAATGTAACCCGTTCTCTGCAGTACATTAATATATTTTTTATAAAGCTGTAGAACAACTATAGAACAAGCCATTGTTAGATTTCATTCCCTGAAGTTAAAAATAAATAAATAAATATATATATATATATATATATATATATTGTTATTGAGTGTTGCCAGTCAGAGTGACAAAAAATTGGACTTTAAAGAGCCATAATTACATCTCCAAGAAGGAGTCATGATAGGGCTACCATAATATTCACCTCTTCTAATGGGGCAGCAGAGACATTTAATTTTTTTATTTTGTATGTTTGTTTTGTTTATAAATGGGGGCCTGTCTGTAAATGTTAGTTATTTCAGTGCTGGACAACCATAGAGTTTTAATAAGCCACCAGTGCAGCATCAATTTATACGTCCTGGATGCACATCGTCCTGGATGCATATCTGATTTTTGCATGAGGTAATGGATATAATGTGCACATGCTGGACATGTCTTATTATTCGTTGCCCAATATAACCATCCTTCCAAAACATCTTAAAGGGGCTCTAACCATTTGAGCTTTACATGATATGACACTGAAATTAAGTGAATTGGTTTGTTTTGCCATAATAGATGTATAGAACATATATTTTTAAACATTTGGTGGCCTATGAGGGTTAAAGAAATTGTTGTAAGCAGGGCCTTCACTATAAAGCTTTTTACAATATACATTAATCCTTCATAACATTTTAACCGATGACTGATAAAGTGCAAAAATAATAAGCATGTTACAATAGCTTCAAGGGGTTGGATAAATATTAGGCAGCAGAGTTGATTAAGCCATTACAACTCTCTGATTGCTTTGCTGGTGCTTGGGATCATGGTCCTGTTGACTCATTTCTTTAAAACATGTATTTTCATACAGATGGCCTTACATCCCACACTAGAATAGAGTATATACAGGGGTGTTAATGGTGGATTTGATGATATGACAGGTGTGGAAGGCCTGTAAATACTTAGCTGTTGGGAGTATTGCAATTCACTGCACATTGCACAGTCTCGGGGAAGTATGCATAGTGGACTTCAAATTGTTTGGAAATTGCATTAATACTCTTACCACATAGATGCATTAACAACATATTCTTGAAGATCATTGTTAATGTCCTTCTTTTTTGAAGTCCTGTAATGATACATGGTCATCCTCCAGGCACTCATGTCTGCGAGCGCCTGCAAACATGGGGTTGTTTAGATATCGACTCGAAAACCCATTCGCTGGTCGCTTGCGCTAATTGCCCTTAATACAAACAAATAGTTTACCAGAGCATTTCTAAAAGTGAAGATCAGTTGTTTAATTTCATTAGTGGTGTCTGGTTGCAATCCCTTGTAAGTGGTAAAAGCTATGTTTTGTGTGAGTGTATTTTCTGTGTTATTTACATACTTTCTAAGACCCATTGAGGACAAGCTATACGTATTACTATTGATATGATACATATCAGCTTAGAATTGACAAATTATGTACCACCTTTTTACAATGTGCAGCACTACTGGAATCAATCTCCTAACTATGTATTACCCTTGCTTCTTGTTTTCCTATGTTGATAATACTAATGCTTCTACCAGGACAGGCAGTGAAGGTAGATATTTAATACAAGACCACTGCTTGATACATATCCACTTGATCCAAATCTAAAAATTAATTTGCTGTGGTTCCACTTTAATGCAAGGCCACCTCTATTAAGGCTGTACTGGAACTTCCACTTATGCATTGAGATTGATCAGCATGGGGTAGGATCAGCTCAGATTTTACCCAAGGGCCCCTAGGGCTTCCGCAGAACAGCTGCAGGGATCTGAGCCAATTTACGGTTTAGTAACTCAAACCCCTATTGATTGCATTGAAGCCATTTAATTTGTATGAAGAGTGCAGAACATGATGGTATGTGGTACTAGTAGAGCAAGCTAGAAACATATTCAGGATTGTGTGGTATTCATCTCAACCCTTCTTACTGTTACCTAATGCATATTTAATCACAAATATGTTTGCCCTTGTTCATACTATTACAAACAAGGATGTGTTAAGTACTACACATCCTGCCATTAGCTCTACCCTTGAATTTTTCCTCCAGTGATCCTGTTACAGCATCTGTCTTGACAGACTCCACAGGCAAGTTACAAGGAACTTTGAAGCAGTCTGTATCTGTCACAAGGACAGCCTGTCAGATCTGCATGCCATCTGCCTTTCTGACTCTTTCTTTGATACCATGTAATGGCTTCACTTGAACCTGTTTGTGAATAATATACATATTTCACCTTATGCTGCTGCTTGCTCATTTCCTATTTAAATATTTTCTTTCCTCTAGTGCAGATGGAAATGATCCATACATGTATGAATCTGGTGTCTTATCTCACTCATCAAAGAATCCCGAGTGACCATTGCACAGACTTTACTGCTGAGGTGCACTCCACTCAGACCTGACTGTTGATCATTGAATATAAAACGTCGACCATACTTTTTTTTTTTTTGGGAACAAGCATATGTTTTGGGGGAAGCTTATTATACTTTTTGTTTCTGTGAAAAGGTTATCTATTGTGGCTAGAGTTAAAGTATAGGTAAACTCTAAAGCACAATAAGTCATTTAGTCTAACACTAGGCATCATTTACAGTTGTAAATATCCAATATGAAATTGTATCTTAGTCCTGCTCTTCAACTAAAGGATTTCTGACTTGAATTGAATGAGATTGTAATATATGTAATATGGTTTACTGGTCCTGGAGGGTCATAGATCAACTACGGTATTGAGACTGCATAAATTCTTGGTCACCTAAATGGGACCAGTACTGTAATTAATACATTTACTTACCACATGTGTTCTATATTATCTAGGTATCCATTTCTTGTTTTTTGTATTGATAAACTTAATGTGGACATACCTAGCCTGTCCTGCATGGACTGGCCACCTTAAACATGTATACTTAAGTTGTGGTTTCACTTTTGTAACACACAGTGTCTTGTCTTGGGGCTAGCTACCTTTCAACTATGGTTGATTTAGTTTTTCTGTTTTAGTGTTGCAGAGTTGTCTCCTCTCTTTTTTTTTACTTTTTAGAGAGAAGACTTCTGTCCTAGGCATTTAATTGCTGTGGTACCCTTGGGCCGCAGGCCACAATAAAAAGTTAACAGAGGATGCAATCATGTATACCCAAAACAAAGAGCTTTGGTTGGAGTTGCTCTAATGCAATGGCAGCTGTAGTTGCTATCTTCATGTCTGACTGTTGAGAATCAACACATGTTCATAAATCAACTGTTGTTTACAATTACATCTGTGATGGCCAACCTTATCCATTTTTTTTACTGAATTAGGCCTATTAAAACCAATGGCAGCTAATAAAAACACATGACTTTTGACACAAAAACCCCCCACAGATATTATGAAAAATCTTTCGAAAAAGCCCTGAAAACCCACCTCTTCAGTCTGGCCTACCCATCCTCTTATTCCTAACATCACCAGTATGGCAGTCCCATCCCGAGGTGCGTAATATGTTGGCGCTGTATAAATAAAAAATAATAATAATAACTTCCCTTGAGTGTTGAGGGCCTTTGCACTAGTGCCACTGCATCATTTTTAGTTACTTCTAAATTGATTCATTTAATTGCTAGCTGCATTTAACATCCTTTAACTGTCACCCAGTGTTCAAATACGTTTACATCCCTTGTGAACACACAACCCATAAGAACATTTAAGACCATTGGACCAATCTCGGACTTACCTTCTCGGACTTCTCAGACTTTTCCTTCCTCTAGAATCTCATATGGGTAGGGCGAAACGCATAAAGGAATTTCTAAAGTGTATACCAGCCTAGTATGACCCTTTACTTGGCTGGGTCGACCTCAATGATGAAATATCATTGAGGCGACCCAGCCAAGTAAAGGGTCATACTAGGCTTCCTTGATGTGTTTCGCCCTACACATATGAGCTTCTTCAGGAGGGAAACATAAGTTGTGTCTACCTACTGGACAGTATGCTGTAATATTTTACAATTATTTATATATCTTTTCCGTCCAACTTGTTTGTCTTTAGATCTCAAATAGGCGAAGAATAAAATTTGTTCTTATCTGTATCCTGTACCTCTGAGCCTACTATTAACTTTCACCTTATAATAGTCACTGAAAAAAAGAAAAAAGGTGGGCTATTCCCACACAATGCATCATTTTTAACGGTGCAAACATCCCAATCACAATCTATAGAACCAAAAAAGCTGGACAGTATGCCCATGCCATTGAGTCCATTAAAGGAAGGAATGGTCACTGGGACTTTAACGGCACCCCATGTGTCAGAATATAAAGGTCAAAATATAATTCCGACGGCGGAGGGCGTTAAATGGAGGCACGAGCCAGCTTGTGGGTGTGTGGGGCTTCACAGCACAAGGACCCTTCGTTCTACACGGCCACCTCAATAACCTCAACAAGTAAGTAATGGTGACTCTGTCTGCTCCCCGGTCTTATACCGTCTAAATCGCTTAGTAGGTGGTTGGAGGCTGGTTATCATGTAACAAAACATTACCTTTATCTCCCCAGCCTACCCTGATGATCCACCTTACCTTTAAACTTAGTTTAAACCTACAAAGTCACTGTTTACCTCTGCTGGGGGATCGTGTCAGCACCGTTACAACTTTTACCAGGTACTTAACCTCCCTAGCGCACTGCTGAGGTCCAGAT
>CM070036.1:27156595-27203190 GCA_036250615.1 Ptychadena robeensis | reverse complement strand
CAGTGCGATAGCAGCAGTTGGAGCGCTGGACGAGGTGCTGCCGTCCATAACGCTAGGGCGATTAATTAGACTATAAACCTAATATATCTATACATGCATGTCCTAATCTATTTCCCAGTATACCCAATTTTCACCAGCACCCTAATTAAGCACCTTGCTGTTATTTGTTTTTTTGGCACACGTTTTTACTGTTTTTTGAATTGGCGCTCAGACACACTGGTCCCAGTGTTTGGGTTTCCAGCTGTTTACACGTTTCATACCCCTTAATAGGGGCTCACCTGTGTATTACCACGTTGGTATCCTTATGCACCTGCACTTTATTGGGCTAAGCCCAAATAAATATCACTACACTTAAATATATAACTCACTTGGCACTGAGGGTTATACAGATCCACAGGACCTTATTTTCTGGTCCTGTTTCGTGCACCTTTTGCACCCAAATGTGTTTCTTGCACTCCCTACCATTAATTATATATTTAGATGGCCGTTGCTTAAGGACGTGGCTGGCTTCTGGCCCCCTGAGGCCCTCCGTTCTTTGGGAGGACTCGGTTCTGATCCTCTTGCCGCATCGCGGTATGATTTTATCTACATGATACAGGAGTGAGTAATATGTTTAATACTTTCCTAAGGTGCTCGTGCACCATCGGAGCTGTCCATACTTAAATCTTTAACGGTTGTACACCTTCTTCCACTCATACGTACACACACTCTTGTGTTTATTTAGATTCAAATCCATCTAGCCAGTATATACCCCCTGAGGAAGTCTTCGCTTGACGAAACGTACGTCGGGGTGGCGGTCCATATTGAGGATGGTTGTTACTCTTCAGATCTTCGATCTTTGAAAGAAGACCATTATATCCCAATGATGAGTACTGGTCTGGTTTTTTATTGTTAACCTGTATCATGGCACTATTTCATGAAATGTTTATGCTTTCGGTGTTCTAAGCTGTGATTACTTGTTCTATTAAATGGATGTTTTATACTTACCTATATTGACCTGATTGAAGCCGTTAAAGTCCCCCTGCCCCTATATACTCTATAGGGGAAACCTCTCTCTCCCTTCATTGGGAATGTTTTTTTCTATATAATTTTGGGATGTTGGCTTCACCCATCTTGAGGATGAAGTCTTCTGTATTTCATAATGATATGATAATTTAGGTATCTGGTGGTTCAGATGATAAATATAAAAGCAATTTAATTAGTAACAATTGTACAATCAATCGAAAAATTTATAAAAATGCAGATAGAGATATTACATTATTATACATAACCGAATATTGATGAAATACATGACAACATATCTGGTTACAATTTGTATATATAATAGTCACTGAGGCTCGCTACCTCTAGTTCATTGGCGTATGGCTAATGTACAAGTAATTTGGGATGTTGGCATTAAGTAGACATTTTGAAAAAGACCCTATTGATCTACACCCATTGATTATGTATAGAAACACAAGACATAAGGTTTACTTAGTTGCAGGTTATGTACCAAATTTCTCCCCTCATGTTCATTAGATTTCTTATTGTACCGTGAGTGTTGTACCGTACCGTGTTAGCCATCGATAAATACAGCAAGTTTGTAGTTCAAGTTATACCGTTTATTGGCTGAAGTCATTAGAGAAGCAAGCTTCTGGGATATCGCAGATCCCTTCTTCAGGCTTAATAAAATTCTGGTTTTTGAAACTCACATTTATACACAAAATAACATGGTCATAAATATTTTAACAAAAGCAACAGTTTTGTCTTGACACACATGACTGATTGAGGTGAGAGTGCAGGGTTAGTTAATGGAGATAGTGATCAGAGTTAGGAAGAGTTATTGAGGGCAATAGAGATAAGTGGTTCAGCCGTGATATTCACCTAAAGAAATATGACAACATAGGTATTTCTTGGAGAAACCTAAATAGCAATGGTCTTTAAATTATCAGAGATTAGGCATAAATTGCTAATTGACATAAAATTAAGGAGTCCAGACACATTGTTCAGTGATGAAGAGTTCCATCAGTTTTGAAGAAAGAGGGGGGGGTTATTATTCCTTATAAACAAAATCATGCTTTTTCATTCCATACCTTATTACAGATTTAAATACACCATGTGACCTATTAGTTCTGATGGAAAAGATGAGCTGGGTAATCAGAAGTGTGAACATTAAAAAAAAAAAAACCATTAAAAAAATATACCTGAAACAGTGGGTATTAGCACTCCTATTAATTGAATACTGAGTACAGAAATAACATCCGATGAAGGCAACGGGGTGGCCCATTCACAGTAAGGTTGGGGGAGGAAGCTTACTGAGTACAGTGTATCAACTAAGTCATAATAAACAGTTTAATACAGGAAAGGATATTGTACTATGGTTAAAGATTGAAAGTGTAAGAATGAGTTGAGTCAATTGTAAGAAAAATTCCAGCCAAATGGCTTAATCTACAGTTTAGATACATGCTTACAATTTTGAACAGCTAACAAAATGGTTGTACTATTTCCTATCTAAACTTCCTTATTCAAACTAGAAAAAGTACACCATAGTGTTTGTCTTTAGCCTAACGTAACCTTCTTTTTTTTATACAGACACCAACATATAGTACACTTTCTTTGTTCCAAAAATAATTTCTTATTCAGACACTTCCAATCTGCTAATCTTATACATTGGCTGGGGAGCATTATACCGGATCCTTCTGAGACCTAGTGAAATGTTTTCATTGGGGACCTAATTAATTGTCTATGAATACTATGTAAAACATATTCTCACAGGCTTGTGCTGCAGAATTCAGTTTATGTGTCATTGGCACTGAATACACACTTAGATTCACTTAGTTGTAAAGAAAAACTTCTAGCGTTACCTTCTGTGGGGTTGTTCACAGATCTATCACAGTGCTTATAAAATATTTTTGCCTAAAAATCTATAGTTGTTTCGTTGTCTAGTTTCCACTTGATGAAATATGATTTCTGTCCAGTCTTCAGCGTAGTCTAAACTTTGTTTTCCTTTTCTTTAGGCTGGAGCATACAAGTCTCTTGGAAAAGAATCTAGCTGCTACTGAAGATATGCATTCTAGACTACAAACCAATATAAAATCAATTCAGTTTTTAAACCAGAAGGTAAGATCTAACACATCGGACAATTCATTTTAGCATTTAACTTATCTCTTAGAGACCATAACAACTACATTACATGTGACTATTGATTGCTAATATATTGTTAATAAGATCCTTCTGGGAGTACTAATTCCATACCCATGTGAAGTGGCACAAAGCCAAAATGCCAATGTTTAAAGAATTAAAACACAATATAACAGGAAAAATCTAAAAGCACATCACTATATCCTAATCTATGCAAGAAACTGGCTTCAACAGTCAGTATTATAATTGTATGATTCATATTGTATTACTCTAATTTGAGGACCATGAGGCACCCTATATAGCAGAGCATCTGATCCTGGAAAAATCCTGGAACTACCACTCTGCCAGTTGGAGCTCCATGCTCCAGCCTGCAGAGCGGAAGTTAAAGGTGGCGAGGAAGTTGTCAGAAGCTGTCTGTGATAGCTTTTCCGCCTCCTGGTCTTGCTCTGCAGAGCTGTGTATGTGAACAGGCAGCTTCAGCTTGCTCACACACAGGCAGGAATAATCCGCCAGCGGGCCAGAGGAAAAATCAGCCCAGTGGTTGATAATCCATGCTTGTGTATGTGAGTGGGGCTGAAGCTTGCCTGATCATAGACACAGAGAAGAAGGTATACACAAACAGATCTTCCCTGGACCGCTTCCCCACCTCGACTAAGTTCTAAGCCGTGGAGGTAATTTGCAATATAAGGCTATGTCTCCACAGCGCTGTGTGATCCGTCACACTGTACCTGCTCTGTTCAGACATCCGCCGTGGCAGGGGTAAATGTACTGCACTACGTTAACCCCTGCATTGGCGGATCAGCTCAGCGCCGTGAGAACAGAGCATACGCCGAGCAAGTAAAGTGTATGTTATCCGTCCGGACCTCTACGTTAAGCACAGTGCATGGCGGGGGTCCTGACACACACCGCTGTTGAGACATGGCCTATCACAATTGTTTTGATAGTTTGAAAAATTCTATGTCTTCAACAGTGGATAAAGAATTTTTAAGTGTGTTAAATTAATGTGCACCTTACTTTTGTTTTAATAACATTTGGGTACAATACATTGAATCTGGCCTGGTATTGTGACCAATAATTTTATATCCATTTGATCTATAAAATATGATCTTGTGTCACCTTTACTGGGGCCTGTTTCGTTAAACTGCACCACCTGTTTGACTTCTCCAGATATTCCACAGTTTATCATATTTTTTAATTCTGAAACCCTAAATGAGCCCATATGAGCTTTCAGCAGTGGTGGCCACAGTTTCACATCATTTCAACCTGTGGAAACCTAAGTTTTGAGAAGACCAGTCCATGCATTCTGTGGTAAGCTATGTTCTGATGTTTGGCAATACCCAAATTAGTAAGGCACACACAGGTATATTAAAAACGTTAGAGTCTGGGTTATATCGTGCTAAAACGGACCATAAAAATCATCCTTAATTGTTCTAATAAAGAAAAATCCGATTTTTGTGGTTTACTGCACTTTGCACAAGCCACGTTGCCTTGTTAAAAAAAACCTATAAGTATGCCAGGTAGCATATAGATGAGAGACAAATCATTTGAACTGCAAGTCATTTGGCGTAAAAAAACGGAAATCTAGCTCTGTACACTGTCATTATTCACCTAAAACAGTGCACTACTATACCGAGATACAGTAACACATCTGACAGCTACAAAGCGCCCTCTGTACACTGCAGCAGCAATAAATTTCACGGTTTATGCTAACCTGTCAGCAAAAGTTTAGATTTCTTTTCGCAAACTTTTTAAATTCCATATCCTCCAGTGTATAGATCAAAAGAATATCTTACATTTCTTATTTCAATATTTGATATAATAAAACAGGAATTAATTCCCCTTTGAGTCCTTAACTGAATAACAAAGCATGTTCTGTGTCATAATTTAAAATTGCACGCTGTCTCGTTTTAATAAACGTATTTTGGTTCCAAAGATCCATATACGTAAATTTTGAAGACTTAGAAGATGCACATAATGATGGCATTTTATCTTTGGCAGGACAAGAATTGTTTTTTGTTTTTTTTTCTTCTTTTGTCTTGTACATAAAGTAGTTTTATTTATTTTATTTTTTAAAGGATAGGAACAAAAAAAATACGCAAGTCACATTGATAGTGGCTGATCATGAAAAGAAACCCCAGGAGCATAGGCACACTATAAAAAGCTCTTTCAGGAAGTCATTATGCTGTTGAGGGAATAAGAAAGTTAAGTCAGAGAGTTGTGAAATGTTCTCATTATGGGTCATCTTGGTAATTATCTGACATCTACAGATGGAGTCACTTCTTAATCAAAAGAATGAATCATTACTGATATTGATTCAGACCAAGATGTTTGAAATAATGAGTGTAGTAACTCAAGTATAAATTCAGAGGTAATTTTCAGCAACTTCTCCACTGAATTTTCATACTAAATAATAATGAAATATCTCATTTCATTTCCTGCTAATAGTTGGAAAATGGCCATGCCACTGCAAACTAAATTGTCCCTGCATAATCGGCATGCTCAACGCTAGCAGAAAAGAAGGTCGCTGATATTTACTGTCTCATTGATAGCAAGCTATAATTACCCCAGCTGCTTGCAGGCCAGCTTTGCGGTACTTAATAGCACGCATTATTGTTTTTAGACATAAAACAGTTTATGTGATCATTAGAGGCTTAATGTAAGCAACAATAGGGCTGAACATCTGAAAGCCCATGGTTCAGGAAGGCACGGTGTTTCTTACTTGTTGCACTTGTCAATCTTCCATGTTGAATTTTAAGAGGGATTTCAGATGTGTGGCTATTGGGATTTATGTGGCATTTTATTATTTTTCAAACAGAAATGGAATTGCTGCTTTTTCGGTGTGTTGTGCCTGTAGCTCACTAATGAGGTGGTAATTGCTGTATAAAGCTTTACAAGATAATATAGATCATTATCTAAGAACTGTAACAATAGCCACACAACATTGGGATAGAGTGTGTTTAAAGTGGCTGATCGCATAATTGAAACGCCAGTGTTTAAAATTGTTTATAAACTTTTTTTTGTAAAATAAGTGGCAAGTGGATGTTACACAACAATGACTGTAAAAAAAATCCCATCTCTGGTATCCTCTGTGTTGACTCGGAGGGGAGACATGACAGGCTTCATTAGATCAGCAGGATTAGGATTACCTCTTATATCTAAAGTAATGTAGGGGATGCCACTTGTCTTACAATGACTCCAGTGTAGTCTTTCTATTTCATATAGAGAGTGCGTTGAGAGTGGGAACACTGACTACATAACCCTGGGATTTATAGTGGCTAGTGCTTATCACTTAACTTAAGTTTAGTAGTAATAAAAAGTTCAGTTTTGTATTGTTAAATATATATTCATTGTATATATATACAGTATATATATATATATATATATAATGTGAACTTTGGATATCTATATATATATAATATGAACTTTTGGGGGGGGGGGGGGGCTTCCAGGGTTCACAGTCACCAAGACTTCTTTTAAATCAACAAGGCTTTATTTATGCCCAAATGAACAGTTTGGCTTAACTACAGACATTCCAAAACAAGAGTCCTATAGCAAAGGCAAAAAAGTAAATATAATTCTCACTTGTGGAGAGGGTTTTGCCCAAAACCACCATTTGTCTCTCTCAGAGGGAGGCAGTCCAGCTTTTTCTCTCCTCCAGACAGTGTCCATTACTCTTCCCCCTGATTTGGTCAGGTGGACCTGGTTATAACACTGCTGTGCAACCAACACACCCCCACAGGTGCTGGGTGGGGTGAATAGGAGGCCCTCCCAACCATCCTGCCTATTCACAGTCCAGGCCCTGTTTGCAGTCTAATAAAGTTGCAGTCCACAGACTGCTATTCAAATCCTGCATCCAAGCACCCTAGGGGTTACCTAAAAGGGGACACAGACCAAAAATGGGCGACACTTATACCCCATTCAGCACCCATCCCTGGTGTCGTGTACAATATATAAAATCAGATCATATGGGTTCGCCAGATTTTGATATACCATGTAAGCCGATCCGAATATAAGCAGAGTTAACTTATTTAAGAAAAAAAATCTGGAAAAACTGAGGGGGGGGGGGGTGCAGCAGCTAAGGCTCAGAAACACAAAGCAAATGTGTTATGGTTAGGAGATGTTAGTATTTAATTCAGTAGATTTGTAAGTTAATTGCAAAGCCCGGAACATGTTTTCATCACTTAAATTGCTGGAGGTATAAGAGAAGGGCTGTGGGAACATTAAAGAAAACAAAGTATTCATTGTACGAATGTTCAAATTTGATTTTCAACTTGATTTATGCAAAAAATGCATGTGCTAGAGCAATACTTTTTTTTCAAATGTTCCCACAACCCTTCTCTACATCTCCAGCAAATTTGGTGATGATATCATGTTCAGAGGCTTTGCGATTCACTCATAAAATCCACCTACAGAATGCTGCGATTTTCATTTCTTGCCCCGGGTATAAGCCAAATTTCATTTTCTGAGCACAATTCAGGTGCTGAAAATTCTTTTATTTGAGTATATACTGTAAATAAATAAGTATTAAATATATTAATACCAATGTATTTATATCAAAATTCTAGTGAACCCTAAAATATTTTGCCATATGATCTGATATTCATGTGTGTTACAGTAGGGTTCTTTTAACGTACAGCAAAATATTTCCTATGCATTGATTTCACCAAATCAAGGTTGTTGGGGGGGGGGGGGGGGGGGGATACATAGAAACCAATCTAGTAAAACCTCCCTAGATGGCAACCATATTTTTGACTAGAACTGCTTAGTGATGAGGAGGTACCCCTGTTCATTGAAGTTTTGCAACTTCTTGCAAAACTTTCAGAGTTCAGCATTATCTTCCTGTATCTTTTGGGATCTTTTATGTTTACATTGTGTGAACCATTTTTCTTTTTTAGTTTTTGGGCAGACTCATGCCTTTAGGAATAATTGTGAGAAATTGTTAGTATATATTATCCATGATACAAATCATTAAATCTCTAAAGCCTTATCAGTCACATTTACCAGTGTATTTGATGTGTACCAAGAAAGGCAAAATAGTCCAGAAGACTCTTAAGCTCCCCATACATGAGTTGATGCCTTTTCAATCAAGGAGCCCTCGAGCATAGTGAGCTCAAGCTTCCTCGAGTGAATTTGGAATGCAGACGCAGCACCCTTGGTCTCCATCCAAAGTAACAGGGATCGGACAGGGTTTACCAACATGTTGATTCCCTGTTCGATTGAGTTTCTTTGAGTGAAATGGATTGATCCTGCTCAGAGAAACTGGTGTATCGATTCCAGCATAATCAATCACCGTTCGCTATTGTGCCGATTGATTGGGCTTGGATCGATACAAAAATCGAGCTGCATATTGTACACCATACTCCATAAATTTAGCAATTTGCACAAAAGCATCCCAAAACTCTTTCTTTTTTTATGTCAGTGACAGTAAGTGATCTGTGTCCTATCAAACTAACAATAGCCAGGCGTTTGATAAGCATACCCTAAGCTAATTTTTGTTTATTTAGTATTGTATAATTCATAATGGCAAAACAAATAGCAAGGACTGGTAGGGTAGGTCCTCCAGGTACTCCAAAATTTGCTGATCTTTTTATACCATACATCTAGAAATCCTTTTGAAATTGAGCCAAATAGCAAATATAAACAAAGACCGTTTTTCTTACTGTGGCAGAAAGGACGGGGCTTCCTTGTATGAAGCGTGAGCTAATAATGTTTGAATTTACAGTCGTTTCTCATCCAGAATGGCCGTTGGAATGTGATGAATGGAAGTGGAAATTGTCTTGCTAAGATGAATAGATTTTGTTTTAATTCTACATAAAGATAAGTGACACTAAACTTGATTCCAATTATTACTATTTTAAAGTTTCTGAAAAGGGAAGGGAAAGAATTAAAATCTAGCACACTAATCATGTCAAATACCTAGAAAGCTTTATGGACTACACATTATTGTCCATTATTCCTCAGATGAATTTCAATGACTTGTATTTTATCATTTTAAAACCAGGGAATGATCTTTTAATTAACACTCAAATTGCTAAATACAGCATTTCAGTTACAGCTAATGACTAATCTTTACTTCTCCCTATGATTATTACAACCATTTGAAAAAACTCTAACATTATCAAATCATACAGCAAAGGCAGGCAGCATCGGAGTTCATTTGTCTGTAAAAGATTTCTTCGTACTGTGATGGAGAAATCTCTTATGTAGCTAGCCACACAGAGTTTATTGTATCTCATGGATATAACTACAATGGTAACATACCACACAGAGACTACTCTAGTCATAGTAAATTATGTAGACATGTGCTGGGCAGCATGTTGACCAGATTGTTGGCATAATTCCCTAGTAATGCTAGGGCATAGCTGTCAAGTTTGGAATCGAACAAACCGGGGGACGTACAGGAAGTGACGTCAGTAACACCACTTCCAGTATACAGATCTTGGTCTACCGCGTTCCACGTACGGGAAGTCCACTTCTGGCACCAGGCAGACTTCTCGGCTGATCTAGCAGGGAGAGGGCATTACTCTCCATACTATAATGTTCCACCCAGCTTGTGCTGATAATGTGCGGCGTGGGACATTAGCAGGGAGAAAAACATCTTTTCTCTGCTTGATCAGCACGATTTCAAGAATCCGGGAAAAATATGGGATTTTGTGAAATCGGGATTTGGCCGGGAAAGCCACATAAAAAACTTTACTTTCCCGGGCCAACACAGGAAGGTTGACAGGTCTGTGCTGGGGTCCATAATTAAGTTCTTACCAAGACCCTTATCTACATTTAGTTGGCTTAATCTACTGGTAAGATTTAGCAGTTTAGCTGACCAAATATGAGCTATATAAGTAACATTATAGTAATGTTGGCTTTTAAATAATTTTGTTGTTGTAAAGGCTTTACTTCCTTATGGACAAAGGCCTTCACTACAATGGTTTAAAAACATAATTTTATAATAATTTGATGTGTTAAGAAGCCGGTTCCTTGGAGCCAGGAGATCCCATGTTCACGTTCTTCTCTAATTCATCTTATTTTATAAATTTTTCACATGTCCAAGTAACATACACAATCCACAGCCCCGTAGCCACGGCATACATTCACAAACAACATATTACATTTTATGCTGTTGGTAACCTTACATTGTAGCCCGACACAGCAACCCTGCCCGTCTATTTTGTCTAGTTAATTTTCCATTTCATTTTTATAGTTCCATTTTACCATCCTTCCTTACGTCCTTTCTTAAGTAAGTATCCCATTGTTCCCAAGTGTCTTCGAATACCCATCATTCTATCTCGTAGGCATGCCGTTAAGTACTCCATAGTTCTTACTTCCATAATTCTCGCAAAAAATTCGCCCATAGTAGGAGGTTGGCTTGATTTCCAGTGTTTTGCTATTAGACATCTTGTTGCTGTGAGTATATGTTGGAGCAATTTATTTTGCTTCTTGTTGACATTCATAAACTTCACTTTCACGTTCTTCTCTAGTGATACCTGGAGAGAACAGTATGCAGGCACTCTCTCTAGCCTAGAAACCCCATATCCATATCACCTCTTGCGTTACCAAATTACCAAGTTACAAATTACCATGTCTAAAATAAAAACAGATTAAGGTCCTTTTTTGTTTGGTAGTATGTATGCAGATAAGTCCTACTGATCTATACATCAGAGATATATGCCTTTTCTTATTTGATGCTTCTGGTTGACTTCTGAGTAAAAATGTTTATTACTAAACTCCATAAAGGTATTGATCAGTGTTCACCAACATGGGGAAGGTTTTATCTGGACAATTTGCTGGCCAGCTGCTTGATTACATAGAAATTGGCAGCCAATTGGATCATGAAAATGTGTTTTAGAGAAAAAAAATAATGTCATACATCATGCTGCAGTTTTTGAAGACTCAATAGGTGTAATCAGTGCAACATGCTATTCTGTGAGGAGGAGGGTGTGGTGCAATCTGAAGGGATGTGAGGAAGGCACAATTTAGTTATTTAAAGTATTGTTTTTAAATATTTTTTGTAATGACAGACTAGGAGGAGTGAGGGCCTATTTTGGCCATTACAGTAGCACACGACCCTTTACGTGTCATATGGACCAGATGCCTGAAAAACAACTGCCATGTTTTGTTTGTGCCACTTGATATGTCTATTGCTTTTCAATGCAACCCAGTGTGTCGTGGGCTATGATGTGCTTGTAGAGGCCCATTGTCTACCAGCTGACAAAACCCTGCATTCTACGGGAGTAGGATGTGGGGATTTGGACACAATGTAGACGAGGCCATTTTCTTGCTATTAAGATGTTCCATTATTTTTTTGTTTTTTATTATGCTAAAACAAAGATAATGTTTGTACGTCTATGTTTTAAGGAATGTGTGTGGATAACAATCAGCGCAGTTTTCTTTTTTTTTCATATTTTGAGTTCAATATAAATGTGAAAAGATTGGCACTGCAGATGTTAAATTGATATAGAAACAGAAGGACAAACTGTTTTCTTGTTCCAGACCTAGTGTATTAAAACAAGTGTTCTATATCTAAAAAAAATGTTAAGGTAAACCAGATAATCATTCTCCCTTCCTCTAACACAGCTAAATGAATTAGGCCAGGAAAATGGATGTTTGCGGCAGCAGTTGGAAGATGGGAAACTGAGATGTCAACAGTATGAACGTCATTTAGAAACCTGCAATCAGACTCTCTCTAATCTTTTCACTCATCTGAAAGTTATACAAGAACAGAGAGATTGTCTGCAAAAAAAGACTCAGAATTCTGTATGCTGGAGCCACAACACCGTGCTACCTCCAACCACAGGATCTCATACTCGGCCTCTGATTTTCTCCCAAAAGGGATCGGTGAATGGGGAATCAGAAGAGTTAGTGTTAAAAGATTCATTAGACAAATTGTGTTGGACACAACGCACAGAAGAACATTCTACTCCATTACAAGACAACACACAGTACTGGTTGGAGAGAATGAATGGCCTAATGGTTCAGATACAACAGTTAATAGGAACTCCTGGAAAGTGAAAGGTGAAACTTTCTAAACCAATCGATTATTTAGTAAATTCACATTTTAACTGACATTCATGTTGACATTCCGGACCCTAAACTATGTGTCAAATGTTTGTTTGCCCACTAGAGTTTTAGTTGTCAGGTAAAGTATTTCGCAAAAAAAAATTATTTATAACATTGTGGACACATATCTTATTTTTATTTTTTTTTTTTAAATAATGATTTTCCGCTTGGCGCAAATACTTATAAATTAATTTTTTATTGTATTACAGCAAGCTTCAGTTATTTTAAACCAACAGCGTTGTATGTGGTGTTATAGCACCCTAATCTATTATGTTTCCTTACTACAAGATATACAATTCATATACACGATGGCTTTTTAGTGCATATGTAGGCTTTTCAACATTTGCAACATTGGAACCCATGCTACTGGGCTATCCAGCCTTTCCCTTTACCAGGGAAGTGTTGTGTAGAGATTTGTGTCTTGTATTAAGCTGTCACATCCAAATTATTGTTAGCAACTGCCAAGTGTGAATTTTTGAATACCATCTTTTACTTTTTTTTTTTACTTGCTCTTTGGTTTATTTTTAGTTGCTCTAAAGTATATATTTTTTCCTAATACTTGAAATTATTTCATCCCAAGTGATGTAATCTTAAGTTTTATTACAACTTTGCACGATTCTGTAAAGGGGATAAGGGTATTTGGTAACCTATATCAGTTTGCCACACCCTGGCCAAATCTATGAGTGAACAATCTCTACCCAAATTAACAACTTTGGTTTAACCTTAAAGGGGCTTTAAATGCACTAACATTCCTTCAAGAGAACTGTTCAATATTAACCTCCCTAGCGCACTGCTGAGGTCCAGATTTCTGTACCAAAAGTGCACAATAGACTTCAATGGTAAATTTTTATTTATGTTGCAGGCCTGTAACCTCCCACAATATGTCCGTACAAGGGTCTAATAGACATCCTGAATATAATAATGTTTGAATCAAACAATTATGTAAAATAAAATAAAAAAGTTTTAATAAAATTAATGTGAAAACACAAAAATCAGGCCACAAAGCTATGCTGCTATGTACTAAATCTCGCCTAAATAAAGTCTCTGGTGCCCCACATGTGCCCATTTGCAGTTAACCCTCTCTAACCTGGTGTGATGAATGTGGTAAAATCACACCAGGGAGTAGAGAGTTACTGCATACTACAAAGAAAACTGATTTCATGCAATGTACTTTCAAATTCATCACATCACTCGGAGGGGGGGGGGGTAGGGGAGAAGATGCCGGAGAATCCAGCCAGCAGGTCACATCGGGGACACGGGGACACTGGGACAGCGCAAAACTTAAGTATGTAAGTAACGGCACCATGTCCCGACCGCTAGGGCGGTTAAAAAGGTCTTAAAAAGTAAAAAGTCAGGGCCTAACAATCTCATTGTCATATCAAAAAATAAATTAGATACATATACATAAAAAGGTTTTACACACACACACACACACATATATTGCACAGGTACTGATATCAAAATACCACTTGATCCGTATTGTCAAAAAATAAGAATCATAGAGAAAGAAGATCGTTCATAATGTTCCTCCAACATGTTTTGCCCCCATGGGCTTCCTGACGGAGAATGAACTCTATGAAGCATATAATACAGTAGTGTTAATGATACATATTAGCACATGCTTTCAACTACATGCAACTAAAATTTCCAACACCATCACCATGACAGTCATCATAAAATGACAGCAAGCTATTCCCCTTGTGCACAGAGACTAGGCAATCATACCTTAGGGCCAGCTCAAGAAGCATTAACAAACTCAATATACCAAGACCCAATTGCAGCATGGGAGGAGGCAATGTTATCTTTGGCAGTAAGGAGGACATTGATGGAGTACATAAGCATTACCATTTTAATTGTAAGGTCATAAGATTTACTACGGTGCCTTAATTACATTTTTTCAAAGAAGTGATGAAATACATAAATCGGAACTGTGAAGGTTCTCCAGCCATTCATCCAGGCCATGGTGAATTTGGTATAAGTCATTCAAATTTAACTTGAATATTCTTAGTTGGTTTAAATATGTATTGTAGCCATTTTATCCACTTCTTCAGCATAAGAAAATTAGCTTCAATCATATCTGTCAATTTTCCCCTTACTAAATAAGGGGGAAAAGACAGGAAGTGATGTCACAAGGAAGTTATGAGGTGGAGAGATGCTTTCACGTTTTATATACCGGAAGTGGTGTCACTTCTGGTATCAGGAGGTTTACCTCCCCTCCCTCCTATTTAGTAGCAGGCTAACTTAGGAGGGAATAGGCATTACTCTACCTCCTAAGTTAACCAATTTTAATATCCCAAAAAAAATCTGGGATTTATTGAAATCGGGATGTGGCCGGGAAGGTCACATAAACAATGGTTGACAGGTATGGTTTCACTATGTATATGTATACAAAGCACAGCCAGATTGATGACCTGGACTTCATTGTTATAATTAAAAAATGTATAGGTGTCTGTTTCCTGCACTCAGGCTGCTGATTGGACAGTAAAAAGCAGCAGGAGACTGATGAAGTGTTCTTTCTGCTTTCTCTTTCTTTGAGCACTTTCCTTGTCATTAGCATACAGCATATCGATTTGAGCTCCTGAGAGGCTGATATAAAGCTTAATTCAGATACTCAGCATTGACTGTATTAAGAAAAATGCATTGGATGTTTTTTTTTGTAAATACAGAAATATAGATACACATTCATGTTTGTTTGTTTTTAAAATAACACTTTAATTTATTAAAAATAAAAAGTAGGTTCCGGGACAGATATAGCAAACCATAAGATGTTTAAATCTGATCCGTTGCTCCCCCACAGCTCCTTACCTCTTCTGTCTGACATTCCAGATACTGGAGGACCCTACGCAACTTTACTTACAATGCAGGACTGCTATTTCTATTATGAATTGCAGTAGATGAGCCTGTAAACACTACACAGATCACCATAGAATAGAGGCGTTTTATTTTAGGTACTTTTTGATGAATTCATTTATTATTTTATTGTTTAAAACAGATCACTTGTAATTTTCCAACCCTGAAATATTGCAAACCAGTATTGTCAAATCATGGACTTATTTTCATTATTCTGTAGTTAGTTTTCACTTATGTTCCTGAATCAGATTTTAAATAATGAAGCAGTATACATAATGTAAATTTCATGCTAATTTATTGATGTAATTTATTTCAGTATTTTAACAAAAGTAAGGAGAGGAAATTGTACTATTGTTTTCATGTATGTTTAATTTAATCCTGTAATGCTGTAATCCTGTAATGCTGGTCCCCATTAGTAGCTTCAGGGTGCAGTGATGCCGGAGTAAATTAGCTATCACTAAAGCAACCAGGTCTAGATGTGGGACTCAATTCTCTTTTCTGATGAGTATCAACATGCATTGTGTCATTTTCATTACAAAAATGTCACCTTATTTATTTGTTCATTTTGATTCGGAATTATTGTGTTTCCAATTAAAATCTGTTATTTTCAGATTTCTTTTTCGTGTCTCATTTTTCCGTCCTGGATTAGTAATAATTAATATCCTTATAGTTTACCTTCCAATTTCTTCACTTGTATTATTACCACTGACATCCATGTGTCTGTCACCCAGTTGTCACAATTTTTGCTTTGAATGACTTCCTTTTATTTTTCTGACAATTTATATTGATGGAAACTCAAAAAATTTTTAACAGAGACTTTGGGAATTGGCAATTAGCATGACATTTCAGTTCAGTTAAAGCAGACATTGTTTGCTTATTGGATATGCTGTAGAATTAAATTGTCTATGTATGGATGGCTGTTTTGGGGGTACCTTCCATGAACTGTTCATAACCCCCAGAGGTACTTGGTAGCAGGGGTGGTAGCAGGTACAGTCACTTGGTCTTCTTGATAGGGCACATTCTCTCAACACGTTTCTGCCCTGTGGGCGGGCACCCTTGGTGACTATGGTCCCCCCCTTTTCTCTCAGACTGTTGTATTGATATTTTCATGTGGTACAGGCATCTACGGGTGCACTTATCTTGTATATTTATATGTCTTCATCAACGCTATGTAATAAAGTCATAATTTTAACTGTATATGGTTGGGGTGCACTGTTATTCCGCCACCTAATCACCTCATTGATTCAATATCTTGAATAATTTTTTTGTGTATGTTTCTGTTTGGAAGGGGGACTGTGGCAAATCTTCTCTTTGGCACCAATTTAACCTGATCACTATCCTGTCCATCTACATGTATATTTGGAAATGTGTGTGCTTTGCATTATGAAATAAAATGCAGCACTGTAACACCGCACAGAATGTATAACTGCAACATGCCAGTGTAATTGCAACATTGCTAATGGATTATTAAAGTAGCAGCTTCTGGTGGCTACAGTCTCTCAGCTGCTTAGGAACTGCTGCCAAAAAGTCCATGAAAACATTTCCTTTAAATTAAGGCCCCCATGCACCCTGCAATCTTACCATACAATTTCTGTACAATCAACTTTTGTTCTACCAAAACCATGTAATATGAGGACCATTCTAAACCCTCCAACAACTATGTATCCTATCAGGAAGGACCTGGCACTACATAGTTTTTGGTAAATCTAAAGGAAATTGCATGGAGTGTATTGGGGCTTTCATCTGCATAGGTCCAAAGTTTACTTCCAAAGTTCATTGCAGTACTTAAAAAATAGAACTAAAATAAGAAAAACAAATATTGGCTTGTAAACTTAAAATTTCACTCAAAATTGACTCTTAAACTTTTTGAAGAGTGAACTTTTGGTCTTGCTGCATTATTACTATGATTAGCAGTATTTTAGCTCTGTGGCTGGCAGTGCTCTATTCATAACCAGTGGTGAATAGCATAGCCTTAAATAATTCCAACAGAAAATGTACAGACTGCCCAGCACAACTACCTCTCTCTGTGTTCAGATGTTTCAAATGCTTGGTACACAATTTAGTTTATGTCAAAAGAAACATAAAAAAACATAACTGTAAATAATATAATAAATAAAACAAATGGCTAGAGGAAGAAGAAGCAAATAACTGAGAGTCAATTAAAAGTTCATAGAGTATAAGTGTTTTTGACAATAATTTTTTCACTCCTTGTCTTGTCCTACAAACCGGAGGAACAGGAGGAAAAGGTCATTGACATCACTAGAAGGAATTCCCATCATCTCTTTGGTGAAATCTCAAAATCTTTGAATTCCCTTTTACATTTTGGTTAGTCAATAGTCATCCTCACAGCAATAAAAAAGGAGTCTACCTTTCCATACTATCATCATTGTTATTATTAATATAATCATTATCAATATTATGATATTTTTTTTGAGTTCTGTTTTCCATCCTTTGAGTGTGAACTATTACAAAGTTTAAAAAAACCTCTTAAAGGATAACTTATCCTTTCAGCTATGAAATCTGTGTTCCTCTGCTTTTAATACAGCCATATAGTAGTAAGGAGCATTTTGCTTTTCTAAAAACATTAGATATGAAATAAGGGTTGTAGGATAGAACAGCGGTCTAAATGCTGGAGGAGCATGTATTTACATTTATTGCATGCCGTATACAAGAACAACTTTTATAGAGTCTGTGTAACAGAGAAAGAGCGGACTGTCAAACATAGTCCAAAACTCCAGTATGTTTTGGCAAAGCGCTGCAAATCCCGCTTTTGCATGCACCCATTTATTTTGAATTCACCACGTTCCCATGTTTTGCCACATGCAAGATGGCAAAATGTAGAAGTGGGGACACCTTAGTGTAAACTCGCAAAATTGTAGTGGTCGTGTTCTTGCCCCCTATTCATTTCCAAGGTGTGTGTACCAGTGATGTGCATGCATCCGCAACACGTTCTAACCTATGGTTTCACAGCTTATGGATTTGGAATGAGAGGCCAGGTGTACCAATATTGTGTCCATATAGAGTAGAACATCTCCAGACAAATGGCTAATATGCAGTTGAAATGACATGCATGTTTAGTGTTTTGCTAAGCTTGACTATATTATTGGTATTTGACCACTCTGGCTTATCAATATATCAAGCTTAATTTGTTTTCGGTTCTCAAAATTTTTACAGCTCAACCCTGGTCATGGCGCGGTGAAGTGTCACTTACTGTATTTGAAACACGGATGTGCGCGGAGTGTATCAGTTAAGTGTAATGTCTCCTCCCTCCTATTGTCCTACCCCACTTCTGCTAGTGATGTTCAGGGTTGGAAGTTCGTAGGGAGAGTAACATCCCTCCAATGTAAGGAGAAGGGGGTGTTACTTTCTGTCCTAACTTCCCACTTCGCTTGTGGGCGTTGTGATGCTTTCAGTGGACTTGGCGACCCCTGTAAAATGGTTGTTCGACCCCCAGGTTAAGAACCACTGTTTTAGATGGACACTTCAGTGACTAGTATTCTTCTCATGTGTCTCCTCAAAGGCTAATAATTAAATTAAATTTCTAATATTGTATGAGTGACAAAGAAGTGACCTAGCAATTTTGCACGTTATATGACCAGGGTACCTTTGTTTATGGGCGATACCCTTATAACCTTTTTTGGGAAATTATTATGTGTCACATGCTGCCTTTCCATTTCGTAGGTATTAATTTTCAAGTTTGTAATTCTGCCTGACAGGTTCGCTATAACAATAGTTCATTATTTCCATCACTTGTATTTTATCGCCCACAACTTTCCCTTTTTATTATTCAGGAATATGCTAAAGCAGCAGAAAAATCAAGTAAGCATGATGTAGTTGTTTAACTATCCTTCTTCTTACAGATATGTAAATCAAAGAGAAACCTCAATCTTTTTATCATTGTGAGAAACAGTGTAAATCCAGGAGGTCTTGTCAAGCGATTACATTTCTAGTAGTAAAGTCTTCAGTCGTCCTGATTACATCCCGCCTAGGGGTTTTGTCAGTCACTTCTCCTATACAGATTTGCATTTGCAGTCAGTTTTTTAAGTTCATTTTGTTACGGGAGTGTTTTATTTTTCTTCCATTATGAGTTTAAGTATTGCTTTGGCCCCTTTTTAAGAAAGAAATGTTGTACCTGACTCCTGTCCTCATTTAGTATACTGATAGGTCAAACACTTAACCTATTTTAATTAAACAATGTTGTATAAAGTCCAAGGTTTGAACTTGTGCTTTTTCCTTAGAGTTTTTCATTTTCATCCTAACTGGCATGACCAATAAAGTGCTGGAGTATTTCCAGGCTACGAGGGAGTTTTTGGATATTATTACCTTTAATGCTATGTGTATATGGAGTTTAAATAAAGGCCTTAATAAAGAAATAATTTCAGCCTCATTTAAGTCTGATGCATAAGGAAGCAATGCATTACATTTAACTTTATTGTGGTTAAGATATTCTTTGCGTATATCTTAACCATGAAGGCCTAGATTCCACTGTGTTTTGCTCTGCGATTGATGGGCCTGTACACACAGGTGCACCACATTGTGGGGGGGGGGGGGGGAAACACAGTTTACTGCATTATTTTTTCTGCGAAGCAGAAGCGTATCTCAGAATTGTAATGCGCCCATTGAAAATGGCATTGCTGCGATTACCCACCCTAAACTGGGGTCATGATGAGACCAAGTGCTCCCCCCATGGGCCAAATGTGGGAAAAATGTAGTGTAGCCCAGGCCTTAGGGCAGGGGTAAGCCACATTTGCTTCTTATATTTGATAAAGGAGCCGGACCCACCAAAGATGTGCAAATTCCATGCATCACCGGCATCACTAATGATGGAGGTGATGTGTGACAGGGATGTTGTTATCTTTTTTAATTTCCTGCAAAATGCTCATTCGTTGCAATAAGCAGAGATAATTCCTAGAGGAATGTCACCATGAGGATGCGCCCATAATGCCATCAGATGATCACGCTACTGCATAGTGCCCAAGGCAATGTTTGGACACCTCTTCTCATTATGTGCACTCATTGCAAAGAATAAGCAGAGGAACCATAAGGCAAAGGGCTGGAAAAGAAAGCTTAATGGGCCAGATCCGGCCCCCGGAACTTAATTTGCCCACCCTGCCTTAGGGATTCACTATGAATACAGGGATATCTGATAACCTTTATTTTTAAGCCTTTAAACTTTAAGATATAAACCTTCTGGGTCCTATAATGTTCTGTTAATTTTATAATATAAGCTGTTTTTGTTGTTTTACTACTATCGGGTAAATACATTTGTCCTGTCCATGTTTTGCTATAAAAAAATCCCTGTTGTAGCTTTAGTCAGACGGTAAGGGCAGTACAGATAGTCATAGACTGTAAAAAGAAAAATATAGGGTATGACCAACATGACAGAGGAGGTGTAAATGGGAACCATAATAAAAAGAGTTGAAAATATTAGATTCTTTGAAGTATTACGGAGACAAGAAGGTCTGATATAAAATAATCAGGGTTCCTGAGGGTCTGTTATTGCATGGCAGTGAGTGGTCCCTTCAGGTTTGACTGACAGAATGTTAAATATTCTGATGGTAGACAGTGTTGGTTAAACTGGGCTGGATTTTGGCCTAGAAAGCTTCCAGTAAGTCTCTAGAGTCCGCTAAATGTTTCGTGTTAAGTCTAGTGACTTACAAAAATGCGGTATAGCTGGTAAAATCAAACATGGACTTTACCCAAAAGCTCATAGGACCTACAGGATTCATGCATATTCTTGGTAAAGTATAATAAAAATATAGGATGAAGAATATAATGAATCTTAATGGTCTGATAGGAAAGTAGCAATCACTCCCATTTCTTGTTAGATTTAGCTTTAGGATGATTAAGGAATGTTTTGTGACTCATTCATAGTTTATGCACAACATGCAGATGGAGCCAGTTTTGATTTTTAAGCAGATGAGACACAACATCTGGCTGCTGTTAAGATATGCATAATAATCAGCTTAGTACCCCATCCCAGTGTTTTTAAAAGGCTTTTAAAAGTAAGAATTGTTCGATAGGAAAATCCATATCCATCCTTGCCTCTGCTAATTCTTTATGTAAATATAGTCTAATAATTGGACATTGCCAAAACTAACGATGCGTCCCCATTTTCTATTCCCTATGGAAAATATTCAAATTCTGCTAACTGGGAACACAGAATGTAGTTGTGTGACCTTCATGATCTTTTCTTGTGTTTTTCAGTTCTTCTTAGAAAAATATGGTGAATACTTCTCTTTATTTTTGGAAACATCTAGATAATACCTATAAAAGAATAGATTTTGGTCTGTGTAATAAATATGTAAAAATCTCCAGTGGTAAGACAAATCAGATCATCTCAAATAATCTTTGGCATTTTTCCACCCAAAATCTTGCCACAAACATGGAGTAGCGTGTTACAGTTTATTTCTTTCAGTTGGTGGCATGAATACTTTCCTTTTGTTTTAGCATCCCTTTCTTAGAGAAACATTATAATTTTTGCAATTGAAGTTTTTCTTCAAGGACGTGTCCATTCTGGTCTTAAACTATGGCCAAAGATGTGTTTCAGAGTAAAGGCCCCCATTCATGTTTCAATTTCCCTACGATCAATGTTAGATTCGATCGTAATTTTTGATCAACGTTGGTTGGATCAATTGAAGTACGATGGAACTACCTCCCACATGGAGAAACCGATGGTTGGTTCGATTGATCAAATGCATAATTTAATGAAGTCGATCATAAACACACCAATTTGTCTGTCAAAGGATGTATAAGTATGCTTATTATTTAAATCTAACCAAAATCGTTCGGGCACAACAACATTACATTCGCTGTATACTCGATTGATCAAAATTTTTTTGAGGTGACTTTAAGGTGACTTAGATTGGGGGGAAATTAACTGACTTATCCCAAGAGAACAGTTTTGTGGAACATTTGTCAAAAGAAGTGAAGCAACTGGGTAATGTTCCTTGTTTATTATTTTCCTTATCTTTATTAATATTGGTATTCTGATCACAACTCCAAATTTTGTTAATGCTTTCATTCTGTCTCCAGGACATATCAAAGTGGCAATCTCCTTAATGGAGACAGGGTTGGTTCAAACATTTTACATACCTACCAAAAAAAAATCCAGGGTATTTTGAGGGTGCTGAATTTGTAAATCCCATAAAAATTTTTGGGATTTCAGTTTGTAGCACTACAACGTTACCCAAAAAGTTATAGATAGATGTGAGAATGCTGCTACATCCGTGGACAGTACAGGGCTACAACACAAAGACGAAATATCACAGACTTTGTGCATGGAGTATATCTGGCTTATTTAGGAGCACAGCTTGGAGACCAGGATAAGTCTTGCAAGTCTTGTGGAGCATCTATGACAGGGGGTAAAAAGTTGATTGGCTCTAGTTTCCCAGATATTTAATAGTTAATCTGGTAAAACCAAATTCATATTTGGCACCATAATAGTCTAAAACAACGGATAAGCCAACCATCCCCTCATTATAAAAAATATGCATTCATATTGTCTTTGTGTGTTTAAGCAGGTTAGAGGAGAGAGCTGACAAATGTAGTGAAAGATATTCATCATCCTCTTTGGTCTTCCTGTAACTACACGGTCACCTCTTCAATCTATCATGAATGGTGCTGCTACACTCAATTACTTCCCTAACCGCTCCTCATCTGCTGCTCCTCTCTGCAAATCTCTACACTGACTCTCAATTGTCTAAAGAATCAAATTCAAACTTCTGCGCTTCGCCTTAGTATCACTAAATACCTCCTGTCCCACTTACATCTTCTACCTGGAACATAAATACACCCCTAACCACTCCTCCGCTCCTCCAGTGACCTACTTATGACATCCACACTTATGACATCATCATATGCGTGGCTTCAAGACTTCTCTAAGGCCACTGCTACTCTCTGGAACTCTCTCCATCGCCCCATTAGACTTTTACCTACATTTACCACCTTCAAAATGTCCCTAAAAACCCATCTCTTCATTCTGTCCTATCCATCTTCTAATTCTGAACATCACCACCATGCCATCCCTCCTACTGTTATTCTGTTCTACAACCAATAAGATTGTAAACCTTATCGAGCAGGGCCCTCTACTTCTCCTGTGTCATAACTTGTACCTGTGTGTTATCTTCTGTTGCATCTCAACTCTTATGCATACAATGTTGGCACTATATAAAAAATGCTAATAATAATGTATTTATATAAGTTTATTGCTGATTACATAATTAATAAAGGGAGTCCCATTTTAATTCTCCTACTGATTTTAACCTTCTGGGCGTTGCGCACGTGGCATGGTTATTTTATAACCACGCCACGGGCAATCACGCCGGAGCACGACATGCTCCGCCGTGATTGCCTGTCTGGCCAGAGGTTCAAAACACAGATCCGGCGTCAGTCATGATGCATGAAACTCAGCCCGAGTTAACTCGGGCCAAACACCCAGGAGGTTAAAGGATCACCCTCTTGTTTTACAAATTGACAGGTTTTGGCTTAATAAATGCCTAAATGTGGGCTTGCAAAGTGGTATTGTGCCATGGTATAGTTTCCTATCTGTTCAGTTTTGTCAATGGGTTGAAGAAGTTCCACTTGATGTTAATCTCAAGTCCATCATAGTCCTATCTTTCAACCTTACTGTCCCTGAATAAGGGAAAACTACAGGAAGTTATGTATGTGATCTCCCTTCCGGTAATTTGTTTCGTAGCTGCCTAATTTACAAGGGATGGGGAATTACTCTCCCTACCTTGCATATTATCTGCACAAGTGAGGTGGGAACATGGGATAGAGAGTAAGGCCCCCTACTTCCTAAGTTACTCCAATTCAAAATCCCATTAAAAATCTGGGATTTATTGAAATAGGGATTTTGCCGGGAAAGCCACATAAAAAACATGACTTTCCTGTCCAAAACAGGAGGTTTGACAGGTATGCATAGTAAAGTAGGAAGGCCTTAGTGTAATTTGTTTGTACTAGGCCACCTACTTTTCCTAAGAGAAAGATTACAGGATTAAAAGCTATTGGGACTACTTCAATCTATGCAGCAAGGCCAGCAATTTCCATCCAAAGATTATTAATGACATTACACAAGGATAAAGGATCCTTGGCTATTTGTGATATTCATTAGACTTATGGATTCCTTATTATTAGTCCTATATAAGAAAGGAGAGTCTTGTGACGGACATTTTGCTACATCAGCTTACCTATTGCAGGTAGGACAGAACGTGCAGACGATTCAAAAGTGTTCAGGTTCAGGTGACCTTTTCATACTTCAGCAGACTTTCCTAGTCTCTTTGATATTTAATGCATTAGCTGGCTAGATTGGGAAGTTTGGAAAGATGCTGAATTATCAGCTTCTACTTTATTCTGGGTGCTGTAAAAATTTTAATGGTATGGGAAATATGCAGCATCGCCATGTCTAATTTGTAGAAGAAAATCTTTAAGGTGATTTCTCTTTCTGCATAAAAAAACATTTTAGATATAGATTCTTTAAGATAAAAACCATACACAGACTGATACCCGCCCGAATCGATTGGGCTAATCAACTGCCGTGCGCATTCCCGTTGATCACCGGGCGGTCACTCAGCTGAAAATCGGGTGCGCCCACTTGGACAGATCCACCATGATCCTCCCACATGTCGGACCGCACTAGGATTTGATTAATGCTAGCCAGAGAGAAAATTTTTATCGCAAAAGGGTCAGTAATAGCAAATGGACACGTATGTCACTGTTGCTAGGGCCCTATAACTCTTGTTCATAATTGCCATGAGAATTTCATATGTGCATACCTAATGAGCGACTCATTCCACATTTCAAGTGCAGTGAACATATTACTTACTGTGACAGTTGGAGACTCACCCCGTCCCCCTAGTGCATATGTTTCAGGATGAGCTGCTATTATAAAAATAAGTCTACATAACTTAGTCCTTGAGTTAGTTGTGACTCTACTCCTAGTGAATATAAATATGCAATATGTTACAGCCCTATACACACTGCTGGAGCATGCTTTAGCCCTTCTTCTGTCAGAAGCTTATCGGGGTGCTAATAAACAAAAATTTTACCATTTTAAAGTCAATTGCTTAGCCCCTGAACATGGAACAAACTTGCTGGAGATGTAGACAAGGGTTTGGTGTATGGCTCTAACACAAACAGTTTTTGCACAAAGTAAGTTCAAAGTCAAGTCAAAATTTCGAACAAACAGAATTCCGACTTAGATTTTGAACTTAATTTATGCAAAAACGACATGTTTTTAAATGTTCCCACAACCCTTCTCTACATCTCCAGCAATTTTAGTGATGATACCATTTTTAGAGGCTTTGCAATAAGCTCACAAAGTTAGCAAGTCAAAAAAATTAACCATCTCTGGTGGTAAGCTCCTGACAGAAGAAGGACTAAAGCATGCTGCAGCAGGGTGTGCAGAGCTGCAACATATTGCATGGGGGCTTACAGGAAACTCTGAAAAGCCCTTTATGATCCAACCTGCACAATTTGCTGGAATATGCTGTAAACTCCCCCTATATGTAGTTTATTTTCTATAGTTTCCTCCTCGAAACCAATGGGGTGTCTTATAGCCCTGTGTGCTAAACAAGGCTAAACAATATCTAGTTTACAGTGAATGCCCTGTGCACCTTTTATGTTTAGCAAAGAGAAAGTAAATAAAAAATTCTGGGTGTGATTTCCAGATAAACAGTGTGTATTATAATATCATCTCCACCCGTCTCACATAAACACGTATATAGAAATGAAGGCTTTTAATTATGCAAAGGATAAACATTTTTGAATCCCATAGACGTACACATCATAGTGCTAGTATAATTCAGTTTGATTAACCCAGACAAATGAAAGGAAGGAATGGTAAATCCTGAGATAAGCAATATATCTCCGAAAATAATGTTGCAATCTAGGAAAAATCTGTTTCTACAAAAATCAATCTTGTATTGAGATGTGAGAACAAGCCAGGATACAGTTCATGGCCAAAAACATCTGTAACGTGTGCTCCCTTAAGCCATGTTGTGCTGGCACCAAACGCGCCAGTGACAGGGAACTATTATTTTTATAGTGTATTTTCCTCTGTTATTTCAATTCATGCATACGAAGTGTGATACAAAGATAATGTTCCTTGCTGTTCAAAGGAAATGTGTTCCCCACGGTATCAAATTATTGAAACAAGAAGCACAACATAATTGCTTGAAGGAATTATGACAATGCCGTGCTGGATACAAAGGATGATGGACAGTTTCTGTAAAAACAATTAAGTGAGGCTGGATGTACGTACATTAGTAAAGTTTGATGAAAATCCTGGAAATGTGAAAGTTGTGTATACATAGGACTTAATCCTGAGTAAACCAACGTGAGGAATGTGATGATCAGAGGAAGACAATGAAAAAAATAAAAAATATTTCAATACTATGTTTGTATTGTTAGGTATATTGTAATTACAGTTCTTATCACAACGCACGTTCCGTGTAAATACACGTTAATGTTGTGCCTGGATTTCTGGGGAGATCATACAGGATGATTGGATTATTTGCAGTTAAGGCTTCCATACACTGGACGATGTTTCACTTGTTTTTTGCCTGATCGATCACCACCCGCGTTCATGGCGATCGATCAGCAATCAATCGAGTTCTGCCCACCCTGAACAATCGACCAATCAAAATCTAAATCAATTAAAAATCGGATCAGACATTGATCCGCCACGTTGTTTTTTTTCCGTTGATCATTTGGCAATTGAAGTACGTTGGTGGACCCATAGCACCCTATGCAGCAGCCTTTCCGATTGATGTAACTTCTCAAATCGGCCATTTTGGCGATCGGCTCCTGTCAAAATCGTCCACAAATCGGATTCCCACGGTGGTGTGCCATTCCTAAACGATCAATCGCCAATTTCATGAGTGTCGGGAATGAGCTGCAGCCGAAACTGCTGAGTGACCTCCCAGGTCCGCTTTAAGTAAAAACTTCAACTTCAATTTAAATATGGGCCTTCTTTACACTTGGTGTGATGAACGTTTAGGCGTAACATGTCCATGACACCGATGGGCATACCACAGTTCCTCATTTTCTTAAATGGACATAATTCAGACGACAAAAAATGGGTGCATTTGCAAAGCAATGGACATGTCACACCTCTACCCACCAGTATGCAGATTATGACTTTCCTGTGGAGACAGGCATGTCATAGTAAAAAAAAATAATACTTCCCAAGCTGAAGCTTCTATCTGCATGTGAATTTTAAATTAGCATATTGCGTGTACCTGTATGCGTTCTCTGGGGGCTGGTCTCTCCTTTTAGATCTTAGGGAAAGTTTTTTAATTATTTCATGTAAAATTAGAGCCATAACTTTTGTTGTAAGGTACTTCAGGAAGATTATAGCTTGGTAGAATCTCAGGTTAAATTTCAATTCAGGGAGTTCCTGATCACCAAGACATGCTGTATGGAAATACTGGGGCACATCCAGTAAAAAGACTTTAGAGCAACGTAAAAATATTGCACATATATCTAATATTTGCTGCTGGCAATAATATTTGATGTTTGCAGCAAGAGGAGAAAGAAAATTTTTGCTGCTGCTGGGGGCTGCTGTTCTATATACCCTGTTTTCCTGAAAATAAGGCATCCCCTGAAAAAAAGGCGCCCTTACATTTTTGCCTCACACTGAAATATAAGGCATCTCCTCAAAAATAAGGCACCTCTGATGCTACGGTACTGTAACTCTGGACAGGGGGGATCAGAGGGGGCAATCAAAATGACACAGGAGGATCAGAAGGGGTTACTAAAATGGTAATCCCCCCTCTGAGTCTCCTGTGCCATTTTGATGGCATCTGATCCCCCCTGTGTCATTTTAAGTGATCCCCCCACCCTGATACCTCAGTGCCGTATTCTTTTTCATGGAAAAATAAGACATCACTGAAAATAAGACGTAGGGCATCTTTGGGAGCAAAAATTAATATAAGGCACTGTCTTATTTTCAGGGAAACACGGTAGGGAGACCCCCACTGCATCCTTCTCTATATTATTAACTTTCATTTATATAGCACCAATCTCTTATGCAGCACTGTACTGTAATAGTATTAGACTTGAGATATAACACACAGGTACACGTCAATCCATCCCGCTCAAAGAAAGCTCGATAAGACAGGGAACCAACATGTTAGTAAACAGAAAAAAGAGATCCGCACTCCATGGGTGAAGTTAAAAATCTTCTTGCTTTATTCAATATCCATGCAGTTGAAGTACATTCAGTGTGTAATCACCCCCTCATCTCTGGACCCCCTGTGCTCCGACGCGTTTCATTCAAAGAGCTTATTCATGGAGTAAATCCAGTTCGATTGACATTATTTTGGATGGCGACCTATGGTACAGGATCGATTGTGCAGAAGTGCTACACATCGAATCTCCACTCAATTGAATCGATTGAACTGGTATCAACACATGTATGGCCACCTTAAATGACACCCAAATCTAAAGAGAGCTAGCATTTCATGGAGACCAAAAATGATCTGCTGTGATTTTACCCTTATACTGCATTTGTAATACTTGTAAACGAAAACACTTCTAATTATTGTTTAGCTTAATGTTTATAAACATGTTTCCAACAAACTCCTGTAATTTCTAAGAACTTTTCAATTGACCTATTAAAATATAATGCCATTTTAATATCATAAGAGAAATGGGTTATTGCTGCGTGGGGTGTCATACACATTTGACAAATGCATGGTTGATGACAGACAAATGAACAGTGTGCCGAGCCTAGAATCTGCATGTTGTCTATTCATTTCCTTTGTTTTTTTAATGTTACTGCGCATTGTGCTATTAGATATATTGTTACACTAATACCGCTGACTAGTTACATTTTAATTATAGCTAATGGTAGCTCCCTATGAGTTATGTTAAAAATATTTTCTACCTAACCTTATTATTTGGTGTTAGAACGGGAAATTGTATGCATCCATCATCCCCTGTATTGCTTCAGTGAAACTTTATAAACAGATCACGTTATTGTGTCTTGCTACAGTCTCGCAAAATTATTATGTTTGTTTAGTTGATGCTCTGTAGAATTGGCTGTGATAGAAAATTATCTACATTATTATGGAGTTTAAAAGTACTGCACACTTAAATCTGAACTTCGAGCAGATGTCCTAAATAAATAAAATAATTGAATCTTGTTTAGTTCAATTATCAAAATTATGAGTGAATTATAAGTACAGTTCATAAACTGTGACCAGCCTCATCAATAAAACCTCTCACAGGTGAAATAAATAACATAGATTATCTTATATTAGAATGGCACCTCTCAATATAGAATATATTGCGGAAGGCAAAGAGTTAATAATTTTGAAGGTGATGTGAGGCTCTCCGGCTTTAACAGGGCTAGACTGTGATAACCAGAATGGATTGGTCAGAATGCAATACAGCAGGTTTTGGGATTTTCCTGGTATGAAGTGGTTAATACCTATCAAACGTGGTCCAAAGAAGAAGAAGTTGAATTGCAGTCATGGTCATAGGTGGAGAAGGATCAGCGATGACCTTAGTTGGGGATTAAGGCTAGGCTGTCTGGTCTGATTCCACTGAAAAGAGCACAATGATCGTTCAGGGAATCCATACGCACCAACTGGGGGAACAGATCCCTGGTCAATGCTAATGTAATGAAACAAAAGTAATGGCAATCCAACAGGGATTTACCAACATGTCGGATCCCTGTGCCATCAACACTTTGGTCGAATGGGATCAAACACTCTAGGTGGGGAGCGTTCGATTCCAGAACGTTGTGAATGTGCATGGCGAGGGATCATTTGGGAATTGAGCGCACAATCCAGCCCTGTATGGGCTTAGAAGCTTAGAAGAAAGCAAGTTCCCTGACATGACCTTACAAATGTCCCACATATGCTTCGCTGTCAACAGGCATTGTGTCTTTGACCGTTCTGTACTGATTAGTGTACTGTAGGGACAAAATTACAAGTCATATGGCTGCTGGCTGGAACCCCTCTATTTTCCTTGTACCTGACATTTGTACCTCCAATAAAAAGGCCCCTATATAATGCTGTATGGATACATCCTAGATGCTGCTATTCTATGGTGGCTTTTGCACCATTTATGTTTTGACTTTTTGACGAATAGACCCCTTCCAAATTTAAAAGCCCTCTGTACTGGAGGCACAAAATGACATCTAAATGCTGCTTAATTGCTGGAGCCCTTCCAGTTTCCTAGTACCCAGCATTTGTACCCCTAATTAAATGTCATCACAATACCTCCTAAATGTTGAAATTCTATGGTGGCCTAAGCACCCATATTTTCTCTTATTGATAGTGAAAGGACACCAACTACTACTATTTGATTGTGATAAGTAGGATGTAATGGGTACCTAACAAAAATAAGATCAGTAGTGGACGTGGTCACTTTTTATGAAGGTAGGAAGCAACCTGGTGTCATTGCTTGGTCAGATGAGTTGTCTCTTGTGGATCTATAAAGGTATTTTTGGTAAGAAGATATTCCACCCAGCAAATCAGGAAAAGAGTAAGTCCGATTACCGAACAATCCTTTCTTTATTTCAATTTTGATTTTTGGCAGTCAGTCGCTCAAGATGGGCAGGCATCTATTCACAAACGATCGATCCCAACAATCGATCACGGCAGTCAAATGCTCGGAAATGGAATGAAAAATCGATATGTCTATGGATGGCTTAACTTGGGCTTTGTAGGGCTGTGTAGGGCTTTGCTTATAGCTACCTCTATGCTGACTTTGTCACTCAGATTTCTTCAGGGCATTAATGTCGGTATATCTTTCTCTAATAAACCAGTATTATTGGCTTCACCTTACTCAATAGCTATTTTCTTGCTGTTATACTTATTCTCAGGCTTCAGGATTTTAGTCACATCTTCTCTTTAGTTTAAATGAATAAACCCTGATGTGTGGATTTGTCTGGGTAGAATTTGCGAAGATCAGAGGTGGGTCCTATCTGTCCTGCTGTCCTTAATCCACTAAAATATAAATTATTTCCACTAATAAGCCATATAATTGGTTTAAATAAAAGTTATACATTTTTAAGATGCCCAGCTGTGTATAGTTTATAATGTAAGGCACAAATTAAACATTTTACCATAATTATGATAAAGCATTAGGAGTCCAGCAAAAACTGAGCATTTAAACCTAACGACATCTGCATTATTTAATTGTGGTGCATTCATTATTTAGGAGTGCACAAGGCAGAGATTGTAAAACCAAAAGAAATAAAACTGAACAAGCAGAACTCAGAATCTAATTGCAATGCATTTTTAATATGTTATGTTAAATGGGACTTTAATTGCGAGCTGGGAAGAATCTTCTCTAGAGGGTGTGGATAATGGACTGATGAATTCTGTGGGCCAGGCAGTGTCAAAGGTCAAGCTGTCTGTGCAGATGGAACTATTGAGTACAAGATGAAAGTGCACTACATGTCCTGTCTGTGTTGTACGGCTTCCATTCTGTTAGAACAAATTAGCCATTCAACATTGATGGAACCAACTGACATAGAACAGTAGTGCAAAGGACTAAATGCTGAACTTATTACAAGCGGTTTGCTAAGTGTCCAAAATAATTCTGATTGTCAATTTGAATAGTCTGCAAAAGATGAGCTCTGGACTATAGTTATAGCTATTCAGCTCTTTCTACCCAAACCTGACAGCTAAAATCCAAGAAGAGGAACAATTATCTATTCTATATTGCTTCGTTGCCTGAAAGCTACTCCATTCAGACATGAAAATGATTCTCTTAAACCTGAATTCTAGCTAAGAATCTATATACTCTAAATCTTAATAATATTAATAATTATATTAAATATAAAGAAAATGTCCGAACAAATTTATCAGGACGGCGTCGCAAAAAATGAATAAACCCCAACGAAAGTCGAAGCTAAATATACCCCAACGAAAGGAGCAAAGCTAAATTTTTGACTACAAAGTTTGAATTAACAAGAAATGAACCACAATTAAGTCTAATTGTTCATTAAATGAGCGTTGCACTGTAAAAAGTCATAGCTGAACAAAGAAACCACTTACCATTTCCATGCTGTCTACAGTGGCACCACATGGAAGAGAAATGTGTCTACAGATCAAAAAAGAGTATCATTTATTTGCACAATAGAGATAAAGACTGCAAGAAGATCAGCTAAGCATTACCTAGCATCGAAAATACTGTAAAAAATCAATTGAACAATTGAACTACAACCATCTCAATATGAGACCAGTAGGGACCATTCTGCCTTAGCCTTTTTTTGAGGTGGAGTACATGGCCCTGTTGACTAACACACCAAGTGGGTGGTACCTTTATTGATTCTTAAGGGTCCCTAACAGCATCCCCGTCAAGGTAAGCAATGTTATTTATTTTGAGCTATAAGCCTTGGAGCTTGGACTCACTTTGATGATCCTGATATATGATATATAACTACTGTCTACGATTTGATTGTTATAGGTTCTCTATTGCTCTCACAGTAAGAGATTCCCTGAGGAAGCCCGTGCAAGGGGCGAAACACTTTGGTCTGTGATGGAACTCTTGGACATTACATAAAACCTATCTCCTCTAGTATAATGTAGTATTTGAGATGGTCTTTATAAAGATTCCTTTATTCTTTGTAAACATTTTTGGATACATTTTGTGTTACGCAAGACTCCTGGTTTCCTTGATTCAAATAATATAGGTGCAGCATTACCAGGTTACAAGGGATGAACCATAAATTCTTTGGTATGAACCATCTCATGTAGAGTTCAGGCCTTTGAAGGAAGTTAACACCTTGACAGGAGCTTCTTCTGATGACAATGGTTGAAAAAAATGGCCATCCACTGCAGTTAGTTAAAGAAGTAGAAAGCAAAACTGAAGTGGAGCTGAGGTGTACAGGTTAAGGATCAACTAACGGCATAGAGGTGGGTGTACTGCTTAAAAACCCTTTATTAACTAAACCACAGCAGAACAGAAATGGATGCTGGTAACTCACGGCCAAACGTCTTTAACAATAAAGGACAGTCTCTGTCACTAATTCTGCAACCTTCAACCTGTACCTTAACACATGGGGACAGGTCATTCTTTCAGGTAGAGGGTATGCGGCTCCGAGTAGCAAACATGTGAGCCACAGCTGCAGAGCCCGACCTGCAACGGATTCCAAAGCGTTGTTCCTGCCGAGTAATGCCCACCCACTTGAACAGGGTATTTCAGGTGGCCCCGAACGGGACAGAGTGCCTGGCACCTGGGTCTGAGGAGAGTAGTGCGTACTATCTGGTCCGTGGGCTGTACGCAGGCCAGCATAGACGGGTGAGCACATGGAGCCAGCTAATGTACCCGGCCGCCGCTGTCCCATCAGGTCCCCTCGCTCTGGACTGAACTTCCTCTTCCAGGAATCAAGCTTTAAACTCCTCTGGCTGCAAAGCCTCCTGGGACATGGCCTTAAAGGGGACAGTATCACACTTGGTTTGTGTGAATACACTTCAGAGGTACACAATAAAGTGTACAATGCAGAGAATTGTAATCCACGAAGGAACCTTCTGCTAAAGCCCATATACCAAACAGCCAGTCTAGTTTTCTATGTGGCACAATGATAAAGATAAATGGTTCCTGTCCACTTGTACACTACCTTTTTGTGTTCCTACTGGCTGTACAATGTTAGAACAACCAGATAAATCCATCCACTCACAGTAAAGTAAAACCACATTTATGAGCTTTTGTATATATTTTATTGTATGGGCTTATCAAATGCAATTTCTAAATAATTTAAAATGATTGCACTTTGCCGTCACCCATGCATTACAGAAGCTCAGCACATAGGACAAAAGGTCCAAAGTTTTTTATTACTATATAAAAACAACACATAGTCACCCTTCAACTCCCCTAGGGGTCTCTTTCTCACTAGCGCATTTCACCCTAACTAGGGGGCTTATTTGTAGAAATCGTAGAGAGTTAGCTACTGCACCAGCGAGCCCAATCTTTTGTTGATTTAACCCAAGAGGAAGTCTGTGTAGATTGCTTTATCTCAGAAGAAACAAGGTTTACTTTTCAGTCAGATAAATGTAAAATAATTGAACAATTTATATGTAAATTTCCTATTGTTCTGTTATACCCAGCAGGTGGTAGACTAACAACTTTTTATCTTGAATTATTCTTCTATTTGTAACCTTATTAACCTGGTATAATGGAAGCTTTTACCACCTTCTAGTCACAGGAGTCCAGGAGTGTTCATTGAGTCAAAAGAATGAATAATGCTCAGAAGTTGGCCCTAAGAAAATCAGGAATAGCCTTTAGAAATGCTTTGGTGTTGAGGATGCCACCTGGCCACATTGTGTGCAAGACTCCATGAGCAATATGACGCAGGAAGTCTCATGCTTAAGGTTAATCCATATGATCAGGTCTACAAGATAGATGTTGTGTTGGATCACTGCTATTGTTTATAAAATACTGTACCAGAACTCATATATGACTTCTTATGCATACAATTGCAAATAAAAATAAAGCAGGATGGGTGTGTGGTGGGAAGATGGTTAGAGCTTGTTCCTCAGTTTAAATGCCATCAATGATGCCCTCTTTACGCATTGAAAATTTGTATGGGATTCTTCGATCTGTTTTTTTGTGAGATCCTTAAGGCAACAAGCACTGATGTAAATGCTTCTGTGTACTTTGTAAAGCACATTGTATTATTTTGGATCCACAGTATAAACGTATGAGAAATAAAATGGCAGTCTACATGCCGTGTGTGATCACTGAAGATAATCTCGAATAGAGTCTTCATGTGCTGTCATCAATCCCTTAAAGTGATATCCTGTCACAGGCTGGAAGGCACAGTTCTTTGTGATATTCAACAGGAGACAAAGCGTAGACGTCTCAGCGCATAATATGGTAATAGGGAAAAGATAAAAAATTAGGAATGTGCATTAATCAGTATTCACAAAAGATGTTCTGAATTCTGAAGGCTTTGAAGAACAGACAGTGTAGGAGCAGTAGTCTACACATCCAGCCATCCAGCTGCTCCTTCAGTAAATGGTGCATCTACAACCGCCAACCACAAGATGCTTGCTGTGCAAGGGAAAACCTTCTGGATGTGACAAGGCCCCCCCAAAGCAATAATGAGAGACTGACATGCATTACTTAGGCTAAACAGTACCAGAGTGGTACTGTATCAAGTTTGAGGTCTAATAGGAGTAGAGAGGGAGGCCATTGGTATATATGCCATAGAGTTTTTCTTGGGGGGGGGGGGGGGGGGGTTGGCAAGGTATCAAGACTTATATGTAATAAAAAAAAAGAACTTTTGAGAAAGGTTTTGTCATTAATTCAATGCAAGGGTTTTCTTTCATTGCTTGTGTGTCCTATTGTTACCTATCCTCAGGGGTGGTGATGACAGGTAGGAACCGACCACAGGGGGGGAGGAGTCTAGTCCGTGGAACCTGGTCTTCCACCCAGAGCCCCCCTATGGGAGATGGGCCGATTTCCCAGGAGGGGGCACGGTGGTGTTTACCGCTGCAGGTAGGACAGGTCTCCCCAGGTGGTGGATACCCCTGTAGGACAGAAGGTTTAGTAAATCTGCCCCAATGTGGAAAGTCTCAGCAGAGGAGAATGGTATGTCCGAGTCCAAAGTCTACGAGGTTGGAGAGGTCAGGATAGTCGAATACAGCAAAGGGTAGGGCGGCGGCAGAGAGAGGTATCGGTTAAACGAGCAATAGTCAGGATTCCAGAAGTAGGGTTGACGGGTAGGCAAGCCAAGGTTCGGTCTACACGGGAGGTCGATCAAGTAGGGGGAAGGAATACGCATAAGCTCAAGTTTTAACAAAAATAATGTAATACAACAGCACTTGCCTGTTGCTGCTCTGCTCTATTATGGTGCTGCCACTGATTAGTTACCCTCCCCTCTGCAGGGAAGTGATTGCAGAAGGGAGGGGTGTATGTCTTTAAAGTGTGCACTGCTGTGCGCGCGCCCGCCTAGGAAACGCCGGTCCGCGCATGGCAGACGCGCTCTCTGGCGGCGCCATTGCTCTGCACGCCGGCTGCGTGCAGAGCCTGTCACCAGTCCGGGGTACCCCATGGCAGGGGGATCCCCACATCTGCAGGTCAGTGACTACCTGGGGAAGATGTGGCGACGCCCGGTGACCCCAATATCCATACAGGGGACCCCGAGGGTGCCGCATCTCCCCAGGGGACCCGAGGCTGACACCTATTTGCAGTTGCATGCTTTTTACTGCTACTTAAAATGGATTTATACTAAAGAAAAATAAACGTTTTATAAAATTTAACTTGTCCTCACAAGAGTAAAATATACTTACTTGCTGTTACCTTGAATATCATCAAAATACCATTTGTAGTACTGCCATAGTTTGCCAGTTGGTACACAAATGGTCAAACCACATGGCGCTGGATATTTGCTTTAAAGCTGAAAACAGGTCTCCTGAAACGAAGGGATGGAGCACCATTAAGGCAGTGATGGTCCCTTCCCAAGTCTCTCTGTGCTTGCCACAAGAAGGGATGCCAGCATCATGGCAGCACGTTAATAGATGGGATGCCATTTTGGGACACTCTGATTGTAATAAATACAGATAAGGGTTTTTATTTATCTATATACAGATTGCATATTTTGTTTATACAGATTGTATGATAAAGTGCCCACTGATGGTTTCTGAATTTCTGCAGCAGACTTTAATGATGGGGTTGCTATGCCAATTATGGAGCCATTCCCACGAAGTCAGATACCATACAAATCCATAATGAAACAATGAGTATCTGCTAGTTAGTTTGTGCAAATTAGGTTGTGGTCATTCTGGAATTTATTTATTATCTATTATGATGATTATTAATTATCTATTCACAGGGGTGCAAAAGTGGTACTTTGGTACTCAAATGGTGCCAAAAACTAGTCTATGCGTGCCGCATTATGTTACACAGCTCAGTAGTGTTACCTCCCGAGGGTGTCACCAGTGTTGGAGCAGGGTTCCACAGGGTGCAGGGTGGTCTAGCATGTACAGGGTTTTCCCAGAGCCCCCCTAATGGGAGATAGGCAGGTGCCCCTTGAGGGGGCCATGTGGACTTTTCTCGCGCTGTACACGCAGGTCCTGCCCTCACCCCGGTTACCCACCGGTTGAACCCCAAGGAGGATAAGGAGAAGGAGGGACGCTCCCTGAATGGTTGGCGTCACGAGATGCGACGGTACCAAAACAGGATAGAGGGGGACGAAGAAATGGTCAACAAGAGTAGGTCAGGGCTGGCAGCAACTTCGGAAACGTGTTGGTGTGACGAGCAGAGCTCGAGGCAGGCGGGCAAGCGTGGAGAAAATCGGGAACAAGCCAAGTCGGGAGTAGAGAAATCAGGATGTCGGGGTCAAAGACAGGGTCTGGTACACGGATAATCAAGATCTAAAGCACCAAGTCACACATCAGAAGCTGAAACAGACAGCACTGGACACGGGAAGGTCTTCCCTTATAAGCCAGTGCTTCTATGCTACCACACCCATGGGAGGGGTGGTCTCCCACCTGAATTGGCTCCAAGTTATGCTTTAAAGCTCAGGTGGAGACCGAGCGTGCTCCTAGGATGTCAGACTGGAAGCAGGACACTGAGAGCTACCAGCACCCGTTGCTTGCTGAGGATCTGACTGAGGTAGGGAGCGAGTATGGGAAGGGGGGTAACAATATGCGTACTTATAATTTGGAGACACTCCGTGTCTGGATGGCCGCAGCTAAATGTTAAATGTATACAATTTATGTCACTTGGATAACTGCAGGGAAACATGAAAAACTATGAAAGGTTGCAGTTAGGGGTGTGAAATTGGGAATGTAGATTAATAATCCATCCCAAAAAATATTGGACTCCTAAGGGTGTTGGAGATCTAGGGGATGAAAGTCAGAGAAGGCAAATGTATGGGTAAAATCTGACAAGAGAAAAGCACTGTGTGACAGTTGGAATATGACTATGAAATGACATTTGGACTGCAGGTGGTCTCAGCAGTTAGTTACTAAGCCAGAAAATTTCAGGGTTGTATTACTGAGGTATGAGATCTGGGGGATCAAACGTGTTGTTCTGTGAAAGTTACATTTGACCCAAAGCCAGCTGGTGACAGAGGTACAATATGGCACAACTTTAATGGGCAGCTGCACAGGTTCACTTAAAGACTTGTTAGAAGTGAACAGCATGTAGATAGTATTGCTATGTAATTCCCTAGACTAGTCCTGTTGTTTTTGCCTGTTTTGCATATATTGAACCACACAGCATTTGAGCTTTGTTTTGTGGCTGATTTGAGGCTCATTAGGCATGTGTAGTAATCAGTTAACTGGAAAATGCAACGTTTATGAGGCTGTTTATTGACAGCGGATGTCAATCTTTTGCCTTAAACTCTAATATGCTCCCTTCTTTGGTTCAGAAAATCCTGTATAAGTAGCATGGACAATATAAACTAGACTAGTTTATCTCTTCACTCAAATGGCGAACCAGATAAGGACTCCATGAAAATCTCCTTGGGGACATTCCATATGCTTGTGTACTGGAAAAGATTGAGTGATTACCGTATTATGTTTACATTAAATGCCATTGACCTATGCAATGCTTAATAGAGAATTATGTCATTGTCATGTCACACCATGCAACCTCGCTCCATCAGATTTTTCTTTTTATGTTGAAAGAAAGGTCAGCACTAATTTTCAACATTAGCTTAATGTACAACTCTGTATTGAACTGCCATTTTCTTTTTCACTTGCAGAGGGTGATCAAGGTTTTATGAGGTTTAGATATTTCCAGTTATCCACTAAACTAAGGAAATTACCTTGTTTTATAGATTTCCACCAACTTATAGGTGATTTGCCAAAAATTAGAATATCGTCGAAAAGTTCCTGCATTTCAGTAATTCAACTTGAAAGGTGAAACTAATATATGAAATAGACTGATTGCATGCAAACTGAAATATGTTAAACCTTTATATGTCATAATTTTGATGATTATGGCTTACAGCTTAATAAAACCCAAAATCAAAATCTCAGAAAAATTAGAATATTACATGGAATTAATAAAACAAAGATTTTAATGGACCTTTTGCTCTCATCTATTGATCTGGGGAGCCATTTCATCTGCTGGTGTTGGTCCACTGTGCTTCATTAAGTGTAGAGTCACCGTAGCCCTCTACTAAAAGATTTTGGAGCTCTTAATGCTTCCTTCCGCAGACACAGAGCTTAATGGAGATACTGACTTCATTTTCCTTGGCACCTGCCCACACTGCCAAAAGTACCACAACCTGCTTCAATGATCATAAGATTACTGTTCTTGATTGGCCAGCAAACTCGCCTGATCTGAACCCATAGAGAATCTCTGAGACATTGCCAAGAGAGATGACAAACATGAGACTGAACAATGCAGAAGTGCTGAAGGCCGCTATTGAAACATCCTGGTATTCCATAACACCTCAACAGTGCCACAGGCTGATAGCATCCATGCCGCCGCATTGAGGCAGGAATTGATGCAAAAGGGGCCCAAACCAATCACTAAGTACATATGCATGATAATATTTTTCAACGGTCTGACATTTTTTTGTATTAAAATGCTTGTTTTATTTATTTCATGTAGTATTCTAATTTTCTGAGATTTGGATTAGGGGTTTTCATAAGCAGTAAGCCATAATCAACAAAATGCGCAGGTTCTTCCTATGTAATCAGTCTATGTCATATTAATGTCACCTTTTAAGTTGAATTACTAAAATACAGCAACTTTTGGACGATATTCTAATTTTTAGCAAATTGATTTTGAAATTATAAACAATCTCTTTTTAAGTGGATAAATGGAAACATTATACTGTGTATGCCCAACTTAAGTTATTCCTTCACCTAGTGCTGTAAACCATCCACTCATTCAGGTCAGCAATCTAGAGCCATTGGCTAGCTTATCAGAGTAGCCAAAAGAGCCTTACTGGCAGGGTTATGTAAGTCAATCTCTTGTTCTACAGCCCCTATACTATTACTATATTTGTAAAAAAAAAATGAAATGACTGAAAAAATAACACTTTTAAGTTGTGATTTACACAAATATTTTCATGAAGGACCGATAACTACTTTTCCCAATGACAAAGTTACATTATATTCAGTTGCCGCTATTTCCTTAATATCAACTACAGGAAATCCATGATCTAATATAAAGCTGTGTTCATCCTCACCTACAAGAACTTCCCACCATTTCTCTACACGAGTTGATTGAAGATTATTCCTCATAAAGACTCATGTTAAGCTAAACATATTTTTGCTGTTAAGCTCTTGCAACCAACGCCCCACAGCTGCTTGTTAGAGAACGCCTGTCTCCGATCTTGAGGCTTTGAGTGATCATGCAAATAGGCTTCAATAAGTAAAGAGTTTATGCAACAGAAAAATTAAAGTGCTAACAATCCATCAAGAAGAGCTGTCACAGCATCCTGCTGAAACACTTTGACAAAATACACATAAGGCTCATGTTGCAGTAATGATGAATGACAGTACCGTGTACAGCAAATCCTTTTAAATATTCAAATACAGCATAGATCATGATGAAAACCACCAAGTTCCTCCACGTTTGCACGTGTGTTGAGATTGCCGCGGTCAGGCCAAAAGATATATCTCTGCGCATCTCATTTTCAGGGATAACGCTCCTAACTTTGATCTTTGAATGATTCCTGCACTGTTCTAATCAGGATTGGAAGCGATCATTATTTATCGTGCATTTCATATGCTGTTATGGTGATATTCTTTCACATTGGCCCGACACCCTGCACCTTCATCTTGATATAAATATAGTATTGTACAGGTAGGAAGTTTTTAATACCTTAGAGGTTTTCCTTCAGAATAACCCAGGATTTGTAAAAGCTCCATACAGATGAGGTCCCTATTATGGTGCCTTTTGATGTGAAATGAAAGGCTATTTGGTGTGCTATATTTCAGGAATTGACTTGCAAAACAAATGAGGGGTCATTAGAGAAAATGTCACGTACTGTGTGAGTTCTGGAGACATCTTTATAATCAAACAGTACAGTAAATTCCATAGTCCTTGTGGCACCATTATATGTATAAATTGATATCGCACAAAGACACGGAGGACTAAAAAGGCTATATGGGATAAGTGACAATACAAATAGGAAAGATAATAAAAAGAATATTAATAGAAAGGCCTTCATCCTATGATAAAGGTAATAATCTTCGCTGTCACTTCACATAAACTGACACTTGTAAAGTAGTATTGTTGTAGGAAATATTGAGTCCTCAGGTTCTGAGATATATATACTTAATGCATACATGATATTGAAATTTTATACATTTAAATAATAATAGATATCCTCAAAGGATAAGGTTTACAATGGTCATTTTTTAAAACAATCATAGGATTTGAAATGACGTGGCATTATAGTTAAGAAATATATTCTCTGTGTGTATTATCATTTTCCTATAATAAATTGCTTGGGGGTTTATATGGGCCCTTTTTTCCCCTCTCTCCCTTTCCACTTTTATCACAGGCCAAGCTGTTCAGCAAAAAATTACATCTCATTCAATGAAGGCCAGAAAAATCCTACTATAGTAATACAAGCTGTTTGACTGACTATATACAGGATTACCCCTCCAATGGTTAATGTTTTCTAAAGCCCCCCATACACTCATAGATCCTGGGGCGATTGCAGCATTATGTACACTATTTGCCAGGTGATTCTTTGGATGGGTCCCATCCAAAGTAATGTGATCGACCAAAAAAACATGCAACAGACTTGTGTTGTCCTGGTCGATCGCTCCAGGTGGGCGTATTTGTTTTGCAGACGAATGCTGGGCAGCCACCTCTATGTGTGTATGGGTGCTTTAGGCTATGTTTCCACTATACATCGGGACCCACTCCGCTAAGCACATTGCTTGGTGGGGATCCCGACAGAGCGCATTGAGAATTACCTGCTTGGAGGATGCTGTGTTTAGACATCCGCCGATGCAGAGGCTCAACGTACTCGACAACTGTCAGCCTTGCATCGGCGGAATGACTCGGCGCAGTGAAGACACAGCATCCGCCGAGCAGGTTAGTGAATGTGCTCCATCGGGACCTCCTGCCAAGCACTATGCTTATTTGAGACGTATAGTGGAAACATAGCCTAAGTCTACAATGTTCCAGCAATTTCATTGTAGAATAATAGAGTGTTGTACCGTGTTAGCCATCGATAAATACAGCAAGTTTGGAGATCAAGTGATACCGTTTATTGGCTAACTGAAATCATTAGAGAAGCAAGCTTTCGGGATATCGCCTGAAGAAGGGATCTGCGATATCCCGAAAGCTTGCTTCTCTAATGATTTCAGTTAGCCAATAAACGGTATCACTTGATCTCCAAACTTGCTGTATTGTAGAATAATAAAATTTTCTTCTTGATTTTTTAGTTGTTAATTGCAAATCCTCTGAAAAAGGTGTCATCATCGACACTGAGATGTAGGGAAGGGTTATTGGTAAATGTAATGCCTCAGCACATGTAGATTTTGCATCAATTTCAACATAGGGCCTTTGCTTTTAACTCTTAAAGACAGCTATTTGAAATTCCACCATCATCTCCAATGATCTGCTGAATATAGTTCTATATGTTTGTAATCACAATATTCAAGATTTTTTACATTTACCCAGAACTACCATGCATTGCATTCCCAATATGCGCATGTACAAGTGCCGATTTGCACAAGGAAGGTAATAAATTATTAGTTTTCATGTAATAGTGTTGATGGTGAATATATGTGAATGTCTGCACTTTTTATCGCGAAAATCTTTTGCAAAATTAAGGAATAATGACTGGAGATCAGGATTTCTCGAGTTCACAATTTTTTTGAGAATATTAGGTGAAAAATGTGTGCTAATTATGCTAATACAAATATCGTCTGTGCTGCTCATCATTATTATGCTTCTTCCTATAGTTTTGCTTTAACTAAACTTGTGTACAAACTATGCCCATTGATCTAAACAAGCAGCACAAGCACTTTAAAGCAAGCCCTCATTTATAGTTTAGCACTGGAGAAAAATTATTTAGGCTGAATTCAGACTTGTTTACTGCTTCTTAACGCAAATGAACCACAACCACCAGTTCTGTGACACTAGTACATGTCAAGTCCGCAGGACGGTTATTCATATGGACAACATAGGGGCACTTGGAGCGTGATTGAAATTTTTAAAGGGGCTTCTAGCCAATGACTGGACAGTAAAAGGAAAAGCATCACATTTATTAGCCCCATCTTCTCCCTCCTCTTTTACCATGGCAGTATACTCAAAGCTCTGACATGAGGAAGTAAACCACCATCTCTACCAATATGGCCGCCCCCATACAGAACAGGGCATGGTAGGTCTGTGTTATACACTGCCTGGCCCCCAAAAAGTTGCCACTTTAATTTAACTAAGCAAATAGGTACAAGCCTCCAATTGGATAATTACTGCATGTTCAGCAACAGTATTTGCACCTCTAAGGTTAGCTGACTACCTGATATACTGAATGTACTGAGTTTATTCCCTGATGGCACAGGTATATTTCAAGATGACAATGCCAGGATTTATTGGGAAAGAGTGGCTCAGAGAGCATGAGACATCATTGTCAAACATGGATTGGCCACCACAGAGTCCAGACCTTAATCCCATTGAGAATCTTTGGGATGTGCTGGAGAAGGCTTTGCACAGCAGTCAGACTCTACCATCATCAATGAAAAATGAATGCAATACTGGTTTGAAATAAATCTTGGGACATTGCAGAAGCTTATCGAAACAATGCCACAGTAATTGTGTGCCGTAATCAAAGCTAAAGGCGCTCCAACTAAATATAAGAGTGTGTGACCTTTTTTTTGGTGGAAACTTTGTTTTGGACAGGCAGTGTATAACAATACATTTTATTGTAAAGAGAACAAAGGCAATACTGGTTAGAAGTTATTTGACTTCTACCTGCCTTCCTGTTCTTCTTTCAAAAAAGGTTTAATGAAGCTAAAAATTATTCCAAGAAAACATTACTTATTATATACAAATCAGGAATGTATTTCTTTGAAAAAGCTTCCCAGAGAAATCAATAGTAAATTAAATGTAATTTTAGTCCTTTGCTATGTTTACAGTACTAATGACTTTGTATTGAGGGGATATGAAAAAAGGCTGAAGTTCATAATATCTAGCACAGTAGTGCTGTGGAACCCCCCCTCCCTATAAAATTATTGTTTATTCTGTTGATCCTGTCAATAAGACTTTGTTTTGCAGGTGCGTTAACTAGACTGAGTTGTCCAAAAATACAAGAAAGATAACTACACCCAGGGCTGTCCCGGACGCGTCAGCATTACGCATCCATGACGCCCAATCGCTGCAGCGGAGGCAATTTGCTTGTGTTTAACTAATTGAATTGAATTGCCAAACAGACTGTGCCCACAGATTTGCAGCAATGACAATGTAGGGGCTTGCATTGTGATTGGTGCAATGCAGCGCATGTCGAGCATTGCCGTGCCTGTTCTTGGTTAGGCTTAATTTAATAATACCTTGAGAAAAGTCTCAACAGATTTGTAGACATCTTCAGAGCAAAAAGTTAAGTATCCACACATTGAATAAACGTTCTAGAATCTATTGAAGAAAAATCGACATCCAAAACATTGATAATAGACCAACACCCTCACAGGGGTCCCCTCTCTGACGCGTTTCTCCCCATTATCCGGGCTTATTCATAGGAATCTGGGGAACCTGGTCGGGTCATAACTATATATAGCTTAATCCTAATCAGCTGAAGTTCCACCCCATTAAGTGCTTATGGATCAAAGATCCTCACTACAGAAGTTAACAGCATCATAACTCCATAGTTATAAATTCAATATTCAACAACAGACACATATCTTTTAAATGAAAGGAGCCATACAAGTGTAGACCCATATGACCAAACAAGGTGCACTCCATTTGCAGTATCTCGATCCATTTTAAATTAGATTTGTAGACATACCTTCCTACTTTCTGTTAGTCTTCAGAAGAAGTGAAGGGAAATCCCAATAAAACATGAACAAAACATCAGATGGCTTTTAACCCTCCTCTATTTTTCTACTACCTTCTATATGGAGTACAGTACCTAGCACTGTATATAAATAGAAATTCATAATATTTCAATGGTCCAGTGGTCTGTGTATGGTTGTCGGATATCTTTTGTACAAACCAGGCAGTTGAACCCCCTTGGTTTAGTTTAAGCCTTCTTTTGATGATGCAATGTGGCTCTGTCTGTTACTTTTGCTTATATTCATATAGTTATTGTTTGCTTTTTTACTGGTAAATCATTATAAAGCTATATCGTGTATTTTAGCGATTACAGTATTTTTCTTTGACTTGTGTGGTCTCTCCTGGAATACTGTGTGCTATTTTAATTTCACAGGAACTCATTCTTTCCAGGGTTAACCAGCAAATATAATCCAAAAACGTGTTCACAATTATATTTTGCAATAACCGAGAAAGAATGTGCTGTACTAAAGCATTAAAATTCATTTTCCTCAGCTTTGTTCTTTAATAACTAGGTCATCAGTTTGGGTGCTGCCTCCTCTGCTGCTTAAAATGCATTTAGCATCCATATGTATCCTCTCACCTAAAGGCTTGATATTTTTTAATGAGATTATATCAAGGATTGTACAGACTGGAGACTGGTAACATCATTTCGCAGTGTAATTCCCAGAACCCTGATCAATTTCAGCGAAGCAATTAAGAATGCTGACTTCAATAAATGATATTGAGATTATAGGGATTTTTTTTTTTCACGGCAGTGCTCTGAAAAAAAACAACCAATGTTATGAAATTGTAAAAATACAACTCGCATTGCCAAATCAATTCTTCTTTTTATGCATCTTTGGTGGTTACTTTTGTTTTATGTTTTCTGCGGGAATGCCTCCCATTTTCTCGAACACAACATTTCTGTTTTACTTCCTTATGACATTGCCTTCTGCATTGACTTAACAGTAGGATCAAATTCATCTTTGAATTGGCAGATAGATTACATAAATTATGCTGGCCATTCACTAGTGGATATTTTTAATAGTTTAGATGCTAGATTCCATAAAAACATAACATCCCAAGCAAAATCTAAAATTGATCACATATTTAATGCGAATTTAATGCTTTCTAAGAGTAATTTGCAGCTGAGTTTCTACAAGCATTTGTGAATGTATGGTTCACTCTCATTTAACACTTGTGTGGTACTATGATAGTATACCATCATATGGGCGGCACGGTCGCTCAAGGGGTTAGCATGTTGGCCATGCAGCACTAGTGTCCTGGGTTCAACTCTTGATCTGGGCACTATCTGCAAGGAGTTTGCATGTTCTCCCTGTGTCTGCGTGAGTTTCCTCCAGTTTCCCCAACATTCCAAAGATATGCTGATAGGCTGATTGGCTTTCCCCAAAAAGATTCTTCTGTTAGTTACACTAAAGGTTCCAGATTTTTGCACAGCCGAGCGCAAAGTTTTCCGAGCGCGATCAATAGATCCCGCTTGGCCGAACAGGTTACCAACATGTTGGTAATCCTTGTTCAATATTCTACACTTTGAATAGGGAACCGCAGCTTCTTATTCAAAGTGTAGACGGGCTGACAGCTGGCTCCCGATATCGGGGAAGCCCACCAGTAGCGTGATGACGTCATCACGC